>SJYO01054912.1:0-555804 GCA_006410555.1 Capra ibex
CCGTCGAGACGGGCTCCAGGGCCCACCAGAGACGTCCAGACTACGGGTCCTCGCGTCCAAACCCACCAGGACACCAATCCCCCTCCCGACACTATGGATACTCGGGTCCAAACCCACCAACACACCAACCCCCTCCCCAGATTACGGCTCCTCGTGTCCGAAACCCACCAGGACACCAATCCCCCTCCCCAGACTACGGGTCCTCGCGTCCAAACCCACCAGGAAACCAACCCCCTCCCCGACTACGGGTCCTCGTGTCCGAAACCCACCAGGGCTCCAACCCCCTCCCCAGACTACGGGACCTCGTGTCCGAAACCCACAAGGACACCAATCCCCCTCCCCAGACTACGGGACCTCGTGTCCGAAACGCACCAGGGCACCAACCCCTTCCACACTCTCCCAGTCCCAGTCGGGGTCCGGGTCCACCCCTGTGTACACTCCACCCCTAGCGGGTCGGGGGGCCCGGGGGTGTTCGACCTCCAGCTCCACCCTCACTTCCCCCGGTCCGATCGGGTCCGCGTGTCCTGTTCTTGCCGGGCTGTGACCCGGGGTCTGGGCCTGCTGAGACGACCAGGGGGGTGGGTCCGGACCGACGTGTGTCCGCGACGGGGACCCGACAGGGGCGTAGTTGTCCCTGGAGACCGGAGAAGACTGCCACTGGGGCGTCAAAGGGGGCTAGGGGGACCCCGGACCGTTACACGGCGGACTGTTCGGTCGGCTACCACTGGTCCCAGAGGAAAGAACACCACCCTCCGCCTAGGGTCGGGTCGGAGGGACCTCTGACCCCTGTTCCCCAGGGAGGTGTGTCCCAGCCACTCTAAGGGACTCAGAGTCCGGGGGGTCAGGGGTAACCCCCGCCGGTCGAGAGGGTCCGGGAGGACCTGTGTCGTCCGGGGTGCACCTCTATGGTCCAAAGCCCGTGAGCCTCACAAGGAACGACTGTTCCTCTGCGGCCCGACCCCAGGGGGAAGCCACACTCGGAGAGTAGTTACACCCCCGAGGGCCCCGGGTCTGGTAGCGTCCGGAACCACCGTATGCAGGCGAAAGACAGCACTGTTGAGAGGACCGGGGTGACAGGGACGTTACCACGTTCTGCTAGTGCGGCCCTCAGGTTGGCCCCCAGTGCCACTTCCGACGGACCAGGAGCCCGAGGGCAGAACCCTAGGCCCGGCCCGTGGTAGACAGGTGAACCATGACTGGACAGGGATTCGCTACCCAGGGGAGACTAGACCGAGAGGGGTCCCTCCGTCTCTTCCCCGACCCTCGACCGTCCCGGTCCCGAGTCTCAGGACTATAGGCCCCGATTCTGAACACCACCCCCACACTCCTGGACGGACCGCTGTCAGGACGAGTCTGGACGGGTTCTCCGGAGGGAGGTGGAGTGGACCTCTTTGGACCCGCTCGACCCCCCGGGACACAGGTCGAGGTCGAAGATACCTCTGACAAAATCCCCAGACAGAAGGACCCCTCTCCGACGTCCCGGGCGTACCTCTGCGAGAAGAGACAGACCCTTGGTTCGGGCCGAGACGGGGTCGCAGTACGTAAGGAGTTGGGGGACCCGGACGGACCTCCCCAGGTCGAAACGTGACCCGGCCCCCGATGCCCCTCCTACCAGTCCCGTTTTACTCGACCCCCGTCGTCCCAGACTTGTCTTAGGACATTCGCGCACAGGGCGCCCTCCCTGGTCCTCCTGGAGTCCTCCGACACAGGGCCCCGAACACAGGGCGGTAGTTGGTGCCCCGAACAGGGGTCGACCTGGACCGAGACCGCACCTTCGACTCCTCACCGTGGGTTTGTTTTGTCCGGGGTGCCCGACCTGACTGGGAGTTCCAGAGGACCGGTGACGGAGAGGGGGAGGGGTTCCGGGGGGTCCCCACCTCGTTGGGTCGGAAAGGAAGGGTGGACGTATAGTGCACCCTACCAGTCGGACGTAGGTGAGGGCCAGTGAGTGTACCGTCGTGGAGTAGGTACATTCCTCGTCGGGCTGGGCGTGAAGACCAAACTTCCACAGCCCCTCTTAGAAGACCTAGAGCGACGAGAGGAGGGACCTTTGGCCCACAACCCTGGACTGGACTCGGTACTACCCGAGTTGTCCGGTGTGATCCGGATTCGGAGTCCAAGAATACTCGTACTCAGTATTAAGACCCTTCGGGGTGGTTCCAGGGGCTATTGTGGTTCCAGGGGCTACTGTGGTTCCAGGGGGGACTACTGCGGTTCCAATTCAGTTAGTGGTGCTGCTGGGTTCCAACTCAGTTAGTGGTGTGCGGTTGATGTGATGACGACTCTGTTTTCTGGCGGACATATATTCGTCGACACTAAGTCTCGAACCCCGAGAACAGTTCTAAGGTGACACGACGTACTCTGAACCCGGGATCGAGCTCGATCGTTATTTGGGGAAATACGAAAACGAAACGACACCTGTAAAATAAGAGAGTCAAAACCCCTGAGCCTGTGACCCGTATTGTGGCCCTAGTCGCAGGTACCGCGCAGGTTCCGGAGCGGTACGTGAGTCGTCCGCCTCTTCTGGGTGTGGGTTCCCCGACCGGGACGCCCCAAGCGGGTGAAGGTGGGGCAGATGCAGAACCCAGTCGGAGGTCCCCAGGGTCGGGTATCCATCACCCGACGGGTCCGGTGTCATCGGTCGTCTGGTGTATGCCGATAGGTAAGAAGTCCTACCCAACAAACGAAGCAAACCGAGTCCCTTATTTCGGCCTCTTGTCAGAACCGGTACCTGAGCTCAGGACCAGACATGAAGAAAACCCAGTCCATTCGGTACGTCTACTGTGGTGGGAATGCCGTCTTTCACTTCTCCTTAATTTTTCGGAGAACTACTTTCAAAGACTTTCTCCTCGCACTTTTTCCACCGAATTTCGAGTTGTAAGCCTTTTGATTCTAGTACCATAGACCAGGGTAGTGAAGTACCGTTTATCTGCCCCTTTGTCACCTTTGTCACAGTCTGAAATAGAAAACCCCGAGGTTTAGTTACGTCTACCACTGACGTCGGTACTTTAATTTTCTGCGAATGAGGAACCTTCCTTTCAATACTGGTTGGATCTATCGTATAACTCTTCGTCTCTGTAATAAAACGGTTGTTTCCAGGCAGATCAGTCAAGTCAAGTAAAGTCAGTGAGTCGGTACAGACTGAGAAATGTTGGGGTACTTATCGTCGTGCGGTCCGGAGGGACAGGTAGTGGTAGAGGGTCTCAAGTGAGTTTGAGTACAGGTAGCTCAGTCACTACGGTAGGTCGGTAGAGTAGGAGACAACAGGGGAAGAGGAGGACGGGGATTAGGGAGGGTTGTAGTCTCAGAAAAGGTTACTCAGTTGAGAAGCGTACTCCACCGGTTTTATAACCTCAAAGTCGAAATCGTAGTAAGGAAGGTTTCTTGTGTGTCCCGACTAGAGGAAATCTTACCTGACCAACCTAGAGGAACGTCAGGTTCCCTGAGAGTTCTCAGAAGAGGTTGTGGTGTCAAGTTTTCGTAGTTAAGAAACCGCGAGTCGAAAGAAGTGTCAGGTTGAGAGTGTAGGTATGTACTGGTGNTTCTCCGAAAAATCAAGGAGAAGTGAAAGACGGTATTCCCACCACAGTAGACGTATAGACTCCAATAACTATAAAGAGGGCCGTTAGAACTAAGGTCGAACACGAAGAAGGTCGGGTCGCAAAGAGTAATACATGAGACGTATTTTCAATTTATTCGTCCCACTGTTATATGTCGGAACTGCATGAGGAAAAGGATAAACCTTGGTCAGACAACAAGGTACAGGTCAAGATTGACAACGAAGGACTGGACGTATGTCCAAAGAGTTCTCCGTCCAGTCTACCAGACCATAAGGGTAGAGAACTTCTTAGAAGGTGTCAAATAACACTAGGTGTGTCAGTTTCCGAAACCGTATCAGTTATTTCGTCTTTATCTACAAAAAGACCTTGAGAGAACGAGAAATCTACTAGGTCGCCTACAACCGTTAAACTAGAGACCAAGGAGACGGAAAAGATTTTGGTCGAACTTGTAGACCTTCAAGTGTCAAGTACATAACGATTTCGGACCGAACCTCTTAAAACTCGTAATGAAATGATCGTACACTCTACTCACGTTAACACACCATCAAACTCGTAAGAAACAGTAACGGAAAGAAACCCTAACCCTACTTTTGACTGGAAAAGGTCAGGACACCGGTGACGACTCAAAAGGTTTAAACGACCGTATAACTCATGTCGTGAAAGTGTCGTAGTAGAAAGTCCTAAACTTTATCGAGTTGACCTTACGGTAGTGGAGGTGATCGAGACAAGTATCACTACGAAAGATTCCGGGTGCACTGAAGTGTAAGGTCCTACAGACCGAGATCCACTCACTAGTGTGGTAACACTAATAGACCCAACACTTCTAGAAAAAACATGTCAAGAAGACACATAAGAACAGTGGAGAAGAATTATAGAAGACGAAGACAATCCAGGTATGGTAAATAACTCGGGTAGAAACGTACTTTACAAGGGAACCATAGAGATTAAAAGAATTTCTCTAGAGATCAGAAAGGGTAAGACAAGAAAAGGAGATAAAGAAACGTAACTAAAGACTCCTTCCGAAAGAATAGAGAAGAACGATAAGAAACCCTGAGACGTAAGTTTACGAATATAGAAAGGAAAAGAGGAGACGAAAAGCGAAGAGAAGAAAAGTGTCGATAAACATTCCGGAGGGGTCTGTCGGTAAAACGAAAAAACGTAAAGAAAAAGAACCCTTAGCAGAACTAGGGACAGAGGACATGTTACAGTGCGTGGAGTCAGGTATCAAGTAGTCCGTGAGATAGATAGTCTAGATCCGGGAATTTAGATAAAGAGTGAAGGTGACATCTTAGTATTCCCTAAACTAACTCCAGTGTGGACTTACCAGATCACCAAAAGGGATGAAAGAAGTTAAAGTCAGACTTAAACTGTTACTCCTCAAGTACTAGACTCGGTGTCAGTCGAGGACCAGAACAAAAAAGACTGACATATCTCGAAGAGGTAGAAACCGACGTTTCTTATATTAGTTAGACTAAAACCACAACTGGTAGACCACTACAGGTACACATCTCAGAAGCAAACACAACAACCTTCTCCCATAAAAGATACTGGTCACGTAAGAGAACCGTTTTAAGATAATCGAAAACGGGACGAAGTAAGACGTAAGGTTCCGGTTTAAACGGACAATGAGGTCCACAAAGAACTGAAGGATGAAAACGTAAGGTCAGGGGATATTACTTTTCCTGTATAAAAAACTCACAATCAAGATTTTCCAGAACATCCAAAAGTATCTTGGCAAGTTGAAGTCGAAGAAGTCGTAATGACCAACCCCGTATCTGAACCTATTGACACTATAACTTACCAAAGGAACCTTTACTTGTCTCTAGTAAGACAGTAAAAACTCTAACGTAGGTTCATGACGTAAAGTCTGAGAAAACAACTGGTACTACCGATGAGGTACAGGCTCCAGTCCCGACTTCAACCCTCCTGGGGTACGGGCTCCCCGCCGCCGGTAGATCAGTTCCGATACCAAAAAGGTCACCAGTACATACCTACACTCTCAACCTGATATTTCTTTCGACTCGTGGTTTCTTAAATACGAAAATTTGACACCACAACCTCTTCTGAGAACTCTCAGGGAACCTGACGTCCCTCTAGGTTGGTCAGGTAAGATTTCCTCTAGTCAGGACCCACAAGTAACCTTCCTGACTACGACTCCGACTTTGAGGTTATGAAACCGGTGGAGTACACTTCTCAACTGAGTAACCTTATCTGGGACTACGGACTCCCTAACCCCCGTCCTCCTCTTCTCCTGCTGTCTCCTACTCTACCGACCTACCGTAGTGGCTGGGCTACGTGTACTCAAACCCACTTGGGGCCCTCAACCACTACCTGTCCCTCCGGACCACACGATGCTAAGTACCCCAGCGTTTCTCAGCCTGTGTTGACTCACTGACTTGACTTGACTAGACTTCGCTTGATTCACGACGTCCGAGAGTCGTGTCGGAGACCCCCAAGGATAAGGGGAAGTGTTCGAACTACAGAGAACCAGGAAGACAGACTACTGGGTCGGGCTTCTGCGACCCCCACAATCAAGACGGTGTCTGAAGACCCACGTCTTCCGTGTCACCAATAAATAAATAAATATATATATATATATACACACACACACATACATATACGTGGATATATATATATATATAAATCGTTGGTTTGTTGTCGAAGGGTCCACGCGACCACCATTTCTTGCGTCCTCTGTGTTCTCAGCGCCAAGTTAGCAACCCAACCCTTCTGGGGAACCTCCTTCCGTACCGTTGGGTGAGGTCATAAGAACGGACCTCTTAAGGGTACCTGTCTCCTCGGACCGCTCCATGTCAGACACCCCAGTGTCCTTCAGCCTGTGCTGGTGTCCCTATCGTGTCTGGTATCGTTGTAAGTAGCAAATAAACCGAAACTACCCAGAATCAGTGTCGTACACCCTAGATCAAAGGGCTGGTCCCTAACTCGGGTCGGGGGGGACGTAACCCTCCCGTCTCAGAATCGGTGACCTGGTGATCAGTCCTAAGAATTGATGTTTATGATCTATCCTGAGGTCGACTAAATTTGTCTTTTTGTCAAGTTACTCTAAGTGCCCTTAGACCTGTAAGACTGACCTAGGTACGTGCCCTTGACCCCCCGTCACCAGACGGCCCCTGTGGGGGTGGGGGTGAAATCCTTCTCGGACCTGACGACCAGTGTGACCCGGAAGTCTGGGACCCGACACCGGAGTCCGTAGTGACCAAGACCTGAGCATGACACAATAGAACTGCTGTCGAAGCAAAGTCTCCGGACCGGAGGTTTGACACGGTCCTGTATAAAGACAATAAAATTTGGTAGTTGTAACACACACACGTGCATCTGAGTGTGAGTTCCTGTGAGTCTGTGTGAGTGTGTCCGGTGACAGCACGGGTGTCCGCTCGAAGAGTAGAGTCCGACTTAATGGGCGAGACTTTCGGGTGGACCTCGAGGACGGAAGTCAGGACTCTCCGGACCCGGTCGAGGAGGGTCTCTGGTGGGGGTGGGGCCGGAAAGGACTCGGGACGGGGAGTACTCACCTGTGGGTCTGTGGGAGGACTTCCCCGACTGCACGAGGTGAGTGTGGTAGACGGGTGTCTGGCCGTGTGGTCGAGGAGGAGCCCGAGGCCCATCTCGGGCAGACGAGAGGAAGGGCCGAGATCTCGACGGTCGAGGTGCCGGGCACCGGGGAGGTAGGTGGTAGTCTGGGGCGTTACAGGGCACCTCGGGGACGTGGCTCAAGAGACTGCCGGGTGGGGGTGCAGGAGGGACGGACCAGGGAGGGCGGGGGAGGGGTATAGTCCCCACTACCGTGGCCCGGACCCGTGTGGTCCTAGTAGAGACAGACTGCGACTCGACGGGCCGGGAGACCAGGTCGGGGTGGAAGTCCAGAAATGGTGCTCGGAGTGGACCCGTAGCGGACCGACCCTTCCTGTGCATCCGTCGTGACGGTCCTAGTCACTCTCCCTACCAAGACCCCGGAGGGTCCCCCGTCACGGGTGAGGTCCGACTAAGGTACCTCATCTGTAAGGAAGGACGGTAGACTGTCTCTCCTCCCCGGTGACGTACACTCCTCGGTGTTCGTCCCCTGTGTGTCTTCCCGACTCGGGGAGCCCTCGTCGCCCCCCTGTGTGTCTTCCCGACTCGGGGAGCCCTCGTCGCCCCCCTGGAGGATCCTCCCCTCGGGACCGGAGAGCACTGGAGTCCCACCACACGGGGGTCGTCCCACCGACGTGTCAGCCCCCTCCCCAGTATCTTCCAAGACCCCAGACCCCCCCTACCCTGGTGGGTAGTCACCTCAATTCTCGACACGTCACACCCTTGCCAGACCTCGGAAGGGGACAGATACGTGTCCGTCTGTGAGTGTGAGTGCGTGTGAGTGTCTGTGTGTACGTGTACCTGTCTACATGTTTGTGTACACGCATACGTGTGGGTCTGTATGTGTCTATATGGGAGAGTGTGTCTGTGTATAGGTACGTGTGGACTCGTACATTCGAATGTGTGTGCGTCCACTCGTACGCCTGTGGGCACTTGTGTGTCCATGTATGTACGTATCATATCCGTGTGTATTCACATGTACACGTGTTTGTGTCTGTATGTGTGTCCACGTGCCCTCACTCTGTTACGGTAAATTTGGACCCACCTTTCAAGACCCGCGTCTTTCCGTCTCCTTACCCCCGACCCCTTCGCTCTGGAGACACAAAGTCAGTCACCTCAGTGGGGTCGTCGAACCTCGACCTAGGTCCCTCCTCGTCGTCGCTCCCCCTCCTCCACCTAAACCCTCCTCCCTTCTCCCAAGTCCGACACTCCCCTCGACTCTTCCCAGTCGATCCGGAGGTCTCCCAGTCATTCCGGAGAGTCTAGGTGACCCCATGACTGGTCTCGTGTCCTTCCAGCTAGGTCCGACTCTACCCGTTCCCTCGACGAACCTCCCGTCTCCGTTCCATCCGGGGCACCCGTCGGACCTCCTCCACGAGTCTCGGTCGGACTTCGACCAGTCCTCCAGACCCCTATAGCCCCGTAGTTGAGGTTCCGCCCTCGACCTCGGACCTACCCCTGGTGGAGAGGTCCCCGGAGCTCCCTGGTCCCGCCCAGGTCCGAAGGGCCCTGACCACGTCACTTCCAGTGTCCCGCCCTCGCCCCTCGTGTTCCTTCGGCGACAGAATAGAGGACCGAGACTTGGGTCTCCGTGACGAAGGGCAAGACTATTGTGAGAGGAGGGTCTGTTCCGAAGAGGCCTGAACAGGTTGGACTCTCGGTCCCCTCGATTACTGTACTAACTCTTGGAGGTAAGTGTCCTAGGTTTCTTTTACTACAAAGGGGAGGGTGGGGTGACCTGACTCCCCGGAAACACTTCCCCTCCCCCACCCCGGCGGTCAGGTCCCTATTTACCCACTGGGGCTCCGGTCCGTGGGGACCTCGTCAGTGCCCCTGGGGCCGGTCCGTCGACGAGGAGGACTGCCGGCCCGACCCAGACGAGAGGCACGACCCCCGGGTCCCCGGGGTCGACTGGGGGTGGTCGCAAGTCCTCCACTCCCCGAGACTCTCCGACCCCAGCACCCTGCTCGTACCGGGTCCAGTCCGCGGACACGACCCGATCCCAGGGTCAGGACGACGAGAGCGGGGTCCGCCTGAACCGGCCTCAGGGGACAGACACAGAAACCCCTTTCCTCTCCCGAAGGAGGTCCCAGGCCCTGTCGCCCCGAAGCATTCCGGAGTCTGTCTACCAAGGACTACTCCCTTGGACGGGTCGGGGTCTGGACAAAGAAACGCAGAGTCCGACACCAAGGGCCTTTGAAGAGAGACAAGTAGGTTCTCCTGAGATCAGACTGGCAGGTGAAACGTCCCTCTCCGGTCACGCACTCCCAAATACACTTTTGGTACGTAAACACGGTTATCGGACACTGAGAATTTTCGAGTCAATTCTAAATACCACTCTGAGTCCCGGGACCTTTACGGGAGGTGGCGGTCCCGGGACAGTGGCCCCAACCCCACAGGCCACATCGGAGGAGGAGTAGAAACGACGGAAGTGGGGTAGGGGTCACGGAGACCCGTAGGTCCGTCGACCAGGTCCATGGGATGCGGGGGATCACTGGTTAGTCCGTGAGCGTAGGGGAGGACTGGTCCCCGTGGGTAGGGGGATGACGGGTGGTACGGGGACACACAGAGGGAAGAGGCCCTCGACCGGTTCGGACACGACTCTTTCGGTTCCGTCCGGTCCAGTGCGGGACCAATTGGGGTGGGAACGAGTGCCTGGTCGGGGGGGTTGGGGCTAGGCCGAAAATCCTTTGAACATGTAGTCCGCTATCCGTCCTTTGTCCACTAGGGGTTCCTCTTCCCCCCAGTGGGGGATGGGGGGAGGTCAAACCCTACTTGTCAGACCAGTTCGACGTCAAGTCCTGCAGTCGACTCGTGGGGAGAGGGTGTGGAAGGGAGTGGGTGACAACCCAGGGACCGGGCTGGGAGGCACACCTTTTGTCCGGGCGGTGGGCGACCTCGGGAGTCGGGTCAGGGGCGACCTCGGGAGCCGGGTCAGGGAGGGACGACCTGTCGCCGGAGGACTTCGGGACTAGGACACCGAAGCGAGGGGGTCTGGGTACCTTGGTACCTCTGGAGCGGGTCGGGCTGCACTCGTGGAACCCTCGGGCAGGTGGTGAGGGACGCCCGGAGTACGTGGGGAAGGGCACCTTCGAAGTCGGACCGGGACCAGACCAAGGGTGCGCCGGTCTCCGGACACGAGTCCCGAGACCCCAGTCACTCGTCTGGCCGGTCCTCGGTCCGCCTGGGTTCCGACCCCGAAGTCCGCTACACTTCCTGACCCTCCAGACTCTGCCTGGGGATGGCCCCGGTGGGGTCGTGGCCCTCTCTCACCAGACTCGGAGTAAGCAAACCCCGTTTTTGACGGGGTTTAACAGGACCTTCAGTCACGCCCCCAGGAAGACTGGGACGGGATGGACCGAAGGGAGGACCGACCCTGGTGGACTCTTGTGTCCCTTCCCCGCTCGGTCGGTACCCTTCGGTCGGTAGTGCCCCTTCCTGTCCGGCCCGCCGACTCCCGGAAACCCTTGGTCGGCTCCAGACGCCGACCCGACACGTGCTGCATCGGTCGTGTGGTCTGGAGCTGGACTGGGGGAGTGGACGAAGGGGACAGACTTGCTCCGCTGTGACACCACTCCTGGAGTAAGGCCCCGAAGTCCCTCCCCGAGACCCTCGGGCCGTCCGTCCCAGGTTCTCGGACCCGCCCTGTCCCCGACCGTCCCCGACCGGTCCTCCCTCCCGATCCGCCGGGCCGACGCGACACAGGCCCGTGGGCAGACATTGAGGACGGAAGGTCCCTCGGGTAGCCTACGGACGTCATGTTCGACGGGACTCGCCTCCCAGCTTGGGGCCGATGAAGCCGTGGACACTCATCGGTCACGGGCAAGGGGGACTTCGTCTGCCCCCACCCCCCGCCCCGACTCTGGGACTCCCAGGAGCACAGCGGGCGTCCTACCTCCGTGTCGTAGAGATGTCTGAAGGACGGCCCCTTCCCCATGCACCAGGACGGGAGGGTCCCGTCCTACCTGCCCTGGATGACGGGCACCGGTACGAGTAGGTTCGTGGTCGCGAAAGACTACGGGTCCCCAGGCCGAGCCCCCAGGGCCAGGGGCTGACGCGCCTTGAACGGACGCCCTCTCCCTAAACGTTCGAGAGAGCTGCCGAGAACAGGTGGTAGAGCACATGGGTTCGGGCAACAGACCGTAGGTGCAGGCTGAGTCCGTGGGTGGAGAAGGTACCGGGAGGCGGGGCAGGAAGGAGTCAGCCGGAGACCAGACCAGTACGGGACCTAGCTCCCCAAGGTTTGTCCCGGGGGCCCCCGGGACCCGCTACGACCCTCTGCAGGCACCAACGGCACTGGTCCCTCCCTCCGCCAGGTCCGTGGACCACCCGCCTACGACGAGGAGTGACACGTGCCCTGCTTGCCCCAGCCCTTCGGGGCGGGAACTGGAACCGTGCCGTCACTGGGGCCGGCTCTGCGCAGGGGTAAAACGTCGACGCTGCGAGACTGTTGGTCGAAAGGGCAAAGAGGGTTCCTAGAGACTCGCAGGTCTGGTAGGGAGACACGTGACGGGGGCAGTGCGGACAGGAAGGTCGTGGGGGCTACACGGATCGTCCCTGTCAGGAACAGTGCGGGGGTCGGAGACACGGGTGATCCAGGGTCACGTCGGTCCGGCCCGACCCGTCGTTCTGGGTCCCTCTCCTACGACAGACCCTCGGAGGGTACTGACTCTGGTGTCCCGGAGTCGCCGGGGGTCGGGGACTACAGGGGAGTCGCAGGGGTGAAGTCTGGTGTACGGGGTGGTAGACCGGAGGAGTCCTGTAGACCCACCCCTTCCAGGGTAGGCACCCGTGGGGGTCCCTCTCGCCCGGCCTCAGGACTCCTCTCCACCGGCCGGACGAGCCGACGGGTCTGGGTGCAGGTGGACAGGGGACGTCCGGCGAGGGACCTCCTCTCGGGTCTCCGGGACTCTTGGAAGCTCCTCGAACACCTCTCGTTTCCCGATTTGTTCTGTCTTTACCAGTCGGGGAGCGTACACCCATTCTCAGCCTAAGGGGGGAGAAAAGGGAGGACCGACCCTGGTCTCCGAGCCGGGGCCCCCACGGGCTCCCACACGCACGGGGCAGTCCGGGCGTCCGTTTGCAGGTGCCCCGGCGCAGACGAACACGTCAGCGGACACAACCTCCTCGCGAATCGTGGCCTCGGGTGTACTGTAGTGGCTCGCGGCGGGCGAGGCCGGGCCCTTCGGTGGGGCAGGGGGACGTCGGTTGCGGCGGGGGTCGTCCCCGCCTACGTGGGCAAAGATTGGCTGCCCGCCCCCCTGTCCCCTGTCACTGTGGCACCAGAAAGGGGACATTTGGGGTCCCGGGGAGTGTGTTGGGGGGGGTTGGGGTCAAGCGTGTCCTGTTTAGAACACACTAAGGTGGGTGCACCCCGGGGCGCCTCTGACCTGATCTGCCTCCCCGGTCGGTGACCGTACCCCGACTCACGAAGTACCCCTAAATCCCAGTCGAACCCTTCTACTCTTTCAAGACCTCTACTGTCTCCATCTCCGACGGGTCGCTACCCTTGCACGACTATGGGGACGCGACTCGTGGCTTCGCACCAATTCTACCGTTGTAAACACAATGAATGCAAAAGGGTGTTTAAGAAATTTTATAACGCAACTATTAACGAGAACTCTTTTGACTGTAAAAATGTAGCCCAAAGGAATGCGGTTCGGAATCCGCGACAGAAGGAATACTCAACGACGTGCGTACGAGTCAGTACAGACTGAGAAATACTGGGGTACCGGACATCGGATGGTCTGAGGAGACAGGTGCCTTAGAAGGTCCGGACCTCACCCTACGGTAAAGGATGAGGTCCCCTAGAAGGGTTGGGTCCCTAGTTTGGGTGCCGAGACACAGAGGACATGACCGTTCGTGCAAGAAAGGGTGATTGCGGCGGACCCTTCAGTTCGACGAGCCGCCAGGGGTTTTCCGAAACTTTCGAGAGGACCTTTTCAGGGACGCGAACAGACAATGCGCGACGTTCCCAAAATAATAAAACGAGTATAAGGTTAACTGAGAAATGAACGAAATCCCGAATATCGACGAACGGCGAATGGGTACATACTTTCTGTGACAAAGGATTTGATGAAAATAAACACAAGAAAAAAGTGAGATCTTTAGATAAATAAACAAAAAGTCATTGAGCCACAAACAGAAGAGTACTCAGTGACCTACAGAATAGTAAGTATCAACTGGAGACCCACTAAAAGAGCCCGAAACATCTGTGTGTTCGTGTAGTGGACAGACGCCGCCAGCCAAATGACAGGGGAAGGGTCAAAAATATGAAGGCAAACAGGACGAATGGATCAACGTAATTGTTTACCCGACCATGTTATAATCCATCACTACCAAAAGTACCGTCTGAGAACAACAAGGACTTTAAATCCTTTAGACAGGCATATCCAGTGGTGTACGTGTCTAGCTTTCTTTTGAGATGATAAGATAAAGTAATCTACGCCTTTTCGTGAACTATTTTTCGAGGTGTGTTGGTCTCCTGGTTTGGGAGGACCGTTTGACGTTTGTCTTGCAGAGGAGTTGGAGTACTTCGAACAAAGAGTCTGTGGACTCAAGTATGGTGTGAATTGAGACTTTGTCATCTACACAAGGGTGTTAAACCGTTACTCAGATCTTGTGGGTAAAGTAAAGACACCCGAGGTTGCACGATCACTAACGACAGTTACGTAATTCTGTTCTTTTTTCTCTCTAAATATCTCTGATCTAGTCCACTCGCGCTTCCCCATTGATGGTAAAGACGCTAAAAGACGAATCTCTTTGTCTTACACTCGACCCTTAAGGACTTGGATCGATCACGTTTCACAACGGGTCTACCACCAACAGGTACTACTTTATAACGACGGAACAGTCACTTGCTTCTTACAACGTCGGTAACTTGGTAGTATAATGTCGACGACCTCCCACTCGGGACTGCCTTGAGTCCTACCTCCGTCCTACGGGGGTAGATCGTCAGTCGGTGGGAGGGTACCCCGTGGGACTCCTCTGAGTCCTACTTTTCGAGTCCTGTCCCCGGGGTTTCTCGATTCCATGTGTAGTTTCCTTACTAAAGTCACTCGGGTCTGAAACGTAGACGGGTATGTATCTTTTCGCGATCTAAGGAATTGAACTATGTAGACCAAAGCAAATCAAATGTCATTAACAAACTACAAGGGTGATAGGCCATAAGTAACATTTTTTTGAGGATTTATAGGACCGAGAAGGGGGAGGAACGAAGAAACCTTATAAAAGAGTCCCAATCGACTCTACGACGGAGGACCCTAATTCAGGAATCAAAACAGACACTTTATTTCACGTTGAGTCGAAGAATCAACACCCAACAAAAAAAAAAAAAGGGGCCAACTGTACCATATCCCCCAAAGAAAAGGGTTTGTGGTTTTAGGTCGACCTATAAACTGTCTTCTTGCTACACTTCAGATTTAATCGTTTTCATCGTTTCGTCGTTTCTCATTTGGAATCTCGCTTAAACGTTCTGATTTGTGTAAGAAGTGCGGACCCTCCTTTAGATGTGTTGGACTCGATGTCCCGGGACCGACGGTGGTGCCGTTGTAGCCAGGGGTTTATTTATATGTTCGTACGGGGTTTGTGTCATTTTAAGGTACCACAAAATTACTTTTCATCGTTCCGTAAATTTATAAACATACCTTCCTATTTACGGATTCTTAGTGGTTAGAGAAGACTATTTCCCTTGTCACTCCCCTTTGAACCGACTGGTCCATGGTTGGACTGCGTCTAGACCACTGCCGTCCACTATGATGACCCGTACGACCCGCACCTCCTCAGGTCTCTGTCTGACCACACGTCCACCCCTAAGCGAGACACTAATACAACTATTTGGTTCCGTCTCTCCCTTCACAAAAAGTCACATATGTGTGTGTGTGTGTGTGTGTGTGTGCGCGCGCGCGCGATACGTCGTCACCAAACCGGTCTCCGTCCTTGTCGAACCCTCGAACCTTTTGTGTTCCATTCTTTAACGACCCGGGACACTGACGTCGGAGAGCCGGTTATGGAGGGTCTCCAGTGTGTACCCACTAAGGTCCGAAAAAGTGAAACGTTTTTGGTACCTTTGAGGACTCGCACGTCCCTCTCCTACCACCCCACTCGGGAAACCTGGGTCGTGAGTCGAAACTGTCACTGGTCGCGGGGTGTTGGGACCACGAGGAAGGGTGCCACAGTCTGGGTCGGTCGGGAGCGATAGACTGTTGATGTCCTTTCGCGTAGAGAGATACACCCTAGATTTTTTTACTACGTCTACTTGAAGAGTTTTTCTGTCTTTGTCTGAGTCTGAAACTTACGTTTGAATGCCAATGGTTTCCCCCTTTCCCCCCTATTTGCTCCTCAAACCCTAATCGTATGTGTTTGATGATATCTATCTTCTTCGCCTGTCGTTCCTGGGCCAGATATCGTGTCCCTTGATACGTGTGAGTTATAAGACATTATGGGACGTGCCCTTTCTTAGACTGCTCCTTACTGACATGCATATTGACTTAGTGAAACGACCTGTGACTTCGATTGTGATGTAACATTTAGTTGACACTGTCACAGTCAGGGAGTCAGCACCGGTTGAGAGACACTAGGGTACCTGATATCGGGTGGTCCGAGGAGACAGGTGTCTTAAGAGGTCCGTTCTTATGGCCTCACCCCTCGGTAGGGAAAGAGGTCCCCTAGAAGGGGTGGGTCCCCTGGTTGGGTCCAGAGGACGTAACCGTCCACCTAAGAAATTAGAGACTCGGTGGTCCCTTCACGGGGGGTTTAGTTGATATGAAGTTATGTTAGTTTTTAATTTAATCCTTTTCTTCATATTCTGCGTGGTAAGTACCTACAGTGGGGTTCGTCTCGACACACGGCACTAGTGTGAATTGACTGTAAGTGTTGTTAAAGAAAGATAAGAATGCTAAAGAAAAATAAGAATGTAATTTGGGTACTCTATTTAACAGATAAACATTCCGGAGGAGTCTGTCGGTAAAACGAAAAAACGTAAAGAAAAAGAACCCTTACCAGAACGAGGGACAGAGGCCATGTTACAGTGCTTGGAGACAGGTATCAAGTAGTCCGTGAGACAGATAGTCTAGATCAGGGAATTTAGATAAAAAGTGAAGGTGACATATTAGTATTCCCTAAAATAAATCCAGTATGGACTTACCAGATCACCAAAAGAGGTGAAAGAAGGTAAAGTCAGACTTAAACCGTATTCCTCAAGTACTAGACTCGGTGTCAGTCGAGGGCCAGAACAAAAAAAGACTGACATATCTCGAAGAGGTAGAAACCGACGTTTCTTATATTAGTTAGACTAAAACCACAACTGGTAGACCACTACAGGTATACATCTCAGAAGAGAACACAACAACCTTCTCCCACAAACGATACTGGTCACGTAAGAGAACCGTTTTAAGATAATCGGAAACGGGACGAAGTAAGACATGAGGTTCCAGTTTAAACGGACAATGGGTCCACAAAGAACTGAAGGATGAAAACGTAAGGTCAGCGGATATTACTTTTTCTAATGTATGTACTTAGGAAAAACCCACAATCAAGATTTTCCAGAACATTCAGAAGTATCTTGACAAGTTGAAGTCGAAGAAGTCGTGATGACCAGCCCCGTATCTGAACCTAATGGCACTATAACTTACTAAACGGAACCTTTGTTTATCTCTAATAAAGACAACAAAAACTCTAACGTAGGTTCATGACGTAAAACCTGAGAAAACAACTGATACTCCCGATGAGGTAAAGAAGATTCCCTAAAGACGGGTGTCATTATCTATTTTACCAGTAGACTCAATTTAAGTGGGTAAGGTCAGGTAAAATTAAGCGACTAAGGATGTTACAGTTGCAAGTGAGAACGGTAATGGACAAACTGGTGAAGGTTAAACGGAACTAAGTACCTGGATTGGAAGGTCCAAGGATACGTTATAACGAGAAATGTCGTAGTTTGGAACGAAGATAGTGGTCAGTGTAGGTGTTGACCCACAACAAAAACGAAACCGAGGTAGGGAAGTAAGAAAGACTTCAATAAAGAGGTGACTAAAGGTCATCGTATAACCCGTGGATGACTGGACCCCTCAAGTAGAAAGTTACAGTATAGAAAAACGGAAAAGTATGACAAGTACCCCGAGAGTTCCGTTCTTACGAATTCACCAAACGGTAAGGGAAGAGGTCACCTGGTGTAAGACAGTCTGGAGAGGTGGTACTGGGCAAACAGAACCCACCGGGATGTACCGTACCGAATCAAAGTGACTCAATTTGTTCCGATACCAGGTACACTAGTCTAACCGATCAAAAGACACTCACACCAAAGTCAGACAGACGGGAGACTACCGGAGAGAGAATGACCTACACTCTCAGCCTGATATTTCTTTCGACTCACGACTTCTTAACTACGAAGACTTGACACCACAACCTCTTATGAGAACTCTCAGGGAACCTGACGTTCCTCTAGGTTGGTCAGGTAGGATTTCCTCTAGGTAGGACCCACAAGTAACCTTCCTGACTACAACTTCGACCTTGAGGTTATGAAACTGGTGGACTACGCTTCTGACTGAGTAATCTTTTCTAGGACTACAACCCTTTCTAACTCCCGTCCTCCTCTTTCCCTGTTGTCTCCTACTCTACCAACCTACCGTAGTGGGTGAGTCAGTTGTACTTAAACCCAGTTGAGACCCTCAACCACTACCTGTCCCTTCGGACCGCACGACGTCAGGTACCCCAGCGTTTCTCAGCCTGTACTGACTCGTTGACTTGACTTGACTAGTAGGGGTTGACAATATATGTTCTCTTTTAGTTCTTCGTGTTTATATATATATGCATTAGAACTCCTGAAGGGACGGCCGGGTCACCAATTCTGAGATGGAAGGTCACGTCCCCTGTGCCCAAGTCAGGGACCAGTCTCTTGATCTAGGGTGTACGGTGTACCGGTTTTTTTATTATTTCGAATTTTTTCAAATTCGTTTTTCCTTTATACATATATATATCAGACTCCTAGCGTCTCTATGATTCACTACATCGACACTTCAATTGTACCCCGACGTACTGCCAAGAAGTATTGGAGAGAGGTCAGGCGTAAGAACGGAACGTGAACTCACACCGTCCGGTCAAGGACAGGACACCTAGAGCCACCTGGGGCCCCCTTGTGGTAGGAACTCCCTAAGCGGTCCACTAAGGTTCCTCGGGATTTCCCACTCTTGGTGAGGGATTTGTCACCCCTTACGGTTCTCCCTGAGTGCAAACAAAGTCTCTTTTCTTCTTAACCCAGCGTAAACGTAACCTCTGAAGGGAGGCCGTCGACTTACACGCTACCCCTCCCCTCCCCACAAAGTCAGTAGAACGGGTATTTGTGAATAAACACCCAGATCTTGCTCCCTTTACGATACCCCTTGTGTTGTCCTTTACACCTGAATTCTCTAATAAAAAACCCCACTTCTACAGTTCTGGCGCACCGGTGTTGTGTGACTGGGGTCCAAAAGGACGACGGTTTGCGTGTCTTGAGACCCCGTGTCTCCACTGCCCGAACCCCCTCTCTTGGGTCCAGTCCGACAGCACAGGTTCTCCGACTGGGACCTTCACGAGGACCGTGACGAGGACCGTGACCTGGGTGTCGGTCTTGGGGGATGGGGTTAGACCCCGGATGGTCCTCGGAAGGTCCGGGTCCTGTGTTCCCCGGAAGGACGAGGCGGACCCTACCTTCTTCCGGAGGATAACAGGACCACCTCCTTCGACGGACTCCCGGGCTCCTACCCGGTCCCCCCTAAGCCCCTTGGCACACCGACCCCCGGACCGGGTCCGACCGACCGACCGAGCGGAGGATATATTCCGGGGTTCGGCCGACCGAGTCGGAGGAGAGGGAGATCTCGAGTCTTCACGGTGGGGCCGACGTCGGTACTTCGTGGAGACGAAAGGGACCCGAACCGGGAGTGGACACCGTGGGTCTAGAAGCAGAAGTGGGTCTGGTACGTCCCGGACTCCGACTCCCACCGGTCCCCCGCCGCTCGACGTCCCCTCGACCCGGAGTCTCCGGACTTCCGTGTGGGTGCCTTCTGTGCTACACTCCTTTGGGAGAAGTCCCACGTGTGCCGAACAAGGGGTTCTGGGTCTGCCAGGATTCACTCCGAGTACTGCACCTGAAATTTAGGTGGACCCAATTGTCTCTTCGTAATGAAGTCCACGCCCTTTAAGGTGTCGAGTCACAGGTGATCTCTCGTCTCCCAGTAGGATACAGGCAGGGGGAGAAGTCAATCTGGGCCGGACCGGACCGCCCCCACCCTGTCTCTCGGGCGACACGTCACCCCTGGAGGAAAGACGGGAGAGGTCCGGTCCACCGTACCTGCACCGTGAGGCTCCGGCACCGTCGGTCGTTGTAGAGGGAGGACCTACGACTCTCGTGCGGACGGGGACGACCACACATGTGTCTGCTCGACTCCGGGTAGGGCTCCCTGACCTCTAGGACCTCTAGGAGGACGTCTTTGCTACCCTCGGAGAAGGTGGGGGTTGTTTAGTGGGGGAGGGGTCCGACGCCCGGATGTTGCCGTCCCGAGGACCGACCTGGGTCGAGGTGACACCCGCCCTGGTCCCGGGGTCCCTCGCCCCTACCTCGAGTGTCCAGGGCCACGGGAACCTCGGGACGGGTCCCGAAGTCCGGAGTGCCCTGCCGGGCCCCCAGCCACACCCCTCTACGGACACACCTCCGGTGACCCGTCGGTGTCCGGACCCAGGAGTCGCGGACCGCCCAAGGGTCGTCCTCGGGACTTACCCTACTCCCTAATATCACTCACTTCCGTCGAGTTTAAGTTCGCAGTGGTGTAATCCGACCGTGGCGGCCCGTCCCTCCTGTCGTCCGCAGTCGTCCTTCGAGAGACGTCCCTTCTGCTCTCGGCGTTGCGAGTCGTACTTGACTGACGCGGGTCGGGGTACCCGACAAGGCTCGAGTCTGGTCCCTCTCCGACCCGGCGGACTGAGACTGGACGGTCGTCGCGAAACAGGCCCCCCGCCCCCGTGACGGACCTGAACCCCCGCGGACCCGGGTTTGTGCTCGAAAAGTACACGCCAACGGAGGTCGGAGTGCGACCTCGACCCCGTCGCACTTAAGGAGGTTCTGGCAAGAGCACCCAGACAAGACTGTGTTTCTCTCCCGGACGGGGACGAGTGTACAGAGAGACGGGGGTCCGGGAAACGACCACTATGTCCCTGGTCCCGTAGTGGGTTCTCTCGTGTGTGTCGTAGGAGAACAAGATAACCTAAAAGGTGCTGGCAAACGTTGTAGACCCCGAAAGACCACTTAATAAATTTATTTTTTTCACCTCTGATTTACAGGTCCCAGTCTCGGAGAACAGACGAACACCTGTTGACAGAATTTTGTCTTTGTTTTCCTACGTTCTCTTTAACGACCACCGGGAAGGGGACGTTTGCCAGAACAAAGAGTGTGAATCTGAGTGACACCCGGTAGGGCTGGGAAAAGGCTCAGGTCAGGGAGGGGCACCGGACGCAGGAGCCAGAGATGGGAGAGTCGAGGAGGAAGGGTGTGCGTTTGGGGGAGAGGGCGGAAGGAAGTCGAGAAAGGCGGGGCTGGGGCTCACGAGTCGCACGACGAGGTGACAAGTCTCGGGTCTCAGGTCGGGGTCGAGGAGCGCACGGTAGACATCGTAGACAGAGACGAGACGGGTGGACCGGAGGACGGGTGAACCGGAGGACGAGTGGACCGGAGAGTGGAAGTCGCCCCCGACGTCCTGAACCAGAGACTCGGAAACGACGACGGACATCACGACGGGGGACCACCGACACCCTACTTCCTAGGTCAGTGGACGTCCCATGTGGGTCGTCGTACCGACAGTGGAAGTTGTCTCTACTTTTGTTGTTTGTTGTTTTTTCTCTTTAAGTTGTTTGGGTCCGTGGACACGGGGTCTACACCCCCACCCGACTCCACACCTCCCAGATCGAGTGGACGGTCTTTGGGAACCCTCTGTGTGTTCAGTTTGTAAAGGTCCTTGATAGTCACCGGTGTCTAGCTCCCCTTCAATAAATTTTCTTAGCATTCCCTGACTAATACAACAAGCTGCCATTGGATTACACGAATTTCGGGGTCTACCTACTAAAAGTTCCGTTTATATTGGACTACGTTTCTCTGCTGAGAAAACTTTTCTGGGACTACGACCTTTCTAACTCACGTCCTACTCTTCTCCCACTGTCTCCTCCTCTACCAACTTACCGCAGTAACTGAGTTACCTGTACTCAAACTCGTTCGAGACCTTCTACCACCTCCTGTCCCTTCGGCCCTCACGACACCAGTGCCCCAGCAGTTGTTGTCGTTGTTGTTCACGGGGTTTGTCCTCTCTCGTTGATCTCCTTTTCCTCTGTTCAGGGAGTAGTTCTGTGTCTCCAGGATGGTGTCGTGGGGTGGGTCGTGGGGGTGGGGTCCCGGGGGTGGGTCGTGGGGTGTGGTCGTGGGGGTCGTGGGGGGTGGGGTCGTGGGGAGTCGTGAGGGGTCGTGGGGGTCGTGGAGTGGGGTCGTGGGTGGGGTCGTGGGGTGGTCGTGGGGGGTCGTGGGGTGGGGTCGTGGGGGTCGTGAGGTGGGTCGAAGGTCTTCCGCCGCAAGACCCTCAGGGACCGGGAAATCCCTCGTCCGTCGAGGCCCCTACCCCCTCGTCTTCGTCCCGAAGTATGAGAGGATGCCGGGACCCTCTTCCAGACGGAGGTAGGTTCGCACTACCCTTTCGTGCCACTTCCTTCGACATCGAGATTGTAAGTCACATACGTGTCGTGCCTCCTCTCAAGACACACTGAATGTGTGTTGACCAGCAAAGTGTACGGAGTAAACGAGTGACTCTAGGTTGCCACCCGAGACGGACCCAGTCGTCGACTGGGTTACAGACACAAGACGGGTGGGGCGGAGGACGAAAATACCAGTTCTGTCAGACACGTAGACGTGTTTTGGGATTTACGGATCGACAATGGCCTTCACCCCAGACTGACGAGTGGCGAAGTCTCGGTCATTTCTCCGGTTCACCACCTTTCGTTCTGAACGAAATGAAACCTCCGACCGTCGGTCCCCTCACCCCCAGTCCCGTCCCCTCCCGTCTGAGCACAGGTTTTGACTGAGGTGGTCATCGGGAGACCAGGTGACTGCTGGTCTCCCGATCTGGTCTCCCGATCTCGAAAATATCTGCCTTCCTCCCCCGATGTACGTCTTTATCGTCAGTCGAGACTGTCAGCAGAACTTTAACCAGTACGCCACTAGACTGGTCACAGTAGAACGAATTCATATTAATTAGAAGTTAAGGCCCCAGTTGACCAAGGGTGAAGGAACTCCGGTCAGGAACCTTAACCCCGTCGAATACGGTGCCGATGTCAGACCAGTAGTCATCAATTGACGAACGTGGACCACCTCCAGAGCCGTAGATGTTCTGTCGAGGGTCCTATACCGAGTCTTATAGTAGAGGTCGGGAACTTCTCCTTGGTTTCCGGGAACTGAAACGAATTACTGACTTGAACATAATAATACAGGACTACTTTGCAAGGACCGACCTCAAAAGATGTCTGTTTTCCGTCCACCTCCTCTACCGCCCCCCTGGTGTCCAGGCCGAGGAAGTCTCAACAGGGATCGTAGGTTGGGGGTCGATCAGGGGCCCGACGACAGTCGGGGTCTTCGACGGAGGTTATTACTTCCAGTTGTCGTCGTTGCTAAGGGCACACACACTACTCCAGACTATGTTCGAGAAAGGAAGTCAAGAGATTTCTCTGTACCCCGCTAAAGGTCCCTTAGGCGGACGTTGCGTCCTCTGCACCCAAGTTAGGGACCCAGCCCTTCTAGGGGACCTCCTCCTTTACCGTTGGGTGAGGTCCTAAGAACGGACCTCTTAGGGTACCTGTCTCCTCGGACCGTCCGATGTCAGGTACCCCAGCGTTTCTCAGCCTGCACTGGTTCGTTGACTGTGAAAGTGAAAGTCCCTGAAGGGACCACCAGGTCCCAATTCTGAGGTACAAAGGTTACGTCCCCTACACCTAAATAAGTGACCAGCCCCTTGATTCTAGGGTGTGCAACACGTCGTTTTTATTTTAGTATTTTATTTTACACTCTGATGTTATCTTTTGTCTTCCGTCGTTCGGTATCCCAGCGTCTCTCGACCTGTCCTGACTCCGCAGAATCGTGCGTGTGTACAGTGTGACATAATCGATTGAAATTGTAGACAAGTAGGATTAATCAGAAGAAAATAGTCTTACAATGATCAATAGGAATGAGTATAGAAGTTTATATGAAGTCTTAGTTTACCAGACCATTCTTTATACCAACTATCAAACTACATTGACGTGAATGTCGAACTGAATCCCTCTTGACTTTAGAAAAACCTTACGAAATAGGTGTTAATATAGAAAGGAAACGATACAAAAAAACAACTCAAGAGTCCTCACATTTATAAAAAGTAAAACTCAAAAGTATTATTGATAATTTAAATAATATCCCGAAAGGTTCACCGGGTCACCATTTCTTCGACGGACGGTCTCGTTTCTCCGTGTTCTCTACACCCGAGTCAGGGACCCAGTCCTTCTAGGGGCCCTCATCCTTTGCCGTTGGGTGAGGTCATAAGAACGGACCTCTTAGGGTACCTTTCCCCTAGGACTGCCCGATGTCAGAAACCCCGGTGTTTCTCCACCTGTATCGACTCACTTACTCGTATGTGTGTAATTCAAACCCCCCCTGTGTACATATGGACACCGATTAAGAACGACTACATACCGTTTTCGGTAGTGTTATAACATTTCATTAATAGGAGATTAATTTTATTTATATTTTTAAATGGTAATTTTTATTAAAACTTTACTAGGTAGAACTATCATAGTTATATTTACTAAAATATTAAAAAGAGTATTAGATGAGTATAACGATACTACTAAAAATAGTGATCTGAATGTTTATACTTTTGAAGAATGGTAGGATCTCACTTAGAGACACATAGTAGGAAACTTTCACACCGAAACAAGACAAACTGTCATAAAATCATAAAAATATATGATTTTTTTTCTGTAGACATTTAAAGAACAATCCCAAACTTTCAGAATGGAAGTATTTTTACTACTTTTAAAGGGGATTAAAAGATCGTAAAGATTGATTGACAAGGAATTTCAACACGATTTAAAAGGGATATTTTGACAGGTCTTGACCACACAATAAAAACCCCCCCTTATTGAGAAATTATTGAAAAAAAAGATCTAAAAGATCTTTTAATCAGGTAATTGCATCCAAAAAGTGACGGTCCAACTCATTAAACGTAAAAAGATCTTTTAATGGACGAAGCACCTGTAAAAGTAAAGAGGGGTACCTCAACTCGTTTGGAAAAGAAAGCTCACCAAAAAGTCAAAGAAGAGGAAAACACCAATGAAAGTGTTATCGTAAATAATAAGATACACAAAAAGAGGCAAAATTCTAACGATGGATTTCCGTATAGGTAAGGTACCTATCAGTACTTCTTAACGGTGAGCCAGTCTATCTCGCGCGAAGGCGGGCCACACGAACGAATCAAGACCGAGCCTGCCCAGAGACAACGACGTGCGGCCGAGGGAGATCAACACCCCACACCCCCGACGAGAAGCAACGCCACGCACCCGAGAGCCGAGCACCCCCAGCCATCAGCACCGGGGGCCCGAATCAATGGGGAACTAGACGCCTTGGAGGGGTCGGTCGCTACCTCGGCGCAGGGGACGTGACCGTCCGCCCAAGAATCGGCGACCTGGGGTCCCTTCGGAGTCGGAGGCCAAAAGATTAAGTCATCCAGGACGAAAACATAAACGGAGAGGAAGGAAGGAGAGAACACGAATAAAACACAAATGGGGGATTAAAAAGTCGTCATACCGATTAATTAAGGAAAAGTACGAAGAACAGATAATTCCAATAAAAATCCTGTTCAAGAGGACCCTCGTGACGAAGTTTCCCCAGGGACACCAAGACTACCCGACACGAGAGGAAAGTCAAGTCAAGTCAGCGAGTCAGCACAGGCTGACAAACGCTGGGGTACTCAGCGTCGTGCGGTCCGGAGGGACAGGTAGTGGTTGAGGGCCTCAAGTGAGTCTGAGTGCAGGTAGCTCAGGCACTACGGTAGGTCGGTAGAGTAGGAGACAGCAGGGGAAGAGGAGGACGGGGGTTAGGGAGGGTCGTAGTCTCAGAATAGGTTACTCAGTTTAGAAGCGTACTCCACCGGTTTCATGACCTCAAAGTCGAAATCGTAGTAAGGAAGGTTTCTTTAGGGTCCCGACTAGAGGAAGTCTTGCCTAACCAACTTAGAGGGACGTCAGGTCCCCTGAGAGTTCTCAGAAGAAGTTGTGGTGTCAAGTTTTCGTAGTTAAGAAGCCGTGAGTCGAAAGAAGTGTCAGGTTGCGAGTGTAGGTATGTACTGGTATCCTTTTTGGTATCGGAACTGATCTGCCTGGAATCAGCCGTTTCATTACAGAGACGAAAACTTATACGACAGATCCAACCAGTATTGAAAAGAAGGTTCCTCATTCGGGAAACCTAAAAGAATATAAGAAGGTGAAAGAGAAATTGAGTTCTCAACGTGACGTTAGAAGTAGAAGAATACCATTTTCCTTGTTATCTTATCAGACTGAGCACTTCCTCCTCCGAGGCTGTAACTAGTGGGATTTTGTACTCAACGTTCCCGTCTTTCACAGGAAAACGGCCCGAGCAGTACACATAGCTCGGGTGGACCACCCCATCCCTACGACCCCCTGCTGTCCCGCGTACAAGTCCTGAGACTCAAGGTGAAAAACTGACACACACTTATATATAACCGTGGTGGAGTTTCGACATTGGTGGCGGGCGTCGGACCCCTCGACCCCGAGAAAGAAAGGATGGAGGGAGCCAACTGATCCTCTGAGTCGATGGTGAGACGGAAGTGAGTCCCAAAACCGTTCAAGGTCTACCTCGGTTTTTAACTCGGTCTCTCTGTGTTCCTGGGTAACACTCTTTACCGGACCCCCAGACGTCTTAGACCGTCCGGACCCCGGGTGGGACCCGAGTCCTCCTACCGGGGCGCGGTCCGGAACCCCCAGGGACCATCCTCCTTCACTACGGCACAGGGACTCGGTCGAAGACCGTCTGGACCGAGTTCCGGTTGGAACCAGTGATTGTTGCCACACAGATCCGGTCCAGAAACCATGACACACAGAGTAAGAACGACGGACACACCCTCCGTTTTCACTGTAACCTGAACTTTCGTGGAACTTTCAGTCTCCCTAGTACTCCTTCTCTTCGGTTTGTCGGGTAGACTATACTCAATTCGTTCGGTAGGTGTGCAGGGATGTAGATAGGTAGATGGATGGAGGGTAGGTTAGTGGGTGAGTGACAGGGAGGGTGGGAGGGAGATAGGTAGGTAGATGTCTGAGTAGGTAGGTGCTTGGGTAGGTAGATGTGTCGGTACGTTGGTGGGTAGGAGGTAAGTGAGTAGAGAGGTGGACAGGTAGACGGACAGGCAGGTAGGAAGGCAGTCGGATAGGTAGATAGGTAGGTAGGTAGGTGAGTGTGTAGGTGAGTAGGTAAGTAGGTTGATAGATAGGTAGCCAGTCAGGAAGACAGGTAGGTAGGTGGGTCGGTCGCTAAGAGGTAAGTGAGTAAAGAGGTGGACAGGTAGACAGACAGGTAGGTAGGGAGGCAGTCAGGGAGACAGTTAGGTGGGTGAGTAGACAAGTAGGTAGGTCTGACATTCTTACACACACAACAAAATTGGGCGGTGGTCCTTAGAGGGTCCCGGCGTCCTCGTCTGACGGAATCTGGTCACGGAGTCTGTCGTGCGAGGCGGAGAATCAGACCCCCGACCCTCAGACTACTGGTGCACACCCGACACGTCCTGGAAGTCTCCGAGACCGCCTCTTAGACCCGGGCCAGGGAGAGCCGAGGACCTCCGTGGACATCCCGCCTCCGGGGACCAGACGAAGGTGGGAGTGCGGGGGCAGAGAACACAAACCTGACTCCAGGGTTTCCGGGGAGGGGCGCATCGAGGTCCTCGGGTCCACATCCCCAAGTGCCCCCGTCGAAAGTCGGAGTCGCTCCACGAGTGACGGGTGGTCCGAGGGTCCCGGACCTCGCTCGAGGTGGACCCCTGAACCTGAGGACCTAGGAGTTGGGGGAGGGAAAGTGAAGTCGACCAGGTGGGGTGCGGGGTGAGACACGAATCCCTCGGGTCGGACAGACGTAGGGGACCCCACGGTCGGGGGAGGTCAGTGAAGAGGACGGGGGTACGTTGGGGGTCCGGACGGGGGGACGTATTTAGAAGGCCGTCGGAGCGGACGGAGTCAGAGACGAAGAGTAGAGACCTAGTACGAGAGTAAATCCCCGCCACCCGGGGGCGAGGTCGCGAAGGACTTCGTCCGGGACGAGTTTCGCCCCCGAGCTCTGGAACGTTCCACGGTGGTAACGTCTTCCACCTTCTTCCGGATCCAGGACCTACCCGCCCCCCACCCCCACCTCCTCCGCCGACGGGTGTGACCCCAGTGAATCTTGGTCGGACTCTCCCACCGTGACCTTCCCCCGTTCCAAGGTCACACCCCCAACCCGGTCTCGGTAGTCCCGTGGGACACACAAGACTGGAGCCCTCGACCGTGACGGGGGACCTTACACAGGAACTTGGTGAGCTTGGAGCTGACCCTACAACCGGAAAGGATGCCTACTACTGTCCCTCGTTCCGCCACACACACCCCCAGTGAACCCGGTGGGCGAGTACCTCGTGTGTACCCGGCCCGGACGTGTGAGTCCGTCGACACGCTTGGTCCGTGTGTGGGTGCCCCTGTCGAGTGCGTCCCCTGGGCACTCCTCACGCCCCTGCGCTCGGGAAACACGCGCGTCTACCGGTGACGACCCGGTACAGAGACCCAGGACCGCCCGTGCCCGAGCGACCAACGACCGACTGGGTACCTGGGTGGGAGGTCCTGTGGGACAGGAGCCACGACAGAGAGTAAACGGGTAGTTCCAGGTTCTTGGACTGGGTCCTTCACAAAGGCTACGACCGTCGGTCGGACCTGGGTTTCGGGTCTGGGAAGGGCTAATCCCGGACAGTCCTCGGCAGCTTCGGGTCCTGTGCCCCCCGGAAGGACGAACCGGAGTCTACCTTCCGTCACTGTGTCAGGTCTCCCTCCCGGAACATGACAGGACCTTCTATCACGGGAACACCGGGGTTCCTACTCAGTACCCACTAAGCCCCGTGACGTTCCGCCCCCACCCCCCGGGCCGGGCCCGACCGGCCGACCGAGAGGAGGACATATTCGGGGGTTCGGGCGACGAAGCCTGAAGGGCAGAGAGGACTCGAGTCTTCACACTGGGGCCGACGTCGGTACTTCACNGACAGTCCTCGGCAGCTTCGGGTCCTGTGCCCCCCGGAAGGACGAACCGGAGTCTACCTTCCGTCACTGTGTCAGGTCTCCCTCCCGGAACATGACAGGACCTTCTATCACGGGAACACCGGGGTTCCTACTCAGTACCCACTAAGCCCCGTGACGTTCCGCCCCCACCCCCCGGGCCGGGCCCGACCGGCCGACCGAGAGGAGGACATATTCGGGGGTTCGAGCGACGAAGCCTGAAGGGCAGAGAGGACTCGAGTCTTCACACTGGGGCCGACGTCGGTACTTCACGGAGGACGAGTGGGACCCGGACCGAGAGCGGACGGGGCAGGTCCTACGGGTGTAGGGGGTCTGCCACCTCCTGGACCTGTAATCTTTCCATACCCCAGACCCCACTTCCCACCCGTGGTCCCCGACCCCAGGCCCCGACTCTCCCCCGTCCTTTCGGACCTGGTGTCTTTAGATTACACCCTGGTCTCCTCCGACCAGGACCCCCACGGTGGACCAGGGCGTCTGAAACCTCCCTGAACAGAGGTTGATGGACCAGGGGTCTGAGAGGGTAAAGGGGGAGGCAAGGTTCCATCTGAGCAGGAGTCTCTCAGGTGTGGGACTTACCCCCGACTGAATCCTGTTACTCCCCGGTCCCCCCGTCCGTCTCTGTCCCCAACAAGGTTTATAAGTTCTTGGAGGGGGGAGGGTGGGTGCACAGGCGTGTGTCGTCTACCAGGGGTCCACGTGGGCCTTGGGCGCACATAGTGTGAAGGACTCTTGCGACCGGAACATCCTCTGTCGGTCCGGACCGACCCCACCCTGTCTCCCGGGTGACACCCCGACCCCGGGGGACGGGCGGGGGCCTCACGTCGAGTTCCAGGGAGAGATCCACCGCTCCTGCGCCGTGGGTCACCGGTACCGCCGGTCGTTGCACGAGGAGGACCTGTGGCTCTCACCGGGGGGCTCTCGTCAGGGGGTTCTCGGTGGGGGGGCTCTCACATGTACCTCCTCGACTTCGGGTGGGGGCTCCCGCTGGACCTCTAGGACGACGTCTTTGCGACCCACAGGGGGGTGAGTTGCACCTTGAGGGGTAGGGGTCCCCCCACACCACAAACACTCTGGTCCCGGGTTCCCTACCCCCTTTGCCCCGAGTCTCCAGGGGTAGGGGATCCTCGGACCGGGTCCCGGTACCCCGTTTTTCCGGTAGTGTGCCTCACCGGGACCCCAACCACACCCCTCTCCGGACACACGTCCTACGACCCGTAGTCCCGGACCCGTCGACGACGGTCCTCAGGACAGACGGGGTCTCTCCACCCCGTCTCTGAACTCCTTAAGACTCGGGAGTTCTCGGGTCGTAGGACCTTCGCGACACAGGTCCGGGGTGCACCTGCCCCAATCACAACTCGACGGGACACGGGTACCGGGGGTCGGCGACCGGACGACCCAAGGCCGGTCGAGACGGACGGGGCGACAGGCAGAGGACCCAGCGGACGACCCCAGGTACCTCCCGGTCAGGTCGCGGGCGGACGGGACACCTGTGCAGGACCTCGGGTCGAGGACAGGGAGATGCCCCAAGTACTTACTGGGGAAGGGGGCGTTGGTGGACCGAAAAGTCCCTTTTGGTGCTCACACACCTCTTCTGGGAGTACCGGGTCTTCTGGCTCCTGGGATGACAGAAGTGTCAGCTGACACTCACGGGGGTCGGGCCCGGGGCGCACGGGAGCCCCATCGGGACCAGGTGTGTCTCGGGGCGGGCTGCGAGACTCCACGAGTCGCAGGACCGTCGTCCTCAGTCGAGCTCAGACACCGGATCTCGACGTGTGGTACGGGACGGAGGACTGGGGGTAACTCCAGTAAGAACCCCACTGTTCCGGACTCCGGGGTGCGGGAGGACGTTTCCTCCGTGGAAGAGGAAACCGTGGCGGGCGAACCGTTTCCACCTTCGGTCCCCCGTCCGCAGGACACGTGACGCCCAAGCCACCCGTCTGTGCACCGGTGGAGGGACAAGTGATTGACCGGACGGGAGGAATTTTTAGAGGTTTTGTTTGGTCTGTCCACCCGTCCGTGTGTCACGCAAACGGAGAGGCTAGACCTTGGACGAAGACCTTGTAAGGTCCGGAGTGGGGGGGTTGGGGTCGGGACCGTCGGAGGGACCCTGCGTGGGGACCCGGGGGTCTAGGTCGGGGGGACGGTCCCGGGTCGACGGGAGAGAGGCTAGGCGTCCCGGAGGGCGGAGACGACAAACAGTGCAGGAGAAAAAGTATACATAAAGTAAAGTGCATAAATAAATAAAACCCTGCACGGTCCAGAAGGAACACCGGCCCAAAAAGAGATCAACACCACGTCTCCGAAGAGAGTAACGTCTCGTGCCCGAGATCCCGTGTGCCGAAGGTAGCAACGTCACAATACGGGTTCAGCGCCTTAGAGGGTTACTGGTGGTCCCTCGGCTATAGGCTACGTTTTCGTTCTCTCAAAAATAATGGTTCGAGTCGACCCCGAGGGTGGTAATGGTTGCGTCGTCGATTCCTCTCCTCGGGGCTTGAGACCCAATGTAACGAATATATCCCATAAGAGCGCGCTTTTTAAGCTTTTTGCCCTCAAAGGCCCAACCCTCTGCAGATTAACCAATGGAAGACACCTTCCCAATCCACAACCCAAGACTAACCAAAAGAATAAAGGTGCCATTTAGTAATGAAGGTTCCATTTAGTGTTTACATTGAGTAATGAAGGTTCCCTTTAGTGTTTACATTGAGTAATGAAGGTTCCATTTAGTGTTCCCATTTAGTAATGAAGGTTCCATTTAGTGTTTAAGAACTTGAATTTCAGTCCAAATTGGATTCCCGACTAACCGAGCGCGTGTCACCCCGTTCAAATCCGCTATAGGTTTCAGATTCAGACGAACGGGCCTTGGAAATGTTTCGCCTCAAGAAAATGTTCTACCTTATCGAATCCGAGAAGTCGTCGGGTCTCCGAGCCATCAACATCGAGAAGCCGAGATCTCGCGTCGAATTATCAATGTCACGACCCGAAGCAACGAGACGTCGGACACCCTAGAGGTACCTGGTCCCTAGCTTGGGCACAGAGGACGTAACCGTCCACCTAAGAAACGATGACTCGGTGGTCCCTTCCGGGGGGTAGGAGAAAGACTTTCCGTCACCCACACCACCCCTGGGGGACGAGGAGCGGACGTCCTGGAGCCCAGACGGCCCCTTCCACAGACCTGAGCAGTAGCAGGACGAGGGTTGGTTCGGCCCTACTCCTGGGGTTCCTACGTCCCAGAGGGGTGCGAGGGGGTCTGGGGAGTGGAGACTTTCTGTCTCGGTAGCGGTGGGAAGGAGAACTTTATGAGAGGGAGACAGAGGTGAGAAACGTCGGGTACATAGTGGGGTCTGAGTTCAAGGTGGGACTTAATAAACAACTAACGAGTACCTGGACCCGTGGATGGGGGTCCCTGCCCCGGGTGGACCCTAAATCACGGACCCCCACACCTGCTTATTGACTGACTTACCTGTGGTACACGTCCTGTGCCCTTCGTCCCAGACGGGCTCGTCCACCACCCGTGTCTCGCCGAAACGGCATCGCAGTTGTACAGTCTCGACAGAGGTCAGAGCCGGGCCCACGTCCTCCCGGACCAGAGTCGGCCTACTACGACAGCCTTCACAGGGCCGACCCCCAGGTAGTCTGATCACGTCTGTCGCCACCCGAAAGGCGTGGGCCATCTCTCCCGCAGGTGAGCCACAGACCTCTCTCATGACGGACGGGTCACCGACGGCACCCTTTGCCACGAGGGTCCGCTACGAGACCCGGGGGGCTGTCAACACCACCTCCCTTAGTCTTCTCTAAAGCCCGAGGCAGACCGGGGAAAAGGTCTAGTGCCCCTTTCCTTCTAAAGACACGACCTGTGTCTGATGTCGTCGATGTACTGGAAGACATTCCTCCCGGGGTGCGTGTGACTGCTCCCGTCGCACTACACGGTCACAGACCCTTGTACCCCTGGGACGTCTCTCACAGGCCTCCTCGACGCGGAGTGACTCTACCCTGGGAACCACCTCGACACTTATCCCCCGTGAGCTCTAGGGGTTGGAAGTACCGGGGACCGCCGTTCTTCCCCTCCCCAGGTGGAGCGGCCGGGGGTCCCTTGTGAACTCGGTTCCAGGGTCGGAACCGTGGTCTGTGACCACGAGTCTACAGCCACTGTGCATCCCCCGCCTCACGAACCCTGTTTCAGACCCTGTCCGCTCGCCTGACTCTGTCTTCCGAGTCACCAGAGAGGGGTCCTCCTCCCCGGAGCGACGGGTCACCCGTCTTGACCGATTATAATTAGGTCGTCAGAAGATCCTCCTCTAAAAATTACTGAAGTCTTGTGAGTCTATACTTTCATCGAAATTTCCCTCTGGAAGACTGTCTTCATTTATATCCCCACTACGACGGAAACGAGGGTTCCCCCGGTACCCGTGGCCCGTTAGCACCGAGGACCAGGATTCAGTTGGGTGATCCCCACTCCCCCCGTTCCGATCACCCCGTCCCCCCTCAGAAAGGAGGGCACTGGCACGTCTGTGGGGACGTGTCGGGGTCCCTCCTTCGCCTCTCCTTACCCCGACTCTCCCAGCCCGTCCTCGGGTTCCGAACGTCTGGTGGGACCCTCCGCCCCGTCCTGGTTCGAGGAGCTCAGAGTCGTGTGACCACGGAGGAAGGACCCGAGCGTGGACCCACGTCGGGAGCCCCAGAGACCCGAGAGCCCCGACCCCGACTGAGTCCCGGACTGTGGGACGGGTGTCGGTCCTGGGGCCTCCACCTACTGCTCCGGTACCTCTTTAAGCGGTCCCGGGACCGCAGCAACAGCCTCCTGCACGTCTACCAGGACCTGGACGCGGCCCCCCGCCCACTCGAGCCGTCGGGGAGAAGGGAGGGGTCCGGAGGGTCCTCCTCCCCCACCCCACGTCGTGGGGTACCCCCGGGGGAGGGGTCGAGGGAGACAGGACCCCGCAGGTCAGGGTAGGACTGGGGTGGTGCTGAGAGGGAGGGGGTGTCCCGTCACGGTGCAGATCCACTCGGGGACGGCCGCGGAGACCCCATTCGACGGGTGGGACGGGGTACAGGACCCGTGTGTGTACCCCATCCCCGACAACCACCCCGGACCCTAGGGGGGAATCCGGGCCCTGGGGGCTACCCTTATCGATCTTCGACTCCAGGGAGGACCGGTTGACGTCTCACCGACCGGCACACAGGTGAGAACACCCCACTGGACACTGGACACAGGACCGGAGTGAGTGTGCGACTGGAGGAGGTCGAGGAAGGCTCGTCTCGATTCCCGGTTCCACCTCCGGGACCTTCACCCGTGGATTCCCCCTCCGATCCCCCCAGAAAAGGGTTCCTCCTCGGTAGGACTTGGGGGTCGGTCCCTCTCCGACCGTTCCCAGACCGTCCACGGGGCCCTTAGTGTCCCCTCGGGGTACAGGTAAAGTCCCGGGTCCTCGGAACCGAGGAGACCCCTGTCTGCTGCAGTGGGGGCGGAGGGGGTAGTCCCCCTGTTCCTCCCAGGCCCTGGCGCCAGTGGGGAGGACCCTGGGTCCGGGGAGGTCAGAGGAGGACCACGGAGGACGAGACCCGGCGAAGAGGAAGTCGTTATTTCCGCATTTGGACACGAGAGGGAAGACTCAGAAACGACCTGATGCCCGCCACCACCCCTCCGCCCCTCCGCCCCTGCCGAGTCTCCCACAGGGCCCCCGACAGCCTACGTTAAAAGGAACTGATAAGTGGGTGGAGATGATAGCGTCCCGACGTCTTTGGAATAAACGACCATCCCGACAAGTGGGACCTTTAGTATGTAAAAGTAAATGCAAAGAATTGTTTCGTCTAAAGAACCGGGGAGGACGGGAGGGGTCTCCACCCCCACAGCCTCGAGGTCCCGTCCCTCCCCGGTGTCGGACGAGACACCCGCTAGGTACCCCGCCGTAGTTTCTCCGTCTCGGCGACAGGGTCGGGAGAACCTCGAGTCCCGGGGGAGGGGTGCCCTCGGTGCCGGCCCGACTAGGTGCGGGGGTTTCTCTCTTTGCCCTCGTTCTTTGCAAGCGGTAAAGCCGAAGGATTCGGGGACGTGCCATGACGTGCCAAGAAAGAGAGACGTTCTCCGTTCTCCTGCCCCAACCCGCCTGACAGGTCGGTGCATTGGGGGTCGAGACTGTTGGCGAGTCCCGATCTGGTCCGGCGTCCGGTAAACCGAGGTGTGGGGTCGAGAGTCAACTGTGGTTTGGGGAGGTCTTCCTTTCGAGGGTCCGTCCTTTTCTCCTTCCTCCGGTTCTGGGACGGGGGCCCGCCACCCTTCCTTCCTTCGCGGAAAGAGACTGGCGGGTCCCGTCGTCGGTAGGACGGGTCCACGACGGTCTCCGCCGTCCGGTCGGACGAACTACAGGACGGTGGTGACGGGGACAGACAGAGATGGACATTTTACCCCACCCGTCTTCCCCGCTGGGGCACCCAGGACTCACTCCTGTCTCCCTCTTTAGTCGGTAGGACGAGGGTCTCGTCGCAGGTACGTCTTTCACGAGGCACTGGTGGTCGCCGGTCGTACCGACGGGGCGGTGGGGGCAGGACGCTGGGGCGGAAGAGGTGGTAGTGGAGGAGGTGGTAGTGGAGGTGGGTCGCCCCGGAGGTAGAGGGGTCTGCAGGCCCGGTCGGGTTCTGCCACACTGTCGAGGGGACACCCATAGAGGACGGTCGTTGTGTCATCAGGTTCGCTGGTGGTTGGCAGCCTATTTCTTCGACACCACGCGTGTGACGGTACAAATCTTACCTATTGGACGTTCCTGGACGACGTGTCGTGGCCCTTGGGGTGAGGGACAGCACACCGTCGGGCCTACCCTCCCCTCAAACCCCCTCTTACCTATGAACATATACATACCGACTGCGGGAAGAGATAAGTGGACTCTGGTATTGTCACAACAATTAGCCGATAGGGGGTCATGTTTTATTTTCCGAGACAGATTTCTTCTTTTACACCATGTATGTATGTCACCCTATAATACGTCGGTATTTTTTATTGCTTAATTACGGCAAATATCGTTGTACCGTTACCGTGGGGTGAGGTCATGAGAACGGACCTTTTAGGGGACCTGCCTCCTCGGACCATCCGACGTCAGGTACCCCAGCGACTCTCAACCTGTGTTGAGTCACTGAAGTGAAAGAGAAAAGTGAAAGTACGTAACCTCTTCCGTTACCGTTGGGTGAGGTCACAAGAACGGATCTCTTAGGGTCCCTACCCCCTCGGACCACCCGACGGTAGATACCCCAGCGTGTCTCAGCCTGTGATGACTTCGCTGAATCGTCGTCATCGTGCCGCTGTACCTATCTGGATCTCTACTAGTATGATTGACTTCAGTCGTCTGCCGTTTATATACTATAGCGAATAAACACCTTAGACTTTTTTATGTCATGTTTACTTGAATAAATGTTCTACCTTTATCTCAGTGTCTACATTTTTTTGTTTGTATCAACGGTCCCCCTCTCCCCTCCCTATTTGCCCCTCTGACCCTGACGGCATAGGTGTGATGATATATATTTTATCTATTGATTATTCCTGGATGACACGTCGTGTCCCTTGAGAGGAGTTACGTCGACGGACACGCCCTTTTCTTAGAATCTTTCTCACCTCTATGCGTACACATATCGGCTAAGTGAAACGACATGTCGTCTTTGATTGTGCTGTCACATTTAGTTGGTTTTTAGTTAAATTTTTTTGTTCTCCTTGTAACAGTTAACTTTCGTTCGTCTCGGTTGAGACCGTCTCAAATTATCCTTTGAAAGGGGTTTCTGGTGCCCGCCGGTCTGAAAGTTAGACCTGCTCTACCACACTTGGGCAGAGGGGACCGTAAAGAGTTTCATCACATTCACGATCAGTGAGTCAGTACAGGTCGAGAAACGGTGGAGAGGTCCGAGGAGACAGGTACCCCAAGAGGTCAGTTCTTATGACCTCACCCAGCGGTAAGGGAAGAGGTCCCCTAGAAGGGTCGGGTCCCCAGCTTGGACCCAGAGGGTGCAACGTCCGTCTCACAAATGACAGACTCGGCGGCCCCTTCGTGAGCAGAGAGGGACGAAGAGGGGTCTACACATGTGTGGGTCGTAGTCTCGAAGGTTCGTGTTCTTCGTTTCGACTACTCGACTCTCCTCTCTCTTGTCTGGATGCTAAGCTCGACCCCGACTTGTAGGGTCGGGGAAGCTCGTTCACTGGCTCCCCTGTCTCATTTTGGCTTGTCAGTTACTGCTAGACGTGACGCGTTGGTTGGCCGTCCCAGACTGACCGAGCATGCCTTGTGAGGTGGGTTGCGGTCCTGTGTGGAGAAGGGGCGTGGTACCTGGCCAGTGGTTCTGTCGGGTATGAGGTCTGGGGTGTCCACTTCCCGGGGCAGGAGGTTCCGACGGGAGTCTGGGGTGACGTCCACGGTCAACCTCGACAATGGCCGTGAGACTGGTGAGGTGAGGCCCGACTTCTACTTCCAAGGTCACTGGGGGAGGAGCCCAAACTAATTAGACGATCTCGTCGAGTGCCTAGAGACTCCTTGTAAAGTGAGTGAGCTAGTGACCGCTAAATATTTCTAATATGGATTCCTTCTCGGTCCACCCTCTCGACACATCCCGTTCCTTGCCCTTCCCAACTCTTTGCAGGCACGGTTCACATAGTGAGAGGAGCTTAAGGGTGCACAAGTGGTTGGAACACGTATGTTATGTGGAGCTGTTGGAACTGGCGTGTGGGGCAGGAAACCCAAATAAGAAACACACACGCACGCACGAGTCGCCACAGGTTGAGACACGTTGGGGCTCCTGACATCGGGTGGTCCGAGGAGACAGGTACCTTAAGAGGTCCGTTCTTATGACCTCTCCCAACGGTACGGGAAGAGGTCCCCTAGAAGGGTTTGGTCCCTAGCTTGGGCGTAGAGAAGGTAGAGGATGCAACCATCTGTCTTAGAAATCGTGACTCGGTGGACCCTTCGATTTCTTTTGATGTGGTCCTGTGCTTATCGTTTAATAAGTTTTGGTCGTTGTCTCCTTTTTTAGTCCCCTTTTTTTCCTTGTTTCAATTCCTATCGTCGTGAAAATTCTTACTAAAAACGACCTTTAACACCAAAATATGTGAGGTAATCCAATTTCTTTCGGGGAAGACAAAGATACATTTATTTTCCAAAACAAAGCCGAACGAAAATTGGTTGTTAACGACAATTTGAGACTGGTTGTACAAAAGAAGAAACTCTATTGGTTTAACAAAAAGAAGTTGGATGACTCCAATATTTAACGTAATTATACAAAGTATTGTAGTCTACTAGGAACGTAACGACCCCTTCTTTGTCAGTGCTACCTAACAATAGGTCACCACTAAACTAAAAGATGAGTACGGGACCCCATGTAAAAGGTGAATGTAAGATCCGTTCGAAAGAATATGACAACACAGAAAAGAAAGATTTGTGGTCGACTAGTTTGAGTTTACTCTACGTAAATGGAAGGTTCACTGTCTCGAGTTCAGTTTGCATAGTCTTTATTATAGTATACCTACAGTTAAATTTCTTCACGGTATAAGAAATGATGGCCGGAGACCAAGAAAGGTGTCTTCTTTAATGATGTCCTCGATAATTTGATTTCTGTGGAGGTGGCGATATATTTGCACGGCATCAATAATTTTATTAATATGAACATTATTAACGTAATAAGTCAAGTCAAGTCAAGTCAGCGAGTCAGTATAGGTTGAGAAACGTTGGGGTACCTACCGTCGTACGGTCCGGAGAGACAGGTAGTGGCTGAGAGACTCAAATGGGTTCGAGTACAGGTAACTCAGTCACTACGGTAGGTTGGTAGAGTAGAAGACAGTAGGGGAAGAGGAGGGTGGAAGCTAGAAAGGGTCGTATTCCCAGAAAAGATTACTCAGTCAAGAAACGTAGTCCACCGGTTTCATGACCTCAAAGTCGAAGTTGTAGTCAGGGAGGTTACTTATAAGTCCTGACTAGAGGAAATCCTACCTGACCAACCTATAGGAATTTCAGGTTCCCTGAGACTTCTCAGAAGAGGTTGTGGTGTCAAGTCTTCGTAGTTAAGAAACCGTGAGTCGAAAGAAGTGTCAGGTTGAGAGTGTACAACCCTCGGTCACACTCCTTGAGGAGGGTACCGTTTCCAGTACTCCTTGCTTCGAACCGTATGCGTTTCCGTACTAGTTCGGAGTCCTTTGGGGGACAAGGTCTCGTAGATAGGGGGTTTGGTCTCATGAAATGCCCCTCGAGAGGGGGTATTGGTAAAGAGAGTCTCTTCCTCAATTGAACGTCTAGGTCAATTATTTTTAAGGACCCGCACTGTTCTCACAAAGTTGAATGCCTGAGACTTCCAAGAGACCGGACGGACTAGTCGGAGCAGGTCGGTGTACACTACCAAATGTCGGAGGGTTGACACTCTCCGTGCCCTACAAAATTTTGAAAGATTTATGTCTGAGAAAACTCTTCAATCTTCTAGTAATCATATCATAATCACCCAACCAATCCTTAATATAACCACTTCCCAAAAAAGTAAACAGCACGGTTATTAATGACGATTAAGGGACGGGACCCACACTGTTCCTACAGAGTCCAGTTTGGAGAGACGACTGTCTGATCGAACACACTGTTGGAGAGTTGGTATTTGTCGTGTCTCTCAAACCTCATAATCGTGTCCTGAAAAAAGTAACTACTCAGTTACTAACGGTAGTCCGGAGGTATAGGAATCCGTGGACCCTTGTATAATTAATTACATAAACCTTATATCTTTTCCTTTATATCATCAAAAAACTACAATCGTTATGATCTGAAAAACTCAATTACTTAAAAGAGAAAATAATAGCTGGTGACATGAAACAATATTTAGTGATACAGGAACGATACGTTTTTACATTGAAATAGTGATAGAATTTTGATTTATCTAGAATTCCCTTTGTAACCACTTCCCAAATGTAAACAACTCGGTTATAAACGACGATTTAGAGGTATAAGGACGGGAATATTACTTACATTGATCGTATATCCTCTTCATTCATAATTGGAAATTCTAATTAGTACAATTTGGAATCCAATTCATTTAAGGAAAGAACTAACATTGAGTGATGTGGGTGTAGGATATCCTTACGTTGAAATAAACCTCCCACCGCGGACTAAATTCTTTTTTTAGTGGGGACCTTTTTATTCAAAAGACCAATTGACTGGCCATAGTCTTTCCCGGTATTTTACAGTCGTCTGGAGTACCGGTCTTCTACTACTTTGAGTATTCTGGAAACATATTAAAATATACTTCGTGGACTAACACTGTTCCCAGTCCAGACGACTGGGGGCGCACTGAGACATAAGTAGGGATACATATTGTTTTTCCATACATTTGTTTGGACTTTTTATATCTTTGGTCTAGTCAAAGACCTTTCTGACTAAAGGGGCACAGCAAAGAAAAAGAGAGGGGCAAAAGGACCGACTTAAGGGTAGACCATACGTGCTCCCATACGTGGTTCGGATGACTGAAACGGCCCCGAAGATTCTAGCCTGGGCCCTCCGGAGTCACGGAGGAGAGGGAGCCCTCTTGCCTCTCTGCGGACACCGGAAGCATCCACCACTAATCATAAGGTGCATTTGGTCAATAAGTCTAAGGAAAAGAGGTAATTAAGAGGATGATGTGATAGACAAAGATTAGAGGGAGATATAGACATTAATTCAAAAAAGGTCCTGCGGCTAAGGCAGGGGTGGAAGCTTAATGGGACCTAGGTGGCCCCGACCTGGGGCCGGGAGCGTAGGTATGTACTGATGACCTTTTTGGTATCGGAACTGATCTACCTGGAAACAACTGTTTCATAACAGAGACGAAAAATTATACGACAGATTCAACCAGTATTGAAACGTGGACTCCTCATTCGCAGAAAATTAAAATACCGACGTCAGCGGTAGAAGTCACTAAAATCTCGGGGGGTTTTATTTTAGACGGTGACAAAGGTGACAAAAGGGTAGATAAAGGGTACTTCACTACCCTGGTCTACGGTACTAGAATCAAAGGACTTACAACTCGAAATTCGGTTGAAAAAGTGAGAGGAGAAAGTGAAAGTAGTTCTCCGAGAAATCGAGAAGTGAGAGACGGTATTCCCACCACAGTAGACGTATAGACTCCAATAACTATAAAGAGGGTCATTAGAACTAAGGTCGAACACGAAGGAGGTCGGGTCGCAAAGAGTACTACATGAGACGTATCTTCAATTTATTCGCCCCACTGTTATATATCGGAACTGTATGAGAAAAAGGATGAACCTTGGTCAGACAACAAGGTACAGGTCAAGATTGACAACGAAGGACTGGACGTATGTCTAAAGAGTTCTCCGTCCAGTCCACCAGACCATAAGGGTTGAGACCTTCTTAACAGGTGTCAAATAACACTAGGTGTGTCAGTTTCCGAAACCGTATCAGTTATTTCGTCTTTATCTACAAAAGGACCTTGAGAGAACGAAAAAGTTACTAGGTCGCCTACAACCGTTAAACTAGAGACCGAGGAGACGGAAAAGATTTTGGAACAACTTGTAGACCTTCAAGTGTCAAGTGCATGACGAAAAATGAAGTTTTATTAAAACAAGATCTCTTACCGAATCTTATATCGACAAAGGGTCTTAAATTGTGTAACAAGTTCGTCTGTATAAGAATCGTCGTGAGTTCTGAAAGGCGCTTCACCCACATAAACATTTAAGACTAGTGTGTCTCGACTAAGTGTTGGTGTAAAGAACGAGACACCGCGGTCAGAAAGGGGGTTCAGAGGGAAGACTCGAAGCACAATAGGAAACGACGTAAAGGGTTCCTCTTCCGTCTCTGAGACCAAAGTCTTACACACAAAGGGACTTTCTCTGTCGCTCGTCTGGAACGTAATCCTGACAGAGTAGACTTTATGGGCAGGACGAGAACCGGTACAAAGACCCCAATCCCGGTATCTGGGGCGTCCCGTCTGAACGTCCTCCCCGCCCCCTAACCGGGACCCGAGTGCAAACAAGGGTCATCGCCATCTTTTCAGTCTCTTTGTATGAAACGACGGAAATTTTTTCTTAGAAAGAATAATCGTAATGATTTGGTTTGAACCTAGGAGAGTGAGTGTGCGTCATTTCGGTCAGAGGACTGCGGTCCCAGCACTTTTTTCCCGTCGCAAATGACGTCCACGGTTCGTTCCTCAGGTTCGGTGATCACCAGTCTTCTGGGTTTGGGGACTTCCGAAAGTCCCTTCCCAAAAAGTTTCTGTCCCCACCCGATGTCCGATACACCCGATGTCCCATAGACTAGTCGAACACCTGTAAGAAGAATAGCCAATTGCAACTCCAGTAGCGCTCAGTGGTACCAGTCGGAAGATCAAGGTGGAGTAGACCCCAGGTGGACCAGACACCCGTCGTATATGAATGGAAGAAGGTGGACCACCCCCCCGCTAGAGTCATAGACGTCTTTTTGAGTGTCCTGCACCGAGTCCTATAAGAGGTATCGGGAACAAATCAGCGATTCAACACAGAGTGAGAAACACTGGGACACCTGACATCGGGTGGTCCGAGGAGACAGGTACCCTAAGAGGTCCGTTCTTATGACCTCACCCAACGGTATCGGGAACTCCTCCTTAATTCAGGACCTGAAACGAATTACCGATTCGATAATGACATAAATGAACAAACTGACAAAGGGAAAGAACACATAAAAGAGTGAAGAGACTAATTTACATGAGAAACCTTCACGCCCTTTCGAATCCTCCGATTTCGAAAAAATGTCTGTTCTCCGTCCGCCTCCTGTACCCCCAACCCCCTTCGGACAAAACCCCTCCGGGGTATCCCAGGACGAGTCAAAGTAGTCCTGTGACCGTTCCGACAACTGAGGACGGACGGGGTCCTGTACCAACTGGTATAAAAAGGACTAAATAAACTTGACGTCAGGATATTTGTTTGGAAGTAGTTTTGAGGTTGTACGCAGGAGGATTGAGTAGGTGAGGACGTAGATACGAAAGGTGTTTGTGCCTGGGACGACCCTCTACTCGCGCGAGTATCGGGACTGGACCTCGTTGAGATAGAGTAGAGGGAGCAAGATGTACAAAAGAGAGTCGTCGGGGTGGCACGAAAATTCTTTAATCCTCTGCTTCCTCCTCACTACTGAGAGATTCAACGAGTCAGATTAGGGTTGAACAATCTAGGCTAGGTTTGGTACACACAACTCCGTGCACGCAAAACCACTGGAAGTCCTCCGGTAAGACTCTTAGTCGTGTCAACGGGTCCTTTGTCAGTGACAAAACCTACGAAGGTAATTCGTTCCGAGTCTGGGCTCAGTAGGTGTTCGTGAGTCCAAAACGCCCATTGTGTGGACAGAGTAGACGCGACAGAACCGATGAAGAAGGTAGTGTGAGTCCTGGTCCTAGAGTGGACGACGAATCGCCGAGTCCGAAGTCGTGCACGTCGTGGTGGGCCGCGAAACAGTAGTTGTTCCTAGGGCTCGGGGCTGTGAACGCATGCCTTAGAGTCAGGACGACACCCGGACCAGTACCGAGCAATCGAGGTTTGAGGGGAGTACGTGTAACGACGACCTTCAGTCTGGGTCTCTCCGTTCCCGTTACTAGGGAATTAAGGGCTAACGCGAAAATTATAAAGTAGATTAGATAGAATTTATAGAAATGATTCTGTTAGAAGAGTTTTTAGGGGTTATCGAGGAATAACAGATCACTTAATTCATTTTACAAATAGACTGAAAAACTCTAAAGGTTTTTACATTTGGATCAATTTTAAAATTAAACAAGTGAGGATTGGATGTGTTTCCCGAAGGGACCACCGAGTCTCCAATTTCGCAGACGGAGGTCACGTCCTCTGGACCCAAGCTAGGGACTCAGCCCTTCTAGGGGACCTCTTCCTTTACCATTGGGTGAGGTCATAAGAACGGACCTCTTAGGGTACCTGTCTCTTCGGACCATCCGATGTCAGGTGGCCCAGCGTTTCTCAACCTGTGTTGACTCGCTGAAGTGAAAGTGAAAGTTAGGTGTGTTTTGTATATGTACCCAATAGAGTACAAAGAAATTATGTGTAATAGGACAAACGGAGATCGAAACGAGTAAGATCAGGGAGAACAATTTAAGAACAGTCACGATGTTCAGATAGAGTTTACAAAGGAGAAGGAATTTTCCTTACAGGACGGATGTAAAAGTAGATTCTCAAAATCAAAGTCCAAATGTAGATTCAGAAATTAGGTAAAACTCAAATAAAAACATATGTCACAATCTTTCATCAGACCAACCTAGGAAAACGTACGTCGACTTCTCAAAAGGAATGCTTGTTTCGATCACCTCCACTACCTTAAGGTCAACTCGATAAAGTTTAGGATTTTCTACTACGACACTTTCACGACGTGAGTTATACAGTGTTTAAACCTTTTGAGTCGTCACCGGTATCCTGACCTTTTCCAGTCAAAAGTAAGGTTAGTGTTTCTTTCCGTTACGGTTTCTTACGAGTTTGACGACGTGTTAACGTGAGTAGAGTGTGCGATCATTTCATTACGAATTTTAAGAGGTTCGGTTCGAAGTCGTTATACACTTGGTACTTGAAGGTTCACAAGTTCGACCAAAATCTTTTCCGTCTCCTTGGTCTCTAGTTTAACGGTTGTAGGTGACCTAGTAGTTTTCTCGTTCTCTCAAGGTCTTTTTGTAGATAAAGACGAAATAACTGATACGGTTTCGGAAACTGACACACCTAGTGTTATTCGACACCTTCTACGACTTTCTCTACCCTTATGGTCTGGTGGACTGGACGGAGAACTCTTTAGACATACGTCCAGTCCTTCGTTGTCAGTCTTGACCTGTACCTTGTTGTCTAACCAAGGTTTATCCTTTTCCTCACACAGTTCCGATATAGAACAGTGGGACGAATAAATTGAAGATACGTCTCATGTAGTACTCTTTACGACCCGACCTTCTTTGTGTTCGACCTTAGTTCTAATGACCCTCTTTATAGTTATTGGAGTCTATACGTCTACTGTGATGGGAATACCGTCTTTCACTTCTGCTTGATTTTTCGGAGAATTACTTTCACTTTCTCCTCTCACTTTTTCAACCGAATTTCGAGTTGTAAGTCCTTTGATTCTAGTACCATAGACCAGGGTAGTGAAGTACCCTTTATCTACCCCTTTGTCACCTTTGTCACAGTTTGAAATATAAAACCCCGAGGTTTTAGTGACGTCTACCACTGACGTCGGTACTTTAATTTTCTACGAATGAGGAACCTTCCTTTCAATACTGGTTGAATCTGTCGTATAATTTTTCGTCTCTGTAATGAAACAGTTGTTTCCAGGTAGATCAGTTCCGATACCAAAAAGGTCACCAGTACATACCTACACTCTCAACCTGATATTTCTTTCGACTTACGGTTTCTTAACTACGAAAACTTGACACCACAACCTCTTCTGAGAACTCTCAGGGAACCTGACGTTCCTCTAGGTTGGTCAGGTAGGATTTCCTCTAGTCAGGACTCACAAGTAACCTTCCTGACTACGACTTCGACTTTGAAGTTATGAAACCGGTGGACTACACTTCTCGACTGAGTAATCTTTTCTGAGACTACGACCCTTTCTAACTCCCGTCCTCCTCTTCCCCTACTATCTCCTACTCTACCGACCTACCGTAGTGGCTGAGTTACCTGTACTCAAACTCATTTGAGGCCCTCAACCACTACCTGTCCCTCCGGACCGCACGACGTCAAGTACCCCAGTGTTTCTCAGCCCGTGCTGACTCACTGATTTGACTTGACTTCTCAAAAGGGTCGTGGCAAATAACTTCTCTGGAAGAAGGAGCAACATACAAGAACGGAGGAAACAACAGCTAATTGGTTGGTAGTATCAACTCAAGTAAAAACCTGAGACAAGACAAGGCAACTAGAGACGCAGACAAAAGTACAATCATGGTATGACAAAACCACCGACATCGAAACTCGATATCAGACTTCAGTATTTCGGGCTATGGAGGTCGAGACAAGAAGAAAGAGTTCTAACACAAGACGACAAACCCAGAAATCACAGAGGTGTGTTAAAAATCTTAACACACAAGATCAAGACACTTTTTACTACGACCGTAAAACTATTCCTAACATAACTTAGACATTTCGATATCTATATCAGTAACCCATCATGTCAGTGAAATTGTTATAATTGAGAAGTTTAGGCACTCGTACTACATAAAAGGGGGAGGTATAGTAGAAGTTAAGGAAGATAGTCAAAGAAAGTAACGTCAAAAGACTCATATCCAGAATGTGGAGGAACCAATCTCAGTAAGGAGTCATAAAATAAGGAAACTATGTTAACACTTACTCTAGTAAAAGAATCAAAGAGAAAGACTATCGGGTAACAATCACATATCTTTTCGTTGTCTCAAGATACATAATTAAAACATAGAACGTTGTCTAAAGATACATAATTAAAACATAGGACGATGAAATGACTTAAATGAATAATCGAAAAACCACTGTAGAATTCCTAAAAGAATTCTTTTACCGTACCATACCATCCTGTTCCACAGTGCAGTAGACGTTTGTCACCGTCAAAATGAAGAAGGGAAGGTCGGACCTAAAGAAACTAAAGAAAGACAGACTCATGACACTGATCCTAAGGGTTATGATATGGCTTGTTTTCACCGTTCTCACCTGTAGGAACAGAATAAAAAGACTGGAATCTCCTTTACGAAAGTCAAAAAGTGGTAATTAATATTACAAATGACACCCGAACAGTATACACCGGAAGTAATATACCTCCAGATAAGGGAGATATGGGTGAAACAACTCTCAAAAATAGTATTTTCATACAACTTAAAACAGTTGTCAAAAAGGACGTAGATAACTCTACTAAAAATGAGAAGTTGAGTAATTACTAAAAATAAGGAGTTAAACAATTATTAAAGGTAAGAAGTTACACAATTGCACCATATAGTGTAACNACCGTCAAAATGAAGAAGGGAAGGTCGGACCTAAAGAAACTAAAGAAAGACAGACTCATGACACTGATCCTAAGGGTTATGATATGGCTTGTTTTCACCGTTCTCACCTGTAGGAACAGAATAAAAAGACTGGAATCTCCTTTACGAAAGTCAAAAAGTGGTAATTAATATTACAAATGACACCCGAACAGTATACACCGGAAGTAATATACCTCCAGATAAGGGAGATATGGGTGAAACAACTCTCAAAAATAGTACTTTCATACAACTTAAAACAGTTGTCAAAAAGGACGTAGATAACTCTACTAAAAATGAGAAGTTAAGTAATTACTAAAAATAAGAAGTAAAACAATTACTAAAGGTAAGAAGTTACACAATTGCACCATATAGTGTAACTAACTAAACACCTATAGAAACATAGGGACCTATGTTGGAGTGGACTAGTACTCGAAAGTTACATAAAAACTTAAGTGAAACGATTATAAGACGACCCATAAAAGTGTAGAGATAAGTAGTTACTATAACTGGATTCTAAAAGAAAGAAAAAAAAAAACATTTCAAAAACAGACCAAAATCATAGTCCCACTACGACCGGAGTATCTCTCTCAAATCTTCGTAAAGGAGGAGAAACTAAAAAACCTTATCAAACTCATCCTATCCATAATTGAGAAGAAATTTACAAACCCCTGAAGGGACCAGGCCAACTCTTAGGTGGAGTCCCTACACCCAAACTAGGGACCAGTCCCTTGGTAATTATTCGAGGGTGTACGACGTCCCGTTGTTCGGGGGTTCGACGTTGGTGATTCGACGTTGGCGACGTCACGGGTGCCCGGTGCTGGTGTCTTTCGGGTGTATGTCGTCCCTTCTGGGTCGTGTTGGATTTTTTCCTCAAACCACCTTATGTCGACACTTCGGTAGACCAGGACCTGAGGACGAACTCCCTTAAAAAAAATTTAATAACTAAGTTAAAGTAATGACTAACGGGGTCAGAGGGAGGGTGTCACCAGTCAGGGTCGACGGGGTCCAGTCTCCACGAAATAAAGGCAGAGAGAGAGACCTACCATAAGAGACCTTCGACTTCTAAGGACCTTCAATACTTATCGAAGCGGGACTTCCCGTACCAAATACCAGTGCCAAGTGTCCTTGAACCCTCTGGGACGTCGAGTCTGCAGGGCTCCAACCACCGTGGGTCTAAAGGATTCGAGCGACCCCTTGCCCCTCGAACAAAGAAGGACCGACTGGAGGGAGGCGGGACGTAGTGGGTCAAGACTCTCGTCTCGCCACGACCCCCCGTGTCGGAGAGCGTAGACTGCGGCCACAGGTTTGGTGGGCACGACCACAAGCCCCCCGATGGATACCCCTTCCCGAGGAGTGACGTCCCCACGGGGGGCAGGGGAGACTCTAGTCTTCAGGGTCAGGCCTGTAGCTTGTCCGGTTCGAGGGAGGTCTCCGAGGTCCCTCCCTAGGAACGGGGGGCGGCGGCGGAGGTCGAGGACCACGGCGTGGGAACTCGGACTAGAACATCTGCGGAGTCAGATCAGAGACGGAGGCACAAGTGTACGGAAGAGGGGTACAGGGGAGGCACAGGGGCAAAAGAGAGTGTTCCTGTGGCCTGCCATCTAATCGGGGACAAGGTCGGAGTGGACTTGTCGAGTGTAGACATTTCTGGATCTAAGGTTTGTTCTAAGGTTGGACTTCAAGGACCACCTACACTCAAGACCCCGTTGTAGGAAGTTGGGGTAGTGTCGAACGTCAAGTAGTGTTTTGTACCTTGGACCCCAAATAGTATTTTGGATCCAAGAAGTACTTTGTGACTCGAAGCTCCGAACAACGTTCTTAATTTCCACGATTATGTCTAGTCCCGTTCCTGACTTCGACTGGTTCGGAGGAGAAAGGTAGTGTCCTTTCCCCCCAGACCCCCGCCGACCCCCAGACGAGGGCACTCACTCCAGAAAAGACGATGTCAGTGGTTGTCAGAGAGGCCCTTCCTTTGGTCTCCGGTCTCTCGTTCGGTCTCGATCAAATCCTCTGGGGACTTGGAGGTGGGTTCTACGACTGGTCCGGTCGCCCGGGGGACCTTTCTGGGATGTCAAGTCCCCCCTTCTCCCCGACTGGGCGGTCTAGGGACGATAGTCCTCTGTAGGGGCGATAGTCCTCTAAGGGGGTGGAACGAGGGCAAGGGGATGGGGTTATGCGGGTGGGGTGGGGACACTACTCGCCAAATCAGTGAATCTTACAGTTGACTTCCGAAAACGTGGGAGAAACGGTCTCCGTGTTCCGTGGGTGTCGGGCGACCCATGGTTGTGGGTACACCTAAGTCGGTCCTCCGGACAGGACGTGGGAGGGACGAGCCCGGGGAAGACATGAGTCGTTGTGTGGGTCGTGGTCGTAAGGGTGACGAGGACTCCAGACGTCCGTCGAGCGACATCGGACTCGCCACACCTCCCTTCACAGGACCCCCTAAATTTTACACCCTCCACCCTCCACCCTCCAACCCGGGACACCCGGACGGGTAGGGTGCACGGACGTACCTCGGGGTCACGACGAGTCGGCACGGGGGCGGCGTCCCCAGTCCAGTGAAAGGGCAGGACCCCCAATAATACTGACAACAGTAACAGTAACGGTAAAAACGATGGGATTGACCCGTCGTCCACGAACGTCTCGGGAGCTATGGTTGGTCCAGGGGGGAGCCTCGAGTTGGACTTGGGGTACAGTGGGAACGGGGTCGGACGTCTCCTACCCCACTGACGTCTCTAGGGAAGTGGGTTCCGGTGCCAGTGTACCAAACCTCCTCGACCACGGGTTCCGTCTCCGGTGGGAGGTCCTGTGTGGACAGGGGTCACGACCGAGACTGGACAGGAACAGATTCTCCGACTGGGGCCTTCACAAGGACCGTGACCGTCGGTCGGACTGGGTCTCAGGTCTGTGGGTGGACACGCGGGCGAAGACCCCAGATGGTCCTTGGCAGATCCGGGTCTCCCCCTGAAGGACGAACCGGAGCCTACCTTCTTCCGGAGGATAACAGGAGCATCTCCTTCGGTGGGGCCCCGGGCTCCTACTCGGTTCATCCTAAGGCCCTTGGAGCACCGACCCCCGGGCCGGGCCCGACCGACCGACCGTGAGGAGGACATATTCCGGGGCTCGGGCGACAGAGTCGGGAGGTGAGGGACGTCTCGAGTCTTCGTGCTGGGGTCGACGTCGGTACTTCACGGAGGACGAACGGGACCCGGACCGGGAGCGGACACCGTAGGTCCGGTAGTAGCAGTGGGTCTGGTACTTTCCGGACCTGTAGGTCTTCCAAGCTCCCACCGGCCCACCCACCATCCAACGTCCCGCCCGTCCCCTCGACCCGGAGTCTCTGGTTCTCTCCGACACTGCAACCCAAGCGTAGTCAGTCGATCCCGGCGGACTGTTTAGGGGGCGACCCCGTCGAACCTGGTCCGCAAGTGACGGAACGTAAGACCTCCGACCTTCGGGTTCTAGGTCCACAGCCGGTCCGACCGAAGAGGACGCCGGCGAGAGGCGCCTCGTCTGCCGGCAGAAGAGGTACAGGAGACGCTCGGGACTAAAGGAGAAGGACACTCCGGTGGTCCGGACGACCTTTGTGCGGACGGACGCGTCGGAGTGTGCTGGAAACAGTAGAGAAATTTCCGGCACAGAGGTCTCAGTACACAACTTCAAGACCCCCAATCACCCTGTGTCAAGTCGGGGATTTTCTCAGAGAGACGGGGAGTTTAAAAGGGGTGGAGGTCGGTACAGAGGGGTTCTAGGTTTACAACGGTGCACACCCCCCCGAGTAGACCCAGGGAGAAACCCGAGTCTCACTCAGACCCCTCTCGTAAGGGGTCCCACGTCTCAACCCCCCTCATAGAGTCCCGACGGGTCCGGCCCCACCCTGTCTCTCGGGTGACACCCCGACCCCCGGGGAAGGGTGGGGGCCTCACGTTGAGTTCCAGGGAGAGGTCCACCGCCCCTGAACCATGAGGAACCGATACCGCCGGTCGCTGTAGAGGGACGACCTGCGGGTCTCACGGGGGGACTCTCACATGCACCTCCTCGACTTCGGGTGGGGGCTCCCGTTGGACCTCTAGGACGACGTCTTTACCACCCGCAGGGAGGGGTTGTGCCTTGGGGGTGAGGGGTCCCGACACCTGGGGGGCCCCCCACCCCACGTCCTCCCTGGTCCCGGGGTCCCGACCCCTTCTCCCGAGTCTCAAATGACCATGGGCCGCGAGGTGGGTTCCGACGGGTGGGTCCCGAAAACAAAAAAAATTGAAAATAATTAAACTACGAAGTCTTGTAGTAGTTTGTTTACTTGTATTTTGTAGTAAAAACAAATGAACCTTCCCCTCTATTTTAGGTGACTTCACCTTTACGTATCCTTTCTATGTATGCTACTCCGTCCATAAGACGTAAGGGACAATCAGACTCCTAATGTTCACGTAAACTCGTTGTCTCTCTGTAAAAGTAGTAAAGATCATACTTGTGGAGTCATAGATTTTACTTGTTCTACAGGACCTTTGCTTCGTCACACCCCTATCCGGGCACACTTCCGACGACCCTCCGTCGTCTGGACCCAGAAACCCCGAGTCCGTCAAGGGTGATGGTCGGGACAGGTGGGAGTCTGCCCCCAGTCCCACGTCCTCTCTCGACCCACCCACACCCCCCGTCTCTACCCCTGGACTTGGGGTCCCGACGGAAAACCCCCACGGACACACACCAGTTCCGAGAGGGACTGGAAAAGAGAGACCGAAGTAAACTGAAGAGGACCGGGTAGGTGGGTCAGGGGACACCGGACTCTCCACTGTCACTCACGTCGGCTCCGATCAACCGGTCGACCGGGGATACGGGTACGGTGGGGGGAGGTCGGGGAGGACCCCGGTCGAAGACGGGGACCGGGAGTCAAGTAGGACTACTTTTACCAGGTACGGTCACCGAGTCTTTCGTCGACAGAAAGTCCCTCTTGCCGCTCACACGAGTCTTCTTCTAATAACGTCTTTTTTGGTTCTAGGGACGCCACAAGTTCTAGCTACCACTCACGGCCCAGGGACCCCCTGTGGATGGTGGGGGCGGGGGCCCCTGACACCCGTCCAAGTCCCCCGACCGCAGCCCGGGACCCTACGATTCCCCGACCACCACTACTTCTGTGACGGAACTGTGGACGAAGTGAACGGAGGGACGGTGGACGGACCCCGGAACCCCGGCCACCGGTACCCGTCCAGGGCCGACCCGCCCCGATTGGGTGGTCCCACTGTGGGCTCGAGAGAAACGGCCCCCCGCCCGCCACGAGACCCGGGAGTCCGACTCGAGTCCTCCATGGACACGGGAGGGTCCCCATTGGCTCTCGGCAACGGGTGAGGTCCCGGGTCCACGGGGTGCTGGGGTCGGGCGAGGTGTCGAGGAAGTAGAGGACCTCTGTTTGAGACAGGCGGAAGCGAGTAAGTGAACAAGCAGGATTTAGGCTCTACTCTTTCGAAGCTCCCCCCCAACCCCAAGGTAGTCCCGACGGGAAGGCGGCCCGTCGGACCCGGTGTAGACGGGAACCGGGGGAGTCCTGAGTGAGACTGACCTCCGGGACGTGACTGACTACGGTCCCACGGGTCGGGTCCCAGAGACCGCGGTAGGTCGACGTGACCCAAACCCACGACCAGGACGGGGGTTCGAAGGGCCTGTGGTGTCCCGTCGGCCCCGACGGGTGACCGGAGCCAGTCCCACTCGGGGTCGACGGGGACGAGTCCCGACGGGGGGGTGTTACGGGGGTAGGAGTCCTGCGTGGGGGGAAGGGAACGACCCGTCACAGGTCGGGATGGGCTCTAGTCCCCCTTCGAAGAACTGGTGAGGCCAGGGACCCTCTCCCCCGGAGTCTGACTCACCACTCACAAGGGTTCAGGTCCTCTACCACCTCCCAGGGACCGCCTAGGTCTCAACTGTCACTCCCGAAGGACCCGGGGTACGCGGACCGTCACCGTCGTCCCTTCTCCTTCGTGGTAAAGCCCCCACCCCCTACGGTCTCCGCGAGGGGTGGGGCAGAAGCGACCCACCACTGGGGCCCCCTCGGGGCGACCAGCACCTCCCACGACCCCCGACTGGTCGTTGGGGGAGGGGGCGGCAACCTTGAGTGAAAGGAGGGCAGAACTAGCGAAGGTCGGAACTTGCTCTTGTTTCAGGAACACGACCTGTGGCTGATGTTTTTCATGGACGAGAAGACGTACCTTTTGTCACGACTCGGGCTCGTTTCGGACCGGACGGTCACGGACCCACCCACGGTTGGGACCGACGGGTCCCTCTGGTCGACACACCAGGAACGACGTTGTCCCCCACCCCCACCCTCGTCCCTCGAACTAGGGGTCCTCCTCCTCCCCACCCCCCAGGGGCTCAGGGCGGTCCTCTCTCGCCAGGGTATGGCCCTCGGTCAGACGACACCCGGACACCCACCGACCCCTACCCCCGGTCTGTGTGTCCGACCCTCTGTCCACCCGACGTCTTGACACTGACCACACTGGTAGCGCTACCCCGGCCGCCAGTGACTTAGATTGTCGGCAACAATGGCCCCTCAAAGTTAATAAAGGGTTTTATTCTTGAGTCCATGTTTCGGTAGAAATTTGATAGTGCAGGACTTTTGTTTACCGTCCACTGTAAAAGACATGGCATCGTCAGGGTGACCCGCAAAAGTCCCGGGGACACGGTCCCCCCGCACCCGAAGCCGCTCACCTCCGAGGGTCGAAACAGTCGGCCGGGTCCCCCTCCTTCCCTGGGCCTGTCGGTCTCCACCCCCCGTCCGAAAGGGGGACACTGGACGTCTGGGTGACGTGACGGGACCCTCCTTCCCTTCCCTTGACCCGGTTCCCCTTTCCCGTCCACGAGACCTCCCGTTCCCGTCTGGACGTCTGGTGGGACCCCTCGTCCCTGACTGGGGGCAGGGACGGGGTGTCAGTCCTGGGGTCTCCACCTGTTCCTCCGGGACCTCTTTAAGCTGTTTCGGGAGTTCCGGGACGGGTACGTGTAGGCCGAGCGGAAGTTGGGCTGGGTCGACCTCCCACTCGTGGCTCCGGGGCGGGGAAGGGGTCCCGTCCTCCGGTGGGTCGGGTCCTGGAGGAGGAGGGTACCACTGGGGGTCGAGGGGTCCGGAGGGCCCTCCTCCCCCACCCCACGTCGTGGGGTACCCCCGGGGGAGGGGTGGGGGACGGTCCGGGGAGAAGGACTCCACAGGTCAGGGTAGGACTGGGGGGTACTGAGAGGGAGGGGGCGTCCCGTCACGGTGCAGATCCACTCGGGGACGGCCGCGGAGACCCCATTCGACGGGCGGGACGGGGTGCAGGACCCGTGTGTGTACCCCATCCCCCAGAACCACCCCGGACCCTGGGGTGTAAACCGGGACCCCAGGGGGACACTCTTACCGACCTTCGACCCCAGGGAGGACCGCTGACGTCTCGGCTGACCGGCGCACGGGTGAGAACACCCCACTGGACACAGGACCGGAGTGAGTGTGCGACTGGAGAAGGTCGAGGAAGGCCCGTCTCGATTCCCGGTTCCACCTCCGGGTCCTTCACCCATGGATTCCCCCTCCCATCCCCCCAGGAAGAGGGCTCCTCCCCGACAGGACTTGGGGGTCGGTGCCTCTCCGACCGTTCCTAGACCGTCCACGGGGTCCTTAGTGTCCCCCCCGGGTACAGGTAAAGTCCCGGGCCCTCGGAACCGGGGAGACCCCTGTCTGTTGCAGTGGGGGCGGAGGGGGTAGTCCCCCTGTTCCTCCCTGGTCCTGGCGTCAGTGGGGAGGACCCTGGGTCCGGGGAGGTCCGGGGAGGACCCCGGAGGACGAGCCCCGGCGAGGAGGAAGTCGTTATTTCCGTATTTGGACACGAGAGGGAAGACTCAGAAAGGACCTGTTGCCCGTCCCCCACCTCTTCCGGGCCGTGTCCCACCCCTCACCAGACCGAGTCTCCTACTGTCGCCCCGACCCTAGGTCCCGCAGACGTAGTGTCAGAACACTGTAGACCCCCGGGTGTGTGTAGTGACGCCGAGAAACTTTGAAAGTCCTTGGTCCCTCCCTGAGCCGTCTCTATAGACGGTCAATTGAACCTCACAAGTCAGTTGTGGGTTTGAGCTGTTTCCTGTCTTTCACCTTTTACCGACAGAGAATCAGATTATTTATAACTATACTTTTGAGTTCAACGAGTACCTAGTTTAATACGGGAAAATACTTAGGTCGGTGATGACAGCCATAGTTTGAAGTACATGGGTTTTGCGTGACTAGAAAAGACACGATTTTACTTTATTTCTCTAAAGGGGTTCTATCTCCTCGACCCGTTTTCTCCAGTGCCAACCTTCCTCTGAACAAGACGTGTGTGTCGTTCCTCTAGGTTGGTCAGGTAGGATTTCCTCTAGTCAGGACCCACAAGTAACCTCCCTGACTACAACTTCGACTTTGAGGTTACGAAACCGGTGGACTACACTTCTCGACGGAGTAAACTTTTCTGGGACTACGACCCTTTCTAACTCCCGTCCTCCTCTTCCCCTGCTGTCTCCTACTCTACCAACCTACCGTAGTGACTGTGTTACCTGTACCCAAACCCACCTGAGGCCCTCAACCACTACCTGTCCCTCCGGACCGCACGAAGCCAAGTACCCCAGTGTTTCTGACTCGCTGACTTGACTTGACTTGACTTACCTTTTCTCCATATGTCGTTTCACCCCTAAAAAATTTTTTATTCTTATTAAACGTGTATCGTATCACACATGAGTATAAATATACGTATTGACTTACGAGTCAGTGAGTCAGCGTAGACTGAGACACTGGATACCTGGTATCGGGAGGTCCAAGGAAGACAGGTGTCTTAAGAGGTCCGTTCTTATGACCTCACCCATCGGTCAAGGAGGAGGTCCCCTAGGAGGGCTGGGTCCCTAACTTGGCCGTAGAGGACGTGACCGTCCACCTAAGAAATGGTGACACGGTGGTCCCTTCGGGCACAATGACAGATACAGGGTAAATTAATGGTTTCGACGAGGTTCTTTTTCGGGGATACGGAGACTCGAAGGGCCGGACATCTCAACACCCCCATCTGACACTGGACCCTTGTGGGAGGGCGAAGTCCTGAGGGCCCGGTGCACTGGGTGTGAGGACGTCTGTCGGCCCATCAAGACGAGAAGTGCCGAGTAATAGAAATTCTTTTGACTCCAGATAAAACACTGAAGCGACGGCATTGAAGACTTGTAGGTCTCGCTACCTGCCGGAGGAGGGGTCCGGAGTCCCCGAAGTCCCTCGGTCGGAAGTGGATGCTCAGTGGTCTGTGTGCCCCCACCGGGGCGGAGGTCCCACGAGTGTCAGAAGGGTAGCAGGACTAGTTTCTCGCTCTAGTTACTGAAGAATCCTCGTTCGTCTGTGGGTGTCCTGTGACTCCAAGTGGTCTGACTCGACAGGAAAACTTGGATTTCTGTGTGTCGAGAGTTTCCAAAAGAGAAATTAGACCTAAATTCCGGATAAACGGGGAGTTCTCCCTTCTGTGTGGACGCACAGGGGTCCTGTCGGTGAGCCACCGTAGGTTCCGGTGAATCATAATAGACTGGCGTGGGACCTTAGTTAGCCAGGTTTGACCTGTTTTTAGAACCACCCTTCAAAGTAGGGTCTCCGAGTTGGTAGGACGAAACTGGTGCGACGTAGAAAAAAAGAAAATACACATACATACATATATATATATATATAAAAAAAAAAGTAAAAAACCGACACGACCGACAAGCAACGTCAAGCCGTACGTCCGAAAGAGAGATCAACGTCATACTCTGGAAGAGAATAGTGTCTCGTCAGAGATCTTACGTACTCGAGTTATCGACACAGCACGTCCGAATTTACACCCTAGAAACAAGGGACTCGTCCCTAGTTTGGGCGTAGGGGATCTGACCTTCCGTCTAAGAATTGGTGACCTGGTGGTCCCTTTAGGGGATGGACGGTCGTCGAATTGGATCGTTTGACGTTTACATCCTTCTGGGTCTCGGAGACATTGACAGTGTCCACTTAGCCCAATCGTAGGAGGCAGTCAGTGGACGTCACCCCGTTCGGACGAGAGGTCCTGTACGGTGGGAGTGCAATTGGTCTGCACAGTCGATATCGGGAAAGACCGAATCGGAGACTACGGAGACACTGACAGACCCAGACGATTCCGACCCGTTTGTGTCACTGGCGGTGGACACTCGGTACACCCACCCTACGGGTCGAGTCTTAGAGTACCCACGGAGACTGAACGTACTCGTCCCTGTCTAACTCCTCCCTCCTCCCCCTCCCTTCATCCTTCCCTCCCCCAGACCCCTCGTGGGGACGGGTAGGTGCGGACCTACTTTCGGGGATGAGGGGGATGAAAGGTCTAGATCGACAAAGGCCGGACCCCGGGGAGAGAAACCGGAAGTCTCTCCGGTAAGAAATCGCTACATAAGAGACAAAGTCGTCTCAAGAAATTTAAAAGTCGAACACGTGGAAAAAGTCTTTCCTAAATTCAGAACCCACAACGAAGGATAATTTCTCGGGTCGTCTAAGTGACCGACTCGAGCTAGGTGTCGGCACGAGTATCCCCTTCCAGACTCGTGAACCGGGACTCTGACCTGGGGTTCTCGGTTCTGACCCCCGAGGCCCACGGTGCACCGGTCCCTCGGAGTGGACGGGACACGGGTGTGGGGACGTCCACCCTCCAGCGACAGACTGGTTGGTCGACCGGCGGTCGGTACGTGTGGACGAGAGGGGTCGACTGGGGTTCTGAGCGAGAGTGAGAGGTGCGGTAGACCTGGGCTCTGCTCCTGTACCTCGAGCAGAACGGGACCTGCACTCACACAGGGGACGCCGAGAGCCCCAGAGGGTTCCCTGTCCGGTCTCCAGTCTTCGTCTCCCTGTGCACCAAGTTTCAGCTTCCGACTTGAAGTCTTGGAGGCTTCGAGATACTCATCCCCGGTCGCCCTTTGCGTGTGTGTCGGGCGAGGACGCCCTGCCGGTGCTGGGGGTGGGGCCGGGGCACGGGGACGCCGGTCCCTCGGGACCCTCCCCGACAAAGGTCGGGGTCACTCAGTCGACCCCTCTGGCTAGAGCCCCCGGTCCTAGACACGATTTGCGTTCCTACATGACGCCTACTGTCAGTGTCGGTATCTGGTACACCGGCGGGACGTCAGGGGCTCAGACACCCGTGTGCCGGGGAGGGGGGTACTCTTTGACTTCGGGGGGACCCATCCCCCGGTGTCTCGCCGGTCTGATTCCAGTCGAGTTTCGGGTCCACTGGCCCGTGTCGTTCCGGGGTCGGGGGTGGGACTCTGGACCTTGACGGTCGGTTCCTGCCTCACCCCCGGTTTCGGGGAGGGCGGGGTACGGTCGTGGGGGACCCGGTCGGGGGAAGAGACCGACCCTCTGGAGGTTTCGGGTCCGCAGGCTCTTGGACCCCCTACGTCCTTGGGGTCTTGGCTCCGGTCGTGGTACGGTCCTCCCACTGAGGTCCATTCTAGAGAACAGAAAGGGTCTCCTCTCCCCCACTCGTTTCCTGACTTCCAGTGGCCCAGGACGTCCCTCCGCCCCACCCCTCGTCCCCGGCGGTACGGGTGCCGACCGGGATCCCCGTCCTTCTCTGCAGGAGTCCCACCGCAGAGCGGCAGGTACCCCGTCCCAGTCTCCTCGCTCGGTCTACCCGTGGACGACTCCCGGGGGTGTCAGGTCCCTCCGCCGGGACCCGAGGACACGAGGCAGTCGGGGGTGATGTCGTAGCAGTAGCGGATGCCGGCACCGGTCCTACGTCGCCCTGGTGGTCGGACCCCCGCGAGGTCCCATCCACGGCCGACGGGGCCCACCCCCGACTTCCCGTTGTAGAACGTCGGGCGACGGGACGCGTCCTGTTCCGTCGGCGGTGTACCTGCGGCACCTCAGTGCAGCCCGCATCTTCCACCTTCGCGGAGCCTCTCTTCTGCCCTGGGACCCCTGCCTCGTCCCACACCCGACACGACCCGTCCCCGGTCCGACTCGGCTTCTGACCGGTCCAACCCCCGTGGGAGGCCCCAGGAGTGGTCTCCCCGGGTCCGGACTACATTGGAAGGTTCTTCCGGACTACGTGAGGCCCCACCCGACCGCCCCGGGCGGGGCTGTCTGAGATACGGTCGACATGTCTCTCTTCAGGACGAAATCTCCGTTGCGAGTCCGTTCCCCTGTTCCGGCGCCGGTACCGTCGGTGGCGTCCCGGACCGTCCCTCGGCTCTCCTCCTGAGAACAGACTCTTTTCGGGGGTCAAGGGGCGGAGGTTCGTGACCGGGGAGACTTAAGTCGGTCGTGTTGCGGTCCCTGGAGCTCACCGGCCCCGTCATAGAACTTATGTAGAGGCCCAAAATCGAGGTCCTTCGGGGACGGAAGTTGGACCTGCCACTCACGACGGGAGGTCGGTGGAGGGGACGTGAGGGTTTTCGTCCCTGTCCTCCTTCACTCCCAGGATAGGGTGATCGTCTTGGTCTTGTCGACCTTTCTATCGGACGGAGATGACCCGTGGTTATGCTTAGAGAATAGACGGTCTGGAGTGCTTCCGGGACTTTGTACCACCCACCCGTCTGTAGGTACAGGTAGGACGTCCAAACCTGAGGCTCCGAGTCTCTCCAAGTCTTTGTTCCGGTTCCAGTGTGTCACCCTCCTCCTCACCCTCTGTCGGAGAGGGGACGTGGGGAGGGGACGTGTAGTAAAACAGTTAGTTGTTCGTCCTCCCGGTCGGGGTGAAACCCTCGAGTCCTACGTCCATCTTGTTCTGTCTGTAAGGAGCCGGGAACACGCCCAATGGGCGCCGGTGACTCCGAGTCCGAGATTAAATAACCTCTGTTCCGACGTCCCTTCCCCCTGGGGTCTCGTCCCCTCGAGCCGGTCCCTCCGACGGACCTCCTCCCTCGCACATCTGCGTCCACCTTCCCCTCCCTCTCGGTTCGTCATCCACCCCAGCACCCCAGAACACCCAGTAGAGCCCCGTCCCCCGGCACCGGTCTGGACCACGACCTGTGGTCTTCTGTTCCACCAGCGCCACCGACACACGGGACACGAACTAACTGTCCAACAGAAGTCTTTCTTACCTACCTCCGGGATGACAGACGGGAACAAGAGTTGGGAGGTGTCGGGACACAAGGGGTGTCCTTCGGATCGAGCCGGGGGTTTGGGGTCTAGAAGGACGACCCGGGGAGGACGGGTGACAGGAGCGGGGGAGGGGAGGGTGTGTGGGTCCGACCGGCTCCCCGAAAGACTTGGGGGACGGGGGGGTCTGTGGGGGGGCTGGGGCTCGGGTGGGGAGGGAACGGTACCCGGTGGTCCAGGACGGTTGGTTGTCGAGTCTTCGGCGTCGGAGAGGGTCGGACCGGGTGTCCGAACTTTTGTGAGACCCACAACCCTCCCCGCCGTCCGTCGGGGGTTCAGGGGTGGCTTCACCTGTGTCACAACGACAGACCGCTTACCTCGGTGGTAGACCAGGAAGTTCACTGGGACCCGTCCCGTCCCGACCGTGACCGGTAGGTCGGACGTTAAGACAGCCCGAGGTCAGAGGTCCTCGGGCGCGGGGGTAGGGACGGGTCGGGTCTCCCCACGACTCACTGGTGTCACCGTCGGGTCCGAGGGTCTTCTCAGTCCTTTTGGGTCCGGGCACGTGGACGGCCTCTTCCTTCGGCTCTGGTGGAGCAGGAGGGGAGAGGTTCGTGAGTCTGTCTTACAGGGAGGAGTGGGGTCCACTCGGTCACCGGTGGACGGACGTTCCGGTCGAGGATCCTTTGCCCCAGTCCCGGAGACGTGATTGGCGGACCTTTACGATCTCCTCCCGCACTGGAGTCTGTGCGGGAGCCGTCGTCGTTCCGGAGGGTCCTCCGGTGTGGAGTCTTCCGACCGAGGGTGGCGTCAGTGACGCGAAGCTGCTGTGGTGCCGTCTCTGAGGTGGCCGGTGCACACGTCTGGGTTGGACGGAAAGTACATTCCCCACCCCACCACTTGTCCACGAGTCTCTCACCATCGAGAGAATACCTAGTCGTTGGGTCATTCTTTTTCTGTCCGTCGTGCAATTTTAGTACAATTTTTTTAAGAGTGCGACCCTGTGACTCTTTTTACTGGACTTATTTATGTTCGTACTATAAGAACGTTTCAGAAGTCACAGTATTTATAAATTATTCAAATTCGATTGGATATGTCAAGTTCGTTAAATTAGTTATAAAGTCATCCTATAAAGGGAGCTTAACATATGGACTTAGATTTTCGGTGTACTTCCTCATTTGCAACACTTTATAAAATCTATCTTCTCATTACGCTCAACCGGACAGTAAGATAGTATTGATTAGTCTTTGATTTGACTGACTTTTACGCACCGAAATCGACCCTCTGTCCTTCTTCTTAGTCATTTTGACCTATATTTCAGTTATTTACTTGTGTTCAGTCGTGTCATTGAATTATGCAATATGTCTACCGGGTAGAATTTTTCGTAATAAACAAGTTGTTCACACACACACACACACACGCGCACGCGCGCGCGCGTACGTGTGCGAACTGAGGCAGTGAGTCACCACAGACTGAAAAACGGTAGGGTACCTGATGCCATCGGGCGGTCCGCGGAGACCCTAAAAGGTCCGTTTTTATGACCTCGTGCAACGGTAAAGGATGAGGTCCTCTAGAAGGACTGGGTCCCTAGGTTGGGAGTGGAGGACGAAGAGGATGTAGCCGTCCGTCTGAGGTAAGTTGTTCTTCACACACTCTTTACTGGTTCTCTAGAACTCCCCTTTTTTTATTCCCATATATAGATTGAGACGTGTAATAGAATTTTAATTAAGACTTACTTTTCTTTAGAACTTTCGAGATATAATAGATATTGATTCCTTACTCTATGGATGGGATACCTATGTTTATAGTTATATTAATACTTTTGTTTGAAACCTTGGGGGTTTCGTGGTAGCTGTTTTGACTTTGTCCTTACTGTTGAACTTTGCTCATAAAAGTCGTGTAAACTGTTTCCCAAATGTAGTGTGATGTTTGAGTGACTTTCGCCTTTTCCTTGTACCACAATCTTTTTACTCGGTCTATCTTTAACCAGTAAACATGTACGTACTTAGTTTACTGACTCAGTGGAGCCAGTACAGGTTGAGAAACTCTGGGGTACCTAAGGTCGGCAGGTCCGAGGAGACAGGTGTCCTAAGAGGTCCATTCTTATGATCTCACCCGACGGTAAAGGAGGAGGTCCAGTTTACCGAGTATTGATATCAAATTTTACTCCAAACTATCACCAGGGATCACCAGGTCACCGATTCTGTGGTTCGAAGGACGTCTCCCGAACCCGAGCTAGGGACCAACCCCTTTACTCTGGGGGTTATACGGAACTCCATACTGGTTTTTTTAAAGAAAAAAATTAAAAATTTTATTTCGTTCATATCGAATTTTTGATTTTTTTCTTTTTTTTTCCAAAACTACAGGGTTCGTTAGGTTCTTTCTAAGATACAAACGAATAGTTTAATCGTTTTCAAAAATTTTTTAATTGAGTTATGGGTGGTACACCCCTTCGTATGAAAACGATCCTCCTACCTTTACCTTTTACAGTAAGTCCCCACTGGACAAACGTACTCAGGAAGTTTGTTCAAACAAGAACTTGGACCTTTAAGATCCGTAATTTTTAGAAAGCAATGGTTCCTTAAATGTCACAAAAGTATAACTAGGGTGTTATAGAAAGTTCCATCTTCAAATCTTGGGAAGAGTCATTTAGGGGAAGCCTCTTTCGTTACCGTGGGGTGAGGTCATGAGAACGGACCTTTTAGGGTACCTGCCTCCTCGGACCATCCGACGTCAGGTACCCCAGCGATTCTCAGTCTGTGCTGACTCGTTGAAGTGAAAGTGAAAAGTGAAAGTACGTAACCTCTTCCTTTACTGTTGGGTGAGGTCACAAGAACGGACCCCTTAGGGTCCCTGCCCCCTCGGACTACCCGACGGTAGATACCCCAGCGTGTCTCAGTCTGTGCTGACTTCGCTGAATCGTCGTCGTCGTCGTCATTTGGGGAATCGGAAGAGGTATTTAACAATCCCCTTTTTTTTCAATCAAAAACAGACAAACAACCAAAGTCGGGTCGTCGATTTAGCGTGGGAGGGGAGAGATCCATACTGGATCCTCTCGACTATCACTAGAAACACTCCATCCCGAATACCGATTACCTTATAGTATGAGACAAAACTTTATTAAAATATCTAAAAAAAAATTTAGTTCTCGAAGAGACACTATATTCTTTCCTACTTAGTGACTTTTGTCGTAGCACTAAATCGGTTTCCGCTGTTGACTCTCTCTCTTCATCATCCTCGAACAGTAGCAACAACAACTCGACGATTCAGCACAGGTTCAGAAAAACTTGGTACCTGCCATCGGACGGTCCGAGGAGACAGGCACCCTAAGAGGTCCGTTCTTACGACCTCACCCAATGGTACGAGAGGAAGTCCCCTAGAAGGGGTGGGTCCCTAGTTTGGGCCCAGAGGACGTGAGGTCCGTCTGAGAAATTGGAGACTCGGTGGTCCCTTCGGGTATCCTACTCGATGTGGAACTGTTCACACAAGAAATCCCTTTGGAAGGACTACTCGCCGCAGGCCCTCCCTCACCACCTGTATTGTGCTCGTCCCTGTCCCGAAGAGTGAGGTCCCGACTTGCAGTCGCTCACACGAGGAGTGCGGCGGAGACCGAAGGAGAGGTCCTTCACAGTCAGAAGACTGCCGAAATCACAAAGTTAACACTGCTGAAAGCCTAGCGCGTGACATAATGAAACGGCGTCTGGGCCCCGAATTTCTTGTCTTCTCGGGAAGAGCGTCGAGACTCCCGACCTGCAGGCTCCACCTCCTCCGGAGAGAGGGCCCGCACAGGAGTGAAGTGGAAGGGAGACAGGACCCGTGCAGCCACGGGGTTAGGGGAAGGTCATCCCAGTGACCAGGATGACCTGCCCCTGGGAGGGACCCCTGGAGTAAAACGGAGTTAGTAGAGACATTTCCGGAAAAGAGACATAGCCAATACCAGACTCCAGGACCTCTGATCCTGAGGTACATTCTTAAACCCCCTCTTGTTATGACCGGAAGTGTGAATTGCGTCGGACGCAGGAGAGGGTCCTTTCTGCCAAGTAAGTCTTCTTACGGACACCCCTGCGGGGACTGGTAGACCTCCGGTTCTGAGGCGTGGAGGGTACGTCTTCCAGTCCAAATTAGGGACCGACCCTCGGATTTTAGGGTGCACGGAGCGTCACGTCGGCTCTCTTCCTCCCCCTTCTGTCGACGGAGGATACTATATTCTAAGAGGCCGGGAGTGTGTCGTCTTGTTCGGAGGCGACCGGTGCGGTCGGGGGGAGGGACGGTGGGTACCCCCGACCAAAGGGTAGGACTCGGAGTACCGCGAGGCTCGACGGGTACAACTCGGGAACGCTTGCACGTTTCCCTCGAGGCGTCTCAGCGTAGAGGGGTGACGGGACGTCGACGGGCTCCTGAACCCGGTCACCACGGAAGGGACGTGGACCGTCTGTAAACGGAGGTGGGGACGCGAGTCGGGGACCGAAGAGTTTTTATTCATTTTACGGCTCTCTAAAGTCTTTACTTAAACTGTGAAGAGACACACTTGTTATTTTCTTTCTGTACATAAACCATCCTTCAGAGATCAAGTGCGTACAGGTCAGTGTTCGATCCATCCCACTCTACCAAGGTCCACAAATTTGTGTCTTTACACGGAGGGGTGGGACTCTGCGTTGGGGGGACTACCTGAGCGCTCGGTACTTACAAAGTAAAAGAGGAGGTGTGCAACAGGAAACGGGAAGACACAGGTACATATATATATAAAAACACACACACACACTAGATCTCGAAAGAGGTAATTCTTCTTAAGTAAAATACGGAGGTTAATACAGGTCGAGTAGATGTTGCATATCTATGATTGTAATGGTACACAATTTGTAAGTTATTTGTTGGAAAATAAGAAATAGGGCGTCACCGGTTTAACCTACCGAGTTTTAATGTCCCTCCTTTTACGGGACACCCACTCATATTTGCAGACATAGAGAGTTTGGACCCTGCATGCTTCTCTGGGGTGGAAGGCCCCCTTGGTGACGACCGTCCCGGACACCAGGGCCCCTCAGTCACGGAGGAAAACCTGACGACCCGGTGGAACTGTATGACGTGGACCCCACCGCCCATCTTCAGCCGTAGGGTCAACATGAGACCCCTATTCTCGAACCACCCGAAGGCCTCCTTTTTCATAAACAACTCCACAAAAAGCATCCACGACAAGTTGGACTTAGACTCCAGTACCTACTACGGCAAGTCCATGAGGAGGTGCTCCAAGTCCTCGAGGTCCCCGCACGGCGGGTGCTTACGTGGTAGTATCATCTTTAGCGGGACCGGTTTGCCCTACGTTCGACGGCTGAACCCGGAGGAGAGCATCCCCTTTGAGCGTGCCAGGAACTTCATGGTGGTCCGTACCTCGACTCGGTGGTCGAGCGGGTCCTGGAGGTCCGGGTGCAACAAGACCTTCTAGACCCACTGCCAGTACGACTTTTCCTTCAGCTGGAGCAGGACCTACAGGGTCTACTACACGAACCGGTTCGAGAAGTACGCGTGCTCCAGCTGCAACAGGACGGTCGACAGGAGCCACTGCTACTTGTGAAACTTGACAGCCTCCCCGGGGGTGAACTAGACCCCGTCGAACTGTTTCCACAGGTGGTATTACATCTTTTAGTGAGACATCGGCAAGTCCTTCATGAATAAGCGGCTAACGTTCTTGTAGAGGTCCATGACTAGACGTTCGGACGCTTTGTGTGTCGCGTCTCCTCCTGCAAGCGGAGGGATTTTAAAAAACCTTCCCGTAGTGGTTTGTGATAGGTGTACCCTCCGCAGTTCAGCTGCGACGTCTTAAGGGTCCCTACTCCCGTCCTCCAGCCCAGACGTAAAGTCGACGTCACCAATGCTTTCTCCCTCCATCACCCGACCCCTCAGACTCTTTTCGGAGACTTCAAAACCTTGCTGACAACCTTTTTCTCACACTCTCGATTGACCTATAATCACCTTTCTGTCGGTTCGTGATAATTACTAGGTCGATTCCCTCCTCTTCCTGAAGTGCCCCCCGAGGGCGTCATTTCTTAGACGGACGTTACGACTCTGAGTCCAAGCTAGGGATCAGCCCTTCTAAAGGGCCTCTTCCTTTACCGTCGGGTGAGGTCATAAGAACGGACCCTTTAGGATACGCGTGTCCTCGGCCCGTCCGATGTCAGGTGCCCCAACGTTTCTGAGTCCGCCCTGAACCACTGACTTGTTCTTATTGTTGTTCCTTCCTCTCTTTTTGTTACAGGACAAAACGTGTCCGGCAGGTGTTTGTCACCGATGTCTCCGGTCACTCACCGGGAAACCTCCGCCCTCCAGGTACCTATCACCACACGCAAAAAGGCTTTATTTCACACCGTGTCCGAACCGCTGGGGATGGACGGTCTTTGCTTCTGCCGGTTCGGGCAACACTCTAAGACGAAAGACATCACAAAAAGGTCGTGGAAAGACGACTTTCACGGAAGGGTCTGTTGCCCTCGTTCGGTCGAGCACCAGCACTAGTGTAGCCCCGCAAGAGACAACTTGTTTTGTCTTTGGCCACCTTGTCCATGGAAGTTTACTGTCGTCGTCTCCGACGGGGTCACTATTGCCCATTACGAATAGCTCAGGGCAAAACCCACGGCCTGTGGAAAGACCCACGAGGACACCAGACCCGGTACTCGTACAATACCTTTTTAAAAAAAGTTAAGAATTTCTCCGTATTACATTTGTTTTTAAATTTATAGACGGAACAAACTGAATTACTGAGAAAACCCTTAAATGGGGTGGCTACTTGCGTCTGCTTGAGTCTACTTGTTACAGTCTTACATATAATTATATATGTTTCAACCAGTGTCCTCACAAGGACCGTTCTCAGCGTCGATTTGTTTTATTTTGGTTCTCCCTTAACCGATTACCTATTACTGTCCATTAGTCCTTCGTTCTACGGGGTCTTAGTGTTGTCCCCTGTCCTGAGAAGGGGCTCTCGACTCCGGTTTTAGTCCTCTTCGGCAAGTGTCTTAAAAGTTATTTAGTCCTTCGAAGGTTGTTCGCCTCGTCCAGTCGTACTTGAGGTCGCTGACCCTTGGAGGGTCCTACCGACATTAAACCACTAATCCCTTTTTCTTTTTGGATTAATGACGTCTAACTTAAGGACACAGAAACAGACACACGTGCACACGTTCACACACACGGACACGGCACGTACACACGTACCCACACACGCATACACAAGTGTACGTCTGTAAAAGTAGAAATGGACCCCAACTTGGTCAGACTCTCGACTTCAAGAAGAACTAAAAAGGACCTACACTTCCCTTTTGGTTCAATAATACTCAGTTCGTAAGTCAGTTGTTAATAGACGCCTCGGGAACGTCACACCGTCCACGACAATCCACGACCAGGTTGTCGTCACCTGGGTGTCGGGACCGGGGGTACGGGGGGGGTCCCGTAGACCCCGTCTCCCTACCGAGATTTCTTCGAGGTCCCCAGTGTCTCGAACCTCACATCACGACTTCCGCCGTGCAGGTCGGGGCTAAGCCCTGGTCCCTGTCGGTGGACCCCTCCTCTGGAGAAGGACCCAAACCTTTCCTCTCTACACGTCCCCTCCCACCGGTCCCTCCTTCCGTCCCTCCTCGCACACCAACCCCTTTCCTACCTCCTTTTGGTCGTCGTCCAGTCTCGACACAGGCCTGTTTTCCGTCAGGAAGTGGGCGACAGATGACCTCCGCGGGAGGGGCGGCAGAGGTCCAGACGACGGGCCACTTCGTTCACCACGCCCTGGTCGGAGGCCGCAGGACGGAGAAGGACCTAGTCGCAGTCTCGCGAACGTGGATATGGGTACCATGTGTCTTCGATTACGTGACTCTCTCCCGTCTTCTCTCAGCGAGTCAGCACAGGTCAAGAACGTCGGGGTGACTGATATCGTCCGTCCGAGGGGACAGGTAGTGGTTGTGGGTGTCGAACGAGTTTGAGTACAGGTAGTCTAGCCACTACGGTAGGTTAGTAGAGTAGGAGACAGCAGGGGAAGAGGAGGACAGAAATTAGAAAGGGTCGTAGACCCAGAAAAGGTCACTCAGTCGAGAAGTGTAGTCCACCGGTTTTATAACCTCGAAGTCGAAGTCGTAGTCAGGAAGGTCACTGATAAGTCCCAACTAAAGGAAATCCTACCTGACCAACCTAGAGGAACGTCAGGTTCCCTGAGAGTTCTCAGAAGAGATCGTGGCGTCAATCTTCTATAGTTAAGAAGCTGTGATTCGGGAGAAACTCCTGAAGGGACCACCGAGTCTACCATTTCGCAGACAGATGTCACACCCTCTGGACCCAAGTTAGGGACCCAGTCCTTCTAGAGGACCTCTTCCTTTACCGTTGGGTAAGGTCATAAGAACGGACCTTTTAGGGTACCCGTCTCCTCGGACCATCCGATGTCAGGGACCCCAGCGTTTCTCAGCCCGTGCTGACTCGCTGAAGTGCAAGTGCTTCGGAAGAAACCGAAGGGTCAATCGTGATCACCATTTGTTGGGTGGACGGTCAAGTTTTCTGTCTTCTCTACGTCCAAACTAGGGACCTAAACCTTCTAGGGGCCTAAACCTTCTAGGGGACTTCTCGTGCCGTTGGGTGAGGTCATAAGAACGGACCTCTTAGGGTACCTGTCTCCTCGGACCACCCGATGACAGGTGACCCCAGCGTTTCTAAACCTGTGCTAACTTTACTGACTCGTACGTTTTCGGTAGAAATACCAGGTTGAGAGTGTAGACATGTGTGTGCCGTGTGTGTTCGATCAACTGTACATCCACACGTACGCAAGTTTTGTAAAGCCTCGGTTCTTCGTTTCTTTAGGTATCGTCAACTATCGTCAACGCAGGTTCTTCCAGGTACAAACCGAAGGAGAAGGAGGACCAAGAAGGTAGTATCCTCGGAGGTCCAAGGACGGGTGAGACGGGAGGTCAGACATCTTAGAAGTGTGTTACCTCTAAGAACGACCGTCTCTTCGGAGAAGGGCTCCCCCAGACGGACCGTTGCCGTCCTGGCGGCAAGTGACACTCGAACTCTCTTCGTCGGTTGCAAAAACATTGATACAGGGTGCACAGCACACCCCTTAGTACCGATTCTTACCAAGTGATAATCTTTAAACTTACGTTGCCTCGTAAGACACAAAAATAAACGACTTAAACAGTCGGGAGGGTCATTTACTAACTAGGAAGTCTAGTTACCCTTTTTAGTGAATACAAAATTTAAACTTGTGTCTGGACAACGTTTTAAATTTACTGTTTTAATAAAATCTTAAGTCTAGGTAAATACACGAGAGAAAAATCGGTATACTACTGGCTTGTGGATGATGCGCAGTCCGTAGTAAAATGTCAACACCGTTGCACTGTTTTAGGTGTGACACCTGTCCACACGCAAGGAAAGACGTCTGCTCCCGGGTAGTGATACCGAGGTTTCTACACCAGAGTTGTGGGTCAGGAGAGGACCTCCCTTTTACGGTGGCTCTCTGTATGTTCCGCACTATGGTTTCGACCCCAATTAAAAAAGACGGAACTAAAACGTAATAATTAAATCAAAAGAAATGAAGGGAAGGAAAATAAGTAAAAATACAACCTTATCTCAACTAATTGTTACAAGACAACCAAAGTCCGTGTGTCGTTTCACTAAGTTGATCTGTGTATGAACATAGATAAAAAGTTTAAGAAAAGGAAACACCTAATAATGTCTTATAACCCGTCTCAAGGGACACGAGATGTCATCTGGAAACAACCAACGGATAAAATATACACACGTGCAGTCAAGGTCAGAGGGTTGGACAGGGAGGAGGGGCCGGGAAGGAGGGACGACGACGACGACGATTCGACGAAGTCAGTACAGGTTGAGGATCGCTGGGGTACCTGACGTCGGGTGGTCCGAGGGGGCAGGTACCCTAAAAGGTCCGTTCTCATGACCTGACCCTACGGTAACGGAAGAGGAAGGAGGGACCATTGGTATTTAAACAAAAGATTCAGACACTTAGACAAAGGTAAAACGTTCATTCAAGTAAACATAAAAAAAAAAAATCTAAGTGGTATATTCGCTGTAGTGCACTATAAACGGTAAGATATAGACTGAAAGAAGTAAGTCATACTATTAGGGGTCAAGGTAGGTACAACGACGTTTACCGTAGTAAAACAAAAGAAAAAGGGTCCACTCATTACAAGGAAACCGCTTCCTTTACCGTTGGGTGAGGTGAAAGGACGGACCTTTTAGGGTGCCTGTCTCCTCGGACCGCCCGACGTCAGGTTTCACAGTGTTTCTCAGCCTGTGCTGACTTTTCATTCGTGTGTGCGTCAGAAGGAAACATACGTACGTTGCATGGAAGAAATAGGTAAGTAGACAACTACCTGTAACTCAGGGGAGGAAAATTTTACTTGAAATAAAAATCTCGTTAAAGTGTCGTCTGCAACACTTCTACCAGGGACCTGCGGGGACGTGGCCGGGGGCGTAGTGGCTGTCGAACCTAAACATCGCCCGCAGGCAACGACAACCACTTCGGCCCCCTGGGGTAATACTTGAGTTGAGGAGAGAAGGAAGTCTAAAGGAGTCGAACAGGGGTCTCGGGAAGAAGACAGCGGTCCTAGGAGAGGACTGGGAGGACTGCGTGCAGACGAACCCCAGGAGATCCGACGGAAAGCGTCTGGTATAGTGTGGGACAGGGTGGATTGCCTGGAACTGGTGGGTCGACCCGGGAACAAAAGTCCGAGGAAGGCGACAGTTCACTGAGAAAGCGAAGGGACATTTCGCCGAAGGGCCCACCGAGTCTACCATTTCACGGACGGGCGTTCCACCCTCTGGGTCCAAGGTAGGGACCCAACCCTTCTAGGAGACCTTTTCCTATACCATTGGGTGAGGTCATGAGGACGGACCTTTTAAGGTACCTGCCTCTTCGGACCAGGTACCCCAACGTTTCTCAGCCTGTGCTGACTCGCTGAAGTGAATTTTAGGTGGGACATTTGAAATATCCCTTTAGCGATACCGTCGGGTGCGTAAGGTGGAGGACCTCCCGTTACAGAGGTGGTTAATGAGCCCTAAGAATACTTGTCCCACAACAGAGAAGAGACGGTAGACACATGAACACCTAAGTCAGGGAATAAATATAGTTACACGTGAGTCCGCCGACGCCCCGTCGGGTGATTCGTGCCCGCCGACGCTCCGTCGAGTGATTCGCGCCGGCTCTCCTCGATGGGACGCAGGCTCCAGTCCCCGCCGGTCCTCTTCGGTGGAGCGCGGGCTCCGCTCCCCGCCACTGGAACTCCTCGGTGGGGCTCGGGCTCCGGTCCCGGCCGCCGGCCCTCTTCGTTGGGCTCCTCGCCACCGACGCGTCCGTGTCCTCCCGGATCTCCTCGATAGGGTGCAACTTCCAGTCCTTGTCACCGCCATTCTTCTATGGGGAGCAGGTTCCATTCCTCGTCGCCGACACGAAACGACGTCGTCGCCACTTCTCTATGGGGTGTGGTTCGATTCTCTTTGGGTTCATTCTACCATTCACAACGTTCTCCCGTAGTCTCCCGTCTGTGTGACTTTGGTATGAGTGTCTTTTGATCAGTCAGATTAGTGTGATCCTGGTGTCGGAACAGATTGAGTTACTTTGGTTCGGCACGGACTCCCCGTTGGTTCTGCCCGCCCAGTACCACCTCTCCGGACTGTCTTACACCAGGTGACCTCTTCCCTTACCGTTCGGTGAAGTCATAAGAACGGAACTCTTGTGGTACTTGTCATACCTTTCCGTTTTATTGTCCTATGGTTTTCTCCTTGAGGGGTCCATTAATCCACGGGTTATACGAGGACCTCTAGTCTCCTTTTTATTGATGTCTTTCTTGCTTCCCTACCTCGGTTTCGTTTTTGTTATGGGTCAACACCTACACTGACCACTATCTTCGTTCCAAGCTACGACATTTCTCGTCATAACGTATCCTTGGACCTTACAGTCCAGGTACTTAGTTCCGTTTAACCTTCACCAGTTTGTTCTCTACCGTTCCCACTTGCAGCTGTAAGATCCTTAGTCGCTTGATTTTACCTGACCTTACCCACTTAAATTGAGTCTACTGGTAATATAGATGATGACGCCCGTCCTTAGGGAGTCTTCTTTACCTCATCGGTAGTACCAGTTGTTTTCTCAGGCTTTACGTCATGAACCTACGTTAGAGTTTTTGCTGTCTTACTAGAGACAAGCAGAGGTTCCGTTTGGTAAGTTATAGTGTCAATAGGTTCAGATACGGGGTTGGTTATTGCGACTTCTTTGACTTCAACTTGTCAAAATACTTCTGGATGTTCTAGAAAATCTTGATTGTGGGTTTTCTCTACAGGAAAAGTAATATCCCCTGACCGTACGTTTTCATCCTTCGGTTCTTTGTGGACCTCATTGTCCGTTTAAACCGGAACCTTACGCCTTACTTCGTCCCGTTTCTGAGTATCTCCAAACGGTTCTTTTACGTGACCAGTATCGTTTGTGGGAGAAGGTTGTTGTGTTCTCTTCTGAGATGTGTACCTGTAGTGGTCTACCAGTTGTGGTTTTAGTCTAACTAATATAAGAAACGTCGGTTTCTACCTCTTCGAGATATGTCAGTTGTTTTTGTTCTGGTCCTCGACTGACACCGAGTCTAGTACTTGAGGAATAATGGTTTAACTCTGAGTTTAACTTCTTTCTTCCCTTTTGGTGATCTGGTAAGTCCATACTTCATTCAGTTTAGGGAATACTAATATGTAACCTTCACTCTTTATCTAAATTCCCGGATCTAGACTATCTACCTCACGGACTACTTGATACCTACGTCCAAGCACTGTAATATGTCCTCTGTCCCTAGTTCTGGTATGTGTACCTTTTCTTTACGTTTTTTCGTTTTACCGACAGACCCCTCCGGAATGTTTATCGACACTTTTCTTCTCTCCGCTTTTCGGTTCCTCTTTTCCTTTCTATATTCGTAGACTTACGTCTCAAGGTTTCTTTTCGTTCTTCTCTATTCTTTCGGAAGGAGTCACTAGTTACGTTTCTTTATCTCCTTTTCTTGTGTTACCCTTTCTGATCTCTAGAGAAGTTCTTTTAGTCTCTATGGTTCCCTTGTAAAGTACGTTTCTACCCGAGCTATTTCCTGTCTTTACCAGACCTGGATTGTCTTCGTCTTCTATAATTCTTCTCCACCGTTCTTATGTATCTTTTTGACATGTTTTTTCTAGAAGTGCTAGGTCTATTGGTACTACCACACTAGCGATTAGATCTTGGTCTGTAGAACCTTACACTTCAGTTCACCCGGAATCTTTCGTAGTGATTCTTGTTTCGATCACCTCCACTACCGTAAGGTCAACTCGACAAAGTTTAGGACTTTCTACTACGACACTTTCACGACGTGAGTTATACGGTCGTTTAAACCTTTTGAGTCGTCACCGGTGTCCTGACCTTTTCCAGTCAAAAGTAGGGTCAGGGTTTCTTTCCGTTACGGTTTCTTACGAGTTTGATGGCGTGTTAGCGTGAGTAGAGTGTACGATCATTTCATTACGAGTTTTAAGAGGTTCGGTCTGAAGTCGTTATGCACTAGGCACTTGAGGGACTACAAGTTCGACCAAAATCTTTTCCGTCTCCTTAGTCTCTAGTTTAACGGTTGTAGGTGACCTAGTACCTTTTTCGTTCTCTCAAGGTCTTTTTGTAGATAAAGACGAAATAACTGACACGGTTTCGGAAACTGACACACCTAGTGTTATTTGATACCTGTTAAGAAGGTCTCTACCCTTATGGTCTGGTGGACTGGACGGAGAACTCTTTGGACATACGTCCAGTCCTTCGTTGTCAATCTTGACCTGTACCTTGTTATCTGACCAAGGTTNCAGCTCCGACATATAACAGTGGGACGAATAAATTGAAGATACGTCTCATGTAGTACTCTTTACGACCTGACCTTCTTTGTGTTCGACCTTAGTTCTAACGACCCTCTTTATAGTTATTGGAGTCTATACGTCTACTGTGGTGGGAATACCGTCTTTCACTTCTCCTCGATTTTTCGGAGAACTACTTTCACTTTCTCCTCTCACTTTTTCAACCGAATTTCGAGTTATAAGTCTTTTACTTCTAGTACCGTAGACCAGGGTAGTGAAGTACCGTTTATCTACCCCTTTGTCATCTTTGTCACAGTCTGAAATAGAAAAACCCGAGGTTTTAGTGACGTCTACCACTAACGTCGGTACTTTAATTTTCTGCGAATGAGGAACCTTCTTTTCAATACTAGTTGAATCTATCATATAAGTTTTCGTCTCTGTAATGAAACGGCTGATTCCAGACAGATCAGTTCCGATACCAAAAAGGACACCAGTACATACCTACACTCTCAACCTGACACTTCTTCCGACTCACGGCTTCTTAACTACGTAAACTTGACAGTACAACCTCTCCTGAGAACTCTCAGGGAACCTGACGTCCCTCTAGGTTGGTCATGTAAGACTTCCTCTCGTTGGGACCCTAAAGAAACCTTCCTTACTACGATTTCGACTTTGAGGTCATGAAACCGGTGGACTACGCTTCTCAACTGAGTAACTTTTTCTGAGACTACGACCCTCCCTAACCCCCGTCCTCCTCTTCCCCTCCTGTCTCCTGCCGACCTACCGTAGTGCCTGAGCTACCTGCACTCAGACCCACTTGAGGCCCTCTACCACTACCTGTCCCTCCGGACCGCACGACGGTAAGTACCCCAACGTTTCTCAGCCTGTACTGACACGCTGACTTGACTTGACTTGACGTGAGTCTTTCTAGACGAAATACGAAACCCTATATTGGGTTATGTTGAAGGAACAGAACGAGTCTAAGAAGGGTGAAATAGGCGACCTTCCAGAAAGTGACCGAGGACACAGGGAGACGAGGTCCGAGGAGGACATATGCAAGACAGGGGGTAGGATCTTTGTCGGTGCAGAGGTTCCTTCGGACCGAACCCCAAAACGAAACAAAACTTCTTATTATAATCTTTGGTTCCAGACCCCGACCCTCACGATCGACGAGGACGCCCGAGGAGCAAAGATCCAGGAGAGTCGACCCGTTCGTTCCTTCCGTACACACATCGACATGGTTGACCGTGTCTCCGTACTTAGACCTTAATGAAGGGGTCCATTGAGAGGCGACGAGGTGTTTCGATGTGCGCTCACGTCTGACCACAGAGGTCGGAATTACGTAGTGACGTCCCTAGTGGATTGACAGGGGGCTAATGGGTGCGTAACGGTGAGTGGTAGGTGAGTGAGTTGACAAGACAGGGGTCTACGTACGTGCGACCGTAGTCTCGACGGCAAAACGGGAGGACACCCCTTTACTAAATAGGTGATCTCTGTCAGGGGACGTACCGATAGAAGAGGAATACAAATGTCTGAGGGTTTCTCGACTCGGCTGAGTAACCTTTTCTAGGACTACGACCCTTTCTAACTACCGTCCTTCTATTCCCCCGTTGGCTCCTATTCTACGAACCTACCGTAGTGGTTGAGTTACCTGTACTCAAATTCGTCTAATGTCCTCAACCACTTCCTGTCCCTTCGGACCGCACGACGTCAGGTACCCCAGTGTTTCTTAGTCTGTGCTGACTCGTTGGCTCGTTGGTGTTTGAGGTCTGAGGTGACCAAAGGTTCGACTGAAAAGAGTCGTGGAAGGAGTCGGGAGTCCCTTGAGTGAGTAGAAACTATGGCAAGCTACTGAAACCAGTGTATGTCGTTAGGAAGGACCCTAAGGGAGCTGAAGGATTTACTCTCAACTTAAACAGATCCGATTTTAAGTGAGAAACACGATCTTTTAAGATGTCCAAAACTTTTTCGACATCACGGTGTCCAGGTGGTATTCGTCAAGGTGACGGGGGTTTAGGAGTCACGAACGGGTCGGTGAGGAGGGGTTTGGGGGTTTGGGGCTAGGGAGATGACAGAGACGTCAAAGCGGAAAAGGTCTTAAAGTACACCAACCTTAGTATGTCATCCAGCAGAAAAGTCTAACCGAAGACCGAAGAAAGGGAATGGTTACACATGACTGTAAAGAAGACATAGAAAAGGACCGACCTATCGAACAAAGAAAAATAGTAACTTAGTATAAGTAAATAGACCTACGTGGTATCAAATAAATGGGTAAGTAGATGACGTCCTGTAGAACTAACGAAGGTCTAAAATTTATAACACTTATTTCGACGATATTTTGGAATACACCCGACAAACACTTGTATGCGAAAGTTTAATGAATCTAATTACTATGAATTCTTGTGGTTTCGACCTAGTGCCCTTTCTGGTACAAATCGAAACATTCTTTGGTAGTGCGACAGAAGTTTCACCGACGTGGTATGCCGACTCGATGATCTACACAGGACCACGGACCAACAACAGAATTAAACGTTAACTTTCACTTTCAACAAGTCAACACAGGCTGAGACACACTGGGGTATCTGATTTGTCAGGTACCTTAAGAGGTCCGGTCTTATGACCTCACCCATCGGCAAAGGAAGAGGTCCCATAGAAGGGTTGGGTCCCTAGCTTGAGTCCAGAGGGTGTACCGTCCGTCTAAGAAATGGTCGACTCGGTGGTCCCTTCGGGTTCATACGACCTCACCCATCGGATAGGGAAGAGGTCCCCTAGACGGACTGGGTCCTTAGCTTGGTCCCAGAGGACGTAACGTCCGCCTAAGAAGTGGTCGACTTGGCGGTCCCTTCGGGTTAATGGATTACTCTTCACGACAGGTCGTAGAAAAATCTTCGGATGAACGATAGAAATACAGAAGAACCGACTCTATAGACAGGTCTAAAACGGGTAAATTACTTCAAAAAGAAAAGGAACAACTCAACATTCTCAAGAAACGGATAAAACCTATGTTCGGAAAAATAGTCTAGACGCAAAACGTTTCCAAAACAAAAAGCTCTGTAACAGAGAGTACCCTTCTGACGAAAAGTTTACCGCAGACCCTCAAACGTGACGAGTACTTCCCCGGGTGCTCTGTACCCGTGTTTACTTCCGCCTCGAACGTAAGAAGAGTACTCTTTGACTCGACCCGTGTCCACGCAGGGACCGAGGGTGTCCGACGGTCCCGTCCAGTGACGACAGAGCAAATGCAGTCTTGTTCTACCTTGAAACCCTGGTAAACATCAAACAGACTTTATCGTTGAGCCACGATACTGAAGTAAAACCAAAAGGAACCACCGGAATTAATACATTTTATCCGATAGGGTCCCTGAAGGGACCACCAGGTCACCGATTCTGAGACGCCAAGGTCAAGTCCCCCGGACCCAAACTAGGGTCCAGTCCCTTGACCTAGGGTGAACGGTGTTGATTCCCAAACGTACAGCGTTGATTTCTAGGGTATACGGTGTCACTTCTACCTTCTGGGACTCGTGATGTTGATTCTGGGTCGTACTGGTTTATTTATTTGTCGAAGATTTCAATAGGGGCTGCGAGACAAGACGAACGAGCCGGAAGACGGGGACCCTGGAAGAGGGGGACAATGGCACCGAGGGACACGTGGACCCTGTCTCGGACCCCGGGTCTGTCCCGAGCTAGTGACACGCAACCTACAAATTTGTACTTTCGTACTTTCATATGAAACGAACCAGGGTGTCTCTCCCCTCCATTGTAGGCTAAGTAAAGCTTTCACAATAATTGTGGAAACCTGTTTTGAGCCCTCCAAAGCTCGTCGAGACGGTTCGTGACGTCCGCAGCTAAGTGGCTCTAAAAGATAAATGGACCTTATTACCAGTTTGTTGTCCTCGTCACTTTCTGGGTCTTAGTTGTCGTCGCAAAAGAAAAATGTCAAGTAACAGAGGATCTCCTCTCCCTCTCTCTTCAGTCAAAATTTGCCTCAACTTTTGGGGACGGCGGAGGGTTACTGCCCGAGCACCTGAGTAAGTCTGTGTGACCCCGCGGTTGGGTCCGCATTCCAGGGTCCTACGAGTCGGGACCCCTCTCCCGCCCCTCTGCCCCTGTGGAGACGAGGTGATCGTAGAGGACCCCCACGGCCGGTGAGCAGACCCCTGACTCACGGCAGAACCTCTGGGGACCCGGAATAGTTACAGGAGGAACCGAAGCGTCTTCTGTACACTGTCGGAGAGGCGAGCTCTCGTCACTGTCGTTTTCCTCCGCCACTGCTCCTACGTCGGCGGGGGTTTCCGCTGGAAAGGGAGAGAGAGGGGGCCACTGTCATTCTACGCGGTAAGCGGGGTTCTGGCGTCGTCCGATTCTCGTGCACTCGGAAGAGGTCCGTCTCCGACCCTGCCCCTGACGTTGGACTTGCTTCCGCAGTCCACGATTGTACCTCTGAAGCCGAGACCGGTTGCGGCCCCGAAGACAGGGCACAAGACGCGCCCCAGCGACACGCGTACAGACGTCCCGATTCCCGATACGTTACTCGTCTCACCTCTGCGACCGTGAAGTGACGGTCGTCGGTCGACCGGACCAGAACGTGCCTGGTCCTCTCATCGGTGCACACCGGCAGTTCGTGCACTTTACACCGACCAGACTCGACCCTACACGAAGTTCACGGACTTTGTCTGATCCGAAATTTCTGTTTCCTTTCTTGACACAGAGTAGTCATCTAAATATCGTTAATGTACCTAAACGACTCGATTCGTGTTTACAGACTGCCGTACATGAGATGGATAAAGAAAAGTAGAGGATGAAACTTTCGGTCGTTTCCGACCAGTGTAGCATGAGGTCGACCTGTGACCGGTCCGAAGGTGACGGGATGTTCCCCCGTGACGCAGGGGGTGGGGGCGGGGGCACTTGGGTTCGCATAATCGTTACGGTGTCCCGTCCATGGTGTCGCCCCCTCAGAGGTAGTCTCACAGAGTCGTTGTTGTGAGGGCTCCGTCCGCGGTTCCGTCGAGTGGCCGAACCTACGAAGAGTTCGCAGAGAGAAACCCGGAGAGAAACATCTCAGGGTTCGGTCTGTGGGTCCACCCGAGCGCACCGCAACTCGGAAGACACCCACCACTACAGTCGTGGGGGAAACTACTACATTCGGGGTCTTTCAGTCCCAGTGTTACTGTGGAGACGGCGGGTCCCGAGGAGTACCAACGGCCTGCTATCCTGAAACAGGACGAACTTTTTGATTTCCCATAAAAAAAAAAAACCATAAATAAATAAATCAACGTAGCCCAGAATGAACACCGTGCGATCTAGAAGTAGCGTGGCACGCCTCAGAAAGAGACGCCACGCGCCTGAGGAATCGACGCAGTGTGCCTGAGTCACCAACGTCACGTGGTCGAATCGACGAGGTCCCGGCCACCCTAAAATCGAGGGGTCGGTCCCTAGTTTGAGTGCAGGGGACGGAGCGTTCCGTCCAAGACTGGCACCCTGGTAGTCCCCTCAAAGAATAAGATTTAAGAGAAAACATAGAGTGAAGGAGACGGTAGGGAGGGACGAGGGATCTCCGACTGGAATGTCCCTCCTCAAAATTCATCAAACACGTACGACACTGTCTCTTCCCATCGGGAGGGGAGGCGGTAGAGGTCCGGCACCTGAGGGGCTCCTCTCGTTTGGGGAAGAAGACGAAAAGTCGTATAAAAAATTCATGTAGAAAGACTAATATCTTTATTGTGCAAAGTTCAATTATTCTAGACAGTCTACACAATTTCGTAGACCCCACACCCTACCCCGGTACACACGTGTGTGTTCACTCACACGTACCCACACGAAACTGTGTGCACGTACAAACGCACATGCATGAACACACAGGCACAGACAGTAGCAAAGACCTCGGTTTGTAGGTACCGACACAGAGCCACCCTTCCACTGGGGCCGTCCGTGTCCCCACTCCCACCACCTCTGTCCGACACCTACGAGGAGAGGTCCCGAGTTCTTAGGTCGGGGAAGGTCGTCGGGACCTCCCGGGAAGTTCGTCCGCAGTGGGATCTGTCTCAGTGCCCCGGGGTCGCGGTTTCGTGGCTCGCGGGACGAACAGGGCACCCCAGCATCTGCGGGACTGGGGCCCTCCGTACAGTCTCGACACGACACCGGTGTCGGCAGGAGACACTGTCTCGGACACTGGAAGGTTGGTCTGGGGCCCCCGACGAAAAAGACACTTTTTCACGGAGGGCCGGACCGGAGGTCCTTAGACCGAGCACCTGATCTCCGTGGAGGACTCTGACCCACGAAGTGAGATTGGGATCTCGGATCTGTGTCGTCCACGAGTTATTTTTTGTTTTAAGATAGTTGTGTATATGGCACAGACAAGAGATTTTATCCTGAATCGCAGACTACGGGGTCAACCAGGTCGAGTCGGACGTGGGACTGGTGGTCGGGCGGAACACGGACCTACATGGTCCCCTCACTCCTGGACAGGTACCTTCGAATCCTGGGACTGGACGTGCACACCGACGGTCCTGGTGAGTCACGAGACTTTAGTCTCGTGGGTCCGGTCCGACCCGACCTTCCCCACGGCAGGAGACGGTGAACGTAGGTTTCCGAGCCTATCCGGGGTCACGGTGGGTGGAGACACCGACCACCCCGAAGTCCGGTTCTGTGGTCGGACAGGGGTGAAGGGAAACTCTGAAGTCTGGGTCGGTCCGGGGGTAGACCCGCCGTCGGTCTCGGTCGGTAGCGGACGCCTCCTGCCCCCGCCGGTGTCGTCGAAAACCGGCTCAAGGGTCATTCGTCTCCGGACACGTCTCCTGCGTCTTCTCGACCCCGGCCTTCGGTGTCGTGTCCCTCCACTTATTTCCGACGCCCGTCGTCCGTCCGGCCCACGGATGGGTGGCCTCCCGTACCGTGACGAAGACGACTCGGACCCCGACCCGGACCAGACGCGGGTCCTAAAGTTGGGGGCCGCGTAGCACGTCTCCTTGATACTACAAAGGTTCCACCCCGACGCCAAGCTCGGGAGGGGCCCCCAGACCTACGACCCACCCTCGGCGTACGGGTCCCGGATCGAGGTCCTCCCTCGTCCGTGGTTCTTCACTCCTGCGGGCGTGGGTGGCGCCGGAGACGGGAGGTCCAGAGACCCTGGACCATGAGGTAGAGGTACCGGCGTCTGTTGTCCTTCGCCTATCTCCTCCTGCCTCTGGACTCCTAGAAGTATCTCTCGTAAGTTCAGCATCTCCTGTCACCAGAGTTCGAGTCAAAGGTGAAGTACACTCACAACGGGGGTAGGAGGCCTTGACCCCTCGTACCTCCGGGGGCGGGTGGGACGGGGCGACGTCAGAGTGGGGACGGGTGTAGGTACACCTAGTCACAGACTGGTTCGACCCCCACTCCCCCGCGACATACACCCCGTCCCCCGTGGTCCACCACCCGTCGTCTCACGACTCGGACCCCGTCCCCAAGTCCCCTGTACCACTTCCCCGCCCCTCCCCACTCCCCGCGACCAGTGTGCGCTAACCCATCCCAACGCGACACTCGTAGTGGGTGACCCGAGGTCCAACGTACGTCTCACGTGCCTGCACCGGTACCAGACGCCGTTTTGTCCGTTCTTGCCCCTTATGTGGTAGTTGACATTCACCTGGGAACAGACTGTCGGGGTGAGGTCCACTCGGGGCTAAATCCTCGAATACCCTGGGGGACTGTCGACTGGGGTTTCGTTCTCCCCACCCGGACCGGACATTTCCGCCGTCCTCCCGGTCGCCCCCACGCGAGTACCCCTCGAGATCTCGTAGTCCCCGGGGGCGGCCGGGGACGTGGGAGCTCTTAGGTACCGCGCCCGGGGTCCCCGACGTCCGGGACTCGTCTCGAAGACGCGTCTGGACCCCCTCTTGTCGGACGCCTAGGACCTCCGGCTGATGGTCGCAATGCAGTAGAACGTGTACGTCTCGAGGTCCTTGCCCTGCCGGAGTGTTCACGACCGCGAGATGCCATGACGCCGGGCAGGGGCCCCTCCACGCCCCGACCGGTCCGGTGGGGGTGTCGTCGGGCACCGTAGCACCCCGCCCCCGGGGGGAGCAGGTCCACGGGGTGTGGACGGGGAGGAAGGGGAGCGGAGGGGAGGGGTGTGCCGGGGTTTGAAGACAGGTGTCCTGCCAAGGGTCTCGACTTCAGGTCGAAGGACCTGTCTAAGTTGTTTTGGACGTTTAGTGTGCCTGAACCGGGTCTTTTCTAGTAGGCGAAGTCGTTGGTCCCATCCGCAGTCCCGGAGGGTGCGGTCGTCGGACCCGGTCGTTCCGCGAGTTCCCGTGCCCCCCACCCCTACCCTCGGGTCCCGGACCCCACCCCGTCCCTGGAGTCCGTCAGGGACAGACTCTCAGACTGACAGAAGAGTCTAGGGACAATGCGTTCCAGCTCCATGGGTAGGTCCGGAAGGCCACGCACTCGAGTCGACCCCCGACCGGCCCACCGTCTTCTTCGGCCTCCCTGACACCCCCAGGGGAGAGGTTCGGGTAGGGAGTGGGACGTACGCCCCAAGTAGGACGGGGGGTTTGCCCCTCGGAGGACCCCACCACCCCCGAGCCGTTTGTACGGACGAAGGTCCAGACCCCACCGACATTTCGACCTGACGTTTGGCCCGGGGTTTTTCGCGTCAAGTAGAAGAACGTCAAGACCTCGGGTGGCCGACTTTAGGTCCACACTCGTTCCGACTCGAGGGAGACCTCCGAGGTTCCCTCCCAGGGAGGACGAGGGGGTCAAGGGGCCCGGGCACCGGCGTAATGCGTCAGAGTCGAGGACCAGCGTGACGAGGAGGAGACCCAGGCACAGAGAGAGGAAGCCAGAGTAAACTCCTGTGCAACAACCTCGTTCCTGGTGGCCGGAAGACGTCCTGTTGGAGTAGAGTTCTAGGAGGGCGAGTAGGGGAGGCGTCTCTCGAGAAGGGATTTGTTCTAGGGTAAGGGCCCAAGGCCTGTGACGCTAGACTCCCGTCTACATAACAACCCCAACCCCCCTGACAGCTGGTGTGTTTCCGAGGAAGAGGTCGACTGGAGGGGAGAGTCCGAGGCCGGACCGGGGACATTCGAGTGGGGGAGAAGGACGTCCCTGACCGGGCGGTCTCGCAGAGAGACTCTTCGTCCCCGGACGTCCGGGGAGACTACTCCCAGACGCTCCAAACCTCCCCTCCCCAGGGGTTCCAGTAGTTGGTCCGGTACGTGGAGAGATGAGGGAAGGGAGACTATGGTCACTGGGGACGGGAGTGGGGTGGAGAACCACTCAAGTGACCCCCCAGGACTCGTCGGGTGTCAACGAAGTACCCAATTTTCAACTGACAGGTGACCCGTCGGGGGGCTCTCCGCAACTCTAGTACAGGTGTGGTGCTGGAGACCCGTCGAGACGGGTCGCAGGGGGTCAATACTGTCGGCGTCCGAGGGACGTCCGGTCGTCGGCTTGTTTGACACCAGCTCGGAGTGTGGTCTCTGGTGCGTCCGCTGCCCGGAGGTCCCTCAGTCCAGCTCACTTTCGTCGGGTGGAGGTTCCGAGCCAGAGGGTCACTGTTTTGGCGTCGGTAGAGTCCCCCGTCGCCGTCCTCCCCGGGACCTCCTCCCGTCCGAGAGTGCCCCGGCCTCCGAGACCCGCCGACGCCTGTGTCCACGGCCCGTCCTTCCTGTCTCGTAGACGTTCCCACCCACCATCGGTGGGGTCGTACCCACCCCTGTCGCGCGACGGGGCGCCGGGACGTCCTCCAGCCGTAGTCCTCTCACCTACTCCCCCTGACCCTCGAGAGACGTAACAAGAGTGTGGACGGACACTTAGAGGTCACGAGCGTTTTATTTTCCAATTTCTCTCTCTGTCTCAAACAGGAAGGATGGGTCTTTTGCAGTGATCCGAGGAGGGGAGGGGTCCCGGGCCCCGCGAAGGGCGGTCGGAACCGGAGTGGCTCCGGGTCGGGAGTGGTGGGGTTCCCGGGGACGGGGGTTTGGTCCCAAGGGAGGCGGGGGGGTCGGACGGGAAACTTATCCCTGGTCTGATGGGGGCACACGAACGGTTGGGGGATGGACGGACGTCACGTCGAGTTCCCCCTCGACGTTCCGGCCCCGCCCCGCCCCCCGTGGGGGGTCCCACTCCTCCTCAGTCGGGGTAGGGAGGGAGACGTCTCCTCGTATCGGACGACGGGACCTTTGGAGCGTCTACCCCCGGTCCCGACGCTCCTCCTGGTCCTTTGGGTGGGGCGGGTCGTGGTGACAGAAGTCAGCGACTCAGTCGACGGGACCCCTGCCCGGGGTCCGCCTCCCCTATCTCTCGAAACTCAGGGAAGGAGTCCTCGGTTTCCGTCCTGTTCCTCTGAGGTAGACCTACCGGACCTCGGACCCCGTCGGGTGTGCGAGTGCTCGGGCCGGAGGCCGAGGGATACACCTTGGGGTGAGGTCGGACAACCTGGTACCGTTCCCTGTGCGTCCTTCGACGGGTGCGCCGACCCCGGACGACCACACCTTTCGACCACAGATCCCTCTTGATCCCGTCGGGTCTCCCTGCGAACCCAACCCCGAGTTCTGAGACCTGGTGTCCCTTCGTCGTAGACGAGGGCTTCCTCCGAGTCTCCCCTCGACTCGGGTCTCATCCCACAGGGGTTCGACGACCGACAGACTCGGTCCGAGACACACCCTGACCCCGACGGGTGACGGGTTTCGTTTGGGTCTCTGGGGGTCCACCTTCCTTTGTCCACGTCGCCCGTCGCTTCAACCTCGGGTGTCAGGTGCCAGTCTCGTGTCCCCACTTATAGGCCTCCTTTGAGATTGAACTTTTCTGTGTGCGTGGGGTCGCAACTGGCGGAGTGAGAAATGTCGTCGGTTGCGTACCTCCGCTGGCTTTACAGGTGGACGCCCCCCTACCCATTTGTTCCGCGTGTGTGTGCGTTCCCCTATGGATGAATCGGTAATTTTTCTTACTGTATTACGGTAGACGTCGCTCTACCTACCTGGATCTCTAATGGTAGGATCCACTTCATTCCTTTTCTATTTACAGTATCTAGAGAACACCTTAGACTTTTTTGTTTGCTTGAATAAATGTTTTCTCTTTATCTGAGTGTCTGTATCTTTTGTTTGAACACCAATGGCTTCCCCTTTCACCCTGTGTATTAAATCGTCAAACCCTAATTCTATCTGTGTGTTGATATGTACGACGACGGGGCGCCGATTCAGTACAGGTTAAGAAACACTGAGGTGCCAGACATCAGGTGGTCCGAGGAGACAGGTACCCCTTAAGACCTGTTCTTGTGACCTAACCCAACGGTAAAGGAAGAGGTCGTTGATATATATTGTCTGTACCCAAGTTAGGGACCCAACCCTTCTAGGGGACCTCCTCCCGTACCGTTGGGTGAGGTCGTAAGGACGGACCTCTTAGGGTACCTGTCTTCTCAGACCACCCGATGCCAGGTACCCCAGTGTTTCTCAGTCCGTGCTGACTGAATATAACCGACGTATATATTCTGTCTATTATTGATCCTGGATGACATATCGTCTCCTTTGATATAAGTTGTGGAATATTTTTGGATATTATTTTTTTGACTTTTTTTTTATACATATATATTGACTTAGTCCAACGACAGGTGGACTTTGTGATATTTATATGATATGACGTTAAAAATTTTTTGATTCATTCAATTAACTTCTGCCAAGTCAAGTCAGTGAGTCAGCACAGGCTGAGAAACGCTGGGGTGCCTGCCGTCGTGTGGTCCGAAGGGACAGGTAGTGGTAGAGGGTCTCGAACGAGTTTAAGTACAGGTAACTTAGCCACTACGGTAGGTCGGTAGAGTAAGAGACAGCAGGGGAACTTGTCATACTTCTCCGAACTCCTGTCATGCATCTTTTCTGTGGGCCAACGGGGTCTCGCGGTCACCCCAGAATTTGTCCTTACAAGACGAGTCGTAGGTGTAAGTAGGATGGACAATCCTGCACTTTCCAAAAGAAAAGTCCTCTCTTCCTGCTACCATCGGGACTGTCGGGGGGCAGGACGGGATGCACCGGGGTGGACTTCCACGGGTAGCGGTTCCGTCGACCCGGTCTCAGTTCGTGGGTCTCGCAACCTCCCCTGCGGTCGCCGTCAAAACCTCCGACCCAGGCCGTCCCCGTCCCTCGTAACTGTAGGACTCGAAGGACCTGAACACTCGTCCCCAGGGGCCCTGGGTGCGGGTGACTCGGAACACTTAGTGAGGACCTGCCCTGAGACGGTCAGGTCACGTCCGCACCCGTCTGAGGTCCCACCTCCGTCGGGGTCCCCGACCACCTCACATCGTCCAGTCTGGCGTCCCGACCGGCCCCCTCCTGGTCCTTCCTTCCTGCCGACTCGGGAGGGCGGGTCGGGCCGTTCTCCGTGGGTCCGTACGTCGAGAAAGTAGGGGCTAGGGGGTGTGGAAAGGAGAGGCCTTCCCTCGTCGGAAGAGAGAACCGGAGTCCGTCGTCCCCCGTCCTCCTTCCTGGGAGGTCACCCGAAACAGGTCTGAGCCTAGGCCGGACTGTCCCGGAGACCGACTCGTCCTCGTCCCACGTCTCACGGTCCGGGGACTCACCCGCCCAGACACCCATGTCTTCCGCGGTGTTTCGGGGCTCCGTCCCCTCTCTCCGGTCCTTTATCTCCGGTCGTCGGGGTCCGGTGTGGACTCGAGGCCTGTGGCGGGACGTCTGTACCGACGATCTTTCTCCCGACTGACCTTTCCGGATCCAAGCTAGGGACCAGTCCTTAGATCTGCAGGGTACGGTGTTGTTTCTCAAGTGTACGAGTCTTGCTTTCTAAGGTGCACGACGTTGACTCTGGGTCGTGTCAGTTTGTCTCTTTAGCAAAAACGTTTTTACTTCTCGTACCGTCGTTGGTGTTCGTCCTAGGTTTCCGGACTACACGTGGCTCGACCTCGAAACACCTCTCCTCCCTCACTGTGCGTGTGGCGTCCCTTTGTTGGTCTTGTAACATTCTTTACTACCTTTTCGTTTTTGGGTTTGAACTACTTTCTGTTACAAACCCAAGATCTATGAGCTGTCTGAGGTTCGTTACGTTTGGTGACAGTCCGGGCGACTTTGAGTTTCCATCGTAGTACGTCCTTTGAGACCGAAACGAAAAGGAGACTTTACTGCCTCCTGCCTCCTACTCTTTGGCAGGGACCCTTCGTGGCTATCTCATTTGTCTGGAGCTCGGTCTCAAGATTGGGTCCTTCGCAGGAGGTTCCTTGTCTCGGGGCGCTACCTCCGGCGGTCGAGAGCGGGTAGCGGGTCCCGGTGTTCGACCTTAGGCCCTCACTCCGAGGTCTCCGGAGAGACTTCCGGAACGATGTTTCGGTTGTCGCTTTTTTGTTTGTTGGGTCAAATTTTAGCCCGTCGTTCACCCTTGTCTGTGAAGTGTTGTCCTCCGTCTGCTTACCGGTTGTGCGGGCACTCTTCCACGGACGGCAGTAATCAGTGGTCTCTCCAATCAGGTTCGGTTCCACAGGAGGTTGCAGTGTGGGTGACCTTGTCGACTTTAATTGCCGACTGAGTGCGTCAGAGACGTTCCCACGTTTCACTCGTAAGACCTCACAACAGAACCCCTGTGGTTGACCGTGTAGGTGAGACCCGTGCAAAAGCATCAAAAGTTATCTTCGTGTGGACGAGTCCTAGGTCGCTCAGATGAGAAATTTATAAAGTAATTGACAGGTCAGTAAGGAAATCACAACTTCCAAACAAATCATACGTTATGATTTATAAGTCAGAAACCAGGGGTTTATTTGCCTTAACAATTCAGTGATTTCCTGAAGGTCTAACTCCCGTCCTCCTCTTCCGTCACTGTCTCCTACTCTACCGACCTACCGTAGTGACTGAGTCACCTGTAATTAAACTCGTTTGAGTCCTTCTACCTCTTTCTGTCCCTTCGGACCGTACGACGCCAGGTGCCCGACGTTTCTCGACCTGTACTGACACGTTGACTTGTCGTTGTCTCCTGAAGGTGCCCGCTCTCAGTTTTCGGTATTCCTTCGGCTTGCGGGTGGCTGTCGTCGTACTAGGCTCCTTGTCGTGCCCTCACGACGAGTCGTCACTCCTACGCGGTTGGTGTCGAGACGCACCGCTTCTCATTGCACCCACGTCGGTGCTTGCGGCAGGTGTGACCTTTCCTTCTGTATTTTAATGGACAGATGTCTATTGTATTAGAATATACCTCTCTGCGGAATTTCTAGGATGGTTTTTTGTACACTCATGATTCTTTTATTAAGTCGTTTGAACGTCCCGTGTTTCAGTCGTCTATTTTTAGACGACACAAAGACATGTGACTGTTATTTGTCTTAAACGTTTCCTTTGAAATTGACACTTCTGTTAAGGTAAATGTTATCGTAGTTCTTACTTTATGAATCTTTATTTGAATTGGTTCCTCTGTTTGTGATCCCGTGACTTTTGGTGACGACTTTCTTTAATTTCTACGTTTATTTACCTTTATGTAAGATCCAAACACCTAACCTTCTGAATTGTAACACTTCTACAGTCAATGTGGGTTCGGTAGTTGTCAAGTAACGTTGGGGATAGTTTTAGGATTTCAAAGAAAAAGAAAAAAAGTCTTTATCTTTTTTGGTAAAATTTTGAGTATACCTAGGATTCTTTATCTTTTCGGGTGAATTTTTAAGAATACCCTTGAGGTCCCTACGGTTCATCGGTCTTGTTGGAACCTTTCGTCCCGTTTCACCTTCTGAGTGTGAAGGACTAAAGTTTTGGATGATGTTTCAATGTCAGTAGTTTTGTCACACCGTGACCGTATTTCTGTCTAATGCCTCGTTAGTCATCTGTCTCCCCAGTCTTGATTTGGGAGTGAAAATACCAGTTTACTAAAAACTAGTCCCCCGGTTCTGGTGAGTTATCCCTTTCTTGTCAGTAAAGTTGTTTGTCACAACCCTCTTGACCTAGAGGTGTGCGTTTTCCTACTTCCACCTGGGAATGGAATGTATGTATGTTTTCAATAGAGCTTTGCCGAGTTTACATTCTCGATTTGACATTTCGAGAATGGTAGAGCGGTGAAAATTGACCTGCCGAGGCACTGTGATTCGTGAAAGTGCGACGACGTGTGACACGATTTACATCCCCTCTCGAAGGATTGAAACCTAGTGCGGTTCTAAAGAACTTATACTTTGGTTTTCGTGTCTATTATCTTTTTTTTTTGTTGTGGGACTTGATACAATTTTTCCGTTGTGTCTTACCCTCTGTTAAAAGCGTTTAAGACATAGACTATTCTCTGATTATAGGTCTTATGTATTTCCAGAAAATGTTGAGTTATTGTCGTTGTCGTTGTAAATTTTTACCCGTTCCTGAACTTATCTGTAAAAGGGGTTCCTCTATATGTTTACCGGTTATTCATGAATTTTTTTTTTCCAGTTCTAGTTATTAATAATACCTTTAACTTTAGTTTTGATGTTACACGATAGTGAAGTATGGGTAATCCCGCCGACAATATTTTCGTTTGCTTTGTTCACAACTACTGTTGCACCTCTTTTGCTCTTGGGAGTAAACAGTCTCCCTCGCTTTTTATCGCGTCGGTGGCGCCCTGCGTCATACCGTCAAAGTGTTTCTTTGTGTTCTCAAAAATAAACTAGGTCGATAACGTATAGACTCATGTATGGGTTTTATTACCTTTCGTCCTTGGGTTTTTCTATAAACGTGTAGGTCCAAGTATCGTCGTGATCAGTGTGGTTGGTTTTCCGACTTTGTTGGGTCTACAGGTGTCTGTCTATTTGTCCACTTGGTTACAGCGTATATTGTGGTAAACAAGTATTGTATAAGTGTTACCTTATAGTAAGTCTGTATTTTTCACTCTTTAAGACTGTGTCCGAAGAAATGGTAGACTCGGTGATCCCGGACATTCTCCGGGGAGTCAAGTCAAATCAGCGAATCAGCACAGACTGAGAAACGTTGGGGTACCTGTCGTCGTACGGTCCGGAGGGACAGGTAGTGGTTGACGGTTTCAAATGGGTTTGAGTGCAGGTAGCTCAACCATTACTATAGGTTGGTAGAGTAGGAGACAGTAAGAGAAGAGGAGGACGGAAATTAGAGAGGGTCGTAGTCCCAGAAAAGTTTACTCGTAGTCCACCGGTTTCATAACCTCAAAGTCGAAGTCGTAGTGACGAAGGTTACTTGTAAGTCCTGACTGAAGGAAAGCCTAACTGACCAACCTTAAGGAACGTCAGGTTCTCCAGGGATCTCCTCAGTTTAGGTAGCTCTGTCTCACGTCTACCGCCCCGGGACGCCGACCCCCTTCTCTCTTCTCTGTCAAAAAACACCCCTGTCTCCCAGTCAGACTCCTCTATTCTTTCAAGACCCCTCTATTCTTTCAGGACCTCTGTCTACACCACTACCAATGTGTTACTACACTCACACGGACTATGGGATCTTGACGTTGGAAGTAGCATTCCGTTAATAGGAGGTTAAATTTTTATGTAATATGTATAAATTTTTCACCAACTCTGACATTTGAGACAATCCATACAGTATAGTATTACTTTTAATTAAATTATCATTACACCTACTTAGAGTGTATAAGGTGTGTCTTATTGATCTGTGTTTTTCTATACGGGACACTATACCGAAAACACTTAAAGTTTATGTAGATTTTACTTTTACCTTCATATTCTCGGTAAGGTTGTCGGCGTGGCCCCCGGGGCCCGTCGGCGTGCGTGGAACCACCGTCCGCAGAGATACGTTTTCGGTCCAGAAGTGAAGGACCAGATTCCAGGTTACCCAGTCACCGAGCCGGTGGACGTGCGAACGGTATGAGTGTGTGTGTGGTGACCTCCTGTGTCGTTCTAGGTTCCGTTGGTTTCTGAAGAAAGACCCTCCTGCACTCGTTGCGCCTGCCTGGTCGGGGAGACCTTTGTTGGGTGATTCCCCCTCGACGTACGTCTGTGTTCTGGTCGGAGTACGTGCCCGGCCCCGCTCGCCCGTCGGACCCCGGTCGTGCGTCCCGACCTACTCTGCGTACGCCCTGTGGACTCAGAGGCAGGACGGTTGAACGTTCTACCTCTCGGCTCCCTCGGGGTCCAAACCTGGAGTCCCGGCGGTCCGACCCCCCGGACGTCCCAGTGAACCTACTTGTGGACACCTTCCGGACGCCGGTCGGGGGCCTGTCCGACCAGAGGAAGACTGGGGGACGGGTCCGCGCCGAGGGCACGACGGCGCCTCGGCCGACACCATAGTTTGTCGAGGGGCGCCCGACCGTAAAAGGTCCGACGGGCCCGAAGGTACGACAGACACCACCGACTCGTTCGACCCGTGAGAACTGTACTTACGGGCGTGCACCGACTCCAGTGGATCCGGGACCCTGTTTCTCCTTCGACAGACGGTGCACCCGTTCCTGCGTCCCCACGGCCCCGGAGTCTGTCCAGACAAAGTCCTCCGCCGGAGGTGTTCTCGAAATCAAGGACGTCTTTTAAGCGTAGAGACCTTCGACAACACTGGTACGGTTCCCCGGACGGGCCCCGGGACCCGTTGTACTGACAACACCTCGAGGACCGATTCCTCCCTGGGGAAGACCCCCACCCCCACGAGAGTGGTACCCCGGGGGCACCTCCTCCGGCGACTCGTGTCTGGACCCGCTCGCCCATATTCTGGGGTCTAGGGTTTCAGTCGACTCGGGGTTCAAACTACTACACTGCATCTCACCAGTCCTCGACTGCAGACCTTCGTGCCACCGGAGCAGTCCTCTGGACGGACTGGACCTTTGTGTCTCCGCCGGTCGACTTGGGACCGGTGGACGCCTCTCGTAGGACCCCGGACCCCTCCTGTCTCTCCCGTCGCGACCTCCTCCCCTGGCACTGGCCCTGGGCTGGATGGTGGTCCTGAGGCCCGCGCTGGAGCGCACTGGGTGGTTCGGAGCGGGGTGTAGACCCTTTTTTCCGTCCCTACGCCACTCGGGTCGTGGGCCGTGAGACCGGGGAGGCGCCGGGGACGCCACGGCCACACGACCGAGCCCCGGGGGAGTGTCGTAGCGTGAGGTGTCCGGACTCGTCCGAGTCGGGGCTACGGGGTGTGCACCGGGTAGTGAGCCCGAGGGCCCTCAGTAGCCGGTGAGGGTCGAAAGGGGTAGCGGCTGGAGAGATTCGGAGTGAGTCCGCGCGACCAGGGGTGGTCTGAAACAGCAAGTTGGATTCTCTCGCGGGGTTGTCCTCTCGACGACCCGAGGGGCACAAGCGACCTCACACTCAAACTCCCAAGGGAGGAGTGTTTACCTACACAGGAACGGTTCTCCTCCAGTGTCGGATCACCACCCGTTCCCTGGGACCTTGGTGTCGGGGGAGGGGTTATTCGTCTCGGAAGGTCGGGGACCTCCCGTCGTCTTGGACGGGGGAGGATCGAGACGCCCCTCCGGGGTTCGTCCGGTACGAGGTCCCGTCCTGGACACTGGTCTCTACCGCACTCTTAGGGTCAACCGTGACCCGTGGAGCTGGTGTTGTGGTCGTTCATGACTGGGCACCACCGGCGGTTCAAGTTCCTCGTCCCACTCGTCGTGTCTCCCCGTCCCCTCCGTTCGGCCCGAGTCCCCTCCCATCTGGTTCCCACGACCGGCTGCCGACCAGTCGAGGTTCCTGTCGGTCGACGGACGGTGGTTCCGGACCGACGTGACCGGGCTCGACTCCCTACCCACCCGGACCCTCTACCACGTCGGGGTCCCACGGTCCCAGGGCGACCCGGACCGTCTCGGACGACACAGGACGCCGGTCCGTTGGTCCTGGGGGACCCCATCCCCCTTCCTCTCACCTAGTGGAACTCTCCACCTCCCAACACGACTCCGGAGGGGTTGAGCGTCTTAACCAGTCATTAGTGGCCGAACGACCAAAAGATTTGAGTGGGGGTCTGTGCGTTAACGTCGGTTGTTCTCGTTCGGTTGTTCTGTACGATAGTCAGAGCGTCTAAACCAAGTCGCTCCCGGTCTCCTCGTCTCCCTTGTCTTTCGTTCGGCAAAGTACCTTGGGTCGAGGAACCGAGGTCGTCAGAACTGGTCCGGTCGGTTGCCGGACCCAAGAGGGGTGACGTCCCCACGAAAAGCGTCGACGTCGTTCCCTCTGGTCCCGGGTCGGTGGTCGGGGCCCACCCGTATCACCCAGCAGATTTCGCAAGTTGAGTCGTCGAAACACACACGCCGGGGTCCCGGCTGTCCTGCCGGGACCCCGTCCGCGCCCAGACTGCCGACGGGAAGGACGGTGCGAAGGACTGTCCGGTCCGTGGCGACAGTTGGGACTGGGTCCTGGTAAGGGTCGTGGTCCGGGTCGGGGGGTGGGGGTCGGTACCCTGGTTCCGTCGTGTCCTGTCGGGACGGATGGTGGACCCCGCCCCAGGATAAGGAGTGGAAGATTCGTATGTTCATCCTGGAGATTCCCAGCCCCCCCAGTTGGACAGGGGGACCCCGAAGTCAGCCCGAAGACTTTCTCGACTCGGGACGGGGTAAGGGGGAGGGAGGACCCCGTGACCTAATTCCGACGGGTCCCGAGTCTACCCCAAGGAGGTCCCCCCGGGTCTTGGGTCGCAGAGGTCTTTCCCTGTACGTCCCCGGTCCCTCCTCACTCGGACTGGTCGGACCGAGTCTCTGACCGTGGTGGAAGTGTCACCGGCTTTCCATCGTCCTGCGCCTGTCCCAGTGGGACGGTATGGCCCCACCCCCCGGTGAGGAGGGTCTTGGGTCACGAAGGGTCTAGGGCCCCACCTACCCTTGTCGATCTTCAGGTCCGCAATTTCGGTCCGTCGGAGACGGGGTCCGGGGGTTGTCCGGGACACTCCCCTCTCGGTTCCGGGGGTGGAGATTCTCCAGGGAGGACGGGGCCGTGGAGGACCGGGTCTCTGCCCGGAGGGGTTGCCTGCAGAGACCTCGAGGACCCTGGTCGTAGTGTCCCCGTCCCTCAGGGTGTGGGTGGAGAGTCCTTCGTCCGGGTTCTGCGTCCTCAGAGTTAGGTCTCTCGGGGACGTGGGCGGTCGGGGTCGCGGTAATAAATCTCTAGCGTGTCCGGCCCTTGGAGTGTCTTTGTTTTGGGTCCGTCCGCGGACGTGATACTTGCCTTGACCACGGTAGACGGGTCACTTAGCGTAATTAACGTGTTTTCGGTGTGTTCAAAACGAAGGAGGTCCTTTTAGTGAGAGGAGAAATTATGTGTCGGAGGTGAGGGGTGCCGGGGTGGTCGGAAGTGACCTTAATCTGGTGTCGACGTCGGGTTTTGGTCTTATTTTGGGGCGACCTCACACACCGTGCACGACGGCTTTTCCAGGGCAAAGGGACCAGAGTCGTCCGTTTCTTCAGCCCCTTCTACGACAGGTGGAGCAGGGCGTCCTGGCCCGACCCCGTCGAGGGTAGGCTCGGGGTGCCGAGGTCCCCGGGTAGGCCCCCGAGGAGGACCCCCGATCTGAGCCTCAGAGGGTCCTTCGGGCCGAGCTCGGACAGGTCGCCCGACAAGGACCACCGGTGGACTCTTCCCCGCGACGACGGAGACGGGAGGTCCCTGGGACCTTCGTCTACCCTGTGCAGTCGTCTCGTCTGTTCCTTGGGTCCTGGGTCCCACCCGTCCCATCCCAGTCGCATCTCTTCTACTGTTGGGAAGGGGGGTGGTTAGACAGGGTGGGGTGGTTCTTCGGGGACGAGTAGAAGTCTTCCCGGGGGCTGGTCCACCCACCCGGGTGAGGACGGCTGGGACGAGCTCTGGGGACCCTCCCGGTCTGGTCCCTCCACGTGGGGGAGGTGCGGTCCAGAACGTGTGCGAGGTGAGTGGGGCTTAGGTGCACGGAGATACCCGTGCCCAAGAGCCCCCTTTCGAGGTTTCGGCTGAACGTTGGTGGTTGTGGGTCGTGAGTGTGTGAGAGTGGGCGTCTACGGGTGGGTGGTTGTTCGTGTGTGGAGTGGACGGTAGGCGGGGGGACTGGGTCATCAGGGGTTTTTGTGACCGTCTCTTCCCTTGTTCTTGGGTCTGCGTCTGTGACCTTGGAACCACAGTGAGTCGTTCGACCCCGGGTAGAGGGGTGTCAAGGTCGACGGACGGGGGTCGGGACGGACTCCTGGTTGGGTCCGGGGTCCAGCCCCCGTCATCCCCTCCACCAGGTGAGTGGGTCGGTGGTCAGCCCTGGTCCCCAGTCGTCTTTCCTGCGCGGTAGACGGTGTAGTGTAGGGCTGTGTCTGGACCTGCCCTGTTCTTCCTTCGGGGTGGGATTAGCAGGGTCCACCTGGGACCCGGAACGTGGAACTCTCCTCCCGTACCCGGGACTTTCCGTCGAATGACTGTCCGAGGAGGGAGGGCGGCCTGGGACGGGTGGGTGGGTGGGTGGGTCGGGCGACGGTCGAGGAGAGGTCGGGGGGTTCTCGAGAGTCGGGTGCGGGGTCGACCACCTTGAGTGTTTTGTGTTTGAGTAAATGGTAGTCGGTTTTGTCTGCTGTTAATCCCTTTGTCCTCACAAAGGACTGTGTGTGTATGTGTGTCTGATGTTTCGGTGTACCGTCTCAGACCGGTAGGCCCGTCTGTCGTTCCTACCCTGCCCGTCTCTGGAGGATCGGTCGCTCAGACCCGTCCAACCCCCGCGACCCTCCTCCGGAACCGTCGAACACGTGTGCACCGGCCCGTGGATGGACCTCAGACCGTAGTCCCGGAACAGCCGGGGGCATCACCCCCCGGGGCGGACCGGGTCCGTCGAGGCTCAGAGGAGCGAGTGGTCGCCCCTTCCCCCGACGACGCTCGCCTGACCGGTGTCTCCCCTACCGGAGTCCTGGAACCCCCCAGAGCCCGGACCCCTGACCCCCTGCTCCGACCCGCTGAGATGCTCCCTTCGTTCCTCACCCAGTCCGTCTCACTGGTGGGGGTTTTCTGACGTCGGGGACGGGTAACGTAGGACGCGTCCCTTACGCACTCTGAGCCCTTGTTCCACGGTTGTTCGTTGGTCTTCTGTTCTCAGGTGTCCACTTCGCGGGCTCGGACCCCGGTCGCTCCGGCGGACGTCCCACCCCGGCGAGTCGGAGTCCGGTGTGTCCACCCCGAGTCTGGGGTCCTGGGAGTGCGGGGTGGCGGAGGAGATAGAGGTCCTGGAGATAGATGGGACGACACATTGGGGAGGTGGGGGTGCGGGGCACACGTCGAGAGCTGAAAGGGACCTCCGGGTCCAGACGAACCTCTTCTTTTGCCATTGGGTGAGGTCATAAGAGTAGACCTCTTGGGATGCCTGTCTTCTCGGACCTCCCGATGTCAGGTACCGTAGCGCTCTCAGCCTGTACTGAGCCGCTGATTTGGTGGTGGTCGAGAGGACGGGCGGGACTGGTGTCGTCCTGACTCCGTGAGTCCCTCGACGTCAGTGCCAGGCCCCTCGGTGGGTGTCGGCCCGCAGGTCGTGTTCCCCCTGTGCCAGTAGCACCGCCGGAGTACCCGGACCGACCCCTGCCGTGCTCCCCTCCTACCCCTGGGTGAGTGCGAGTGGTCCGTCCCGGCCGCCGGACAGGTCGTGCAGCCGGTGAGGGCTGTCCCGGAGTGGGAGCAGGTGTGGGCGCCGGACTGTCGAGCCCCCCCGGACTCCTGACGTACCACGCGTTTCTGTCTTCCTCTCGGACTCACCAGGCGTGCGTTGGGGGGGGTGCCGGGGGTCGGGGTGCCCCTGTGACTGTAGTGTGACCTACAAGGGTGCGGCCGCAGGCCCCACGGACGGCCCCGGACCGAGCGGTCCCGGTCGACGTCCTGTAGGCAGACGGTGCGCTCGGTGCCGAGGAACCTTCTTCGCTCTTGGACTCCGCCTCTTTTTCTCGTCTTTGCGTTGGCTTTGGAGTTGGTCTTTTGGGCGTGCTTTCCGTCCGACGCCAGCCGGGGACCGGTGGGGCGGATCCCAGTGTCTCTAGGTGGGACTCGTGTCTGGGACACGAGGCCTGAGCCCCCTCCCTGCGACTTCAACCACGGGGGGGCCCCCCCCCCCCTGAAAATGGGTCCGGTCGAAACCGTGGTACCCGTTTCCGTTTGAATCCAAAGGTGGATTCACCTTTGGCGTCGAGTAGGGGGGCCCAAGGGTCTCCTCCACACTATACGTTTACCTCCACACAGATGACCTTTGTCGTCGGGACCCGCACGCCCCGCCCCTGTGTCCCTTCGGTCCGACGGGCCACCAGCCTCGACGGCCCCCTGTCTCCCCCTGACCCTCCCCCCTCTGCGGGTACCGAGGAGGTGTCTCCCGGCTGGGTCGCCAGTGACTGCTGAGTGTCGGACGACGAAGGTCGGTCCTTGGTCCCACGGACGGTCGACCTCCTTGACGTGACGGTAGAGATCCTGGCTCCGGTACAGGAGGGCGGCCGGCAGTTTGGCCCCGTCGTCTGGGGCGTCCACGAGTGTCGAGTTCCTCTAGGCGAAGGACGAACGTCTCTTCCCTGGGGGTTGACATCCCTACAGACCGAACCGGTCCTCTGCTCTCCCGTCGGGGTCCTTCGGAACTCGGGAAGTCCTTGGTCCAGTCTCGTGACGGGACCGGAGTCCCCGGGACCTGGGGTCGACGTCCGAATCGTCCCGTAGACGGTGCCTGGTGGTGGTTCGGATCTGGTGGTGGTGATGGACCTCGGCCCTGGCAGGGTTTACGTGTTGGAGTTCACCAGGAGCTGAAGTGGAGTTTCTTTCCCGACGTGACCATCGGGGACCCTCGGGAGGGTAGTGCTCCTGATATAAATGGAACTCTTGTGCGATGTCCCCCGGGAATGGTTTGTCGACAAACTTTACTCCGCCGCCCGCGTCCGGACTGGAGGAGCCTGGGGGCGGGGGTGGTGCGCCGTCGGTGCTGCCGGGGGTGGACGCGAGGGAGAGCGACTCGTGCAAGGCGCCGTCCACCCTCGGCCCTGGGAGGCGGTGGCGTCCGTGGAACCAGACCGGGCTTGGGACCCGTCCCACCAGGAGCGTCGTCTTGACCTACAAGCTACCCTTTCCTGGTGACGGCGCTCTTTTCTGTGCTCGCGCCCCGAGACACTGGGGTCTTTTGCGGATCACGGGTCTCCGCCACTACTTCCAGAATCTCCCCCACCCAAGTCCTGTCCCCGGACCTTGTGCCGGGACATCCAGGACGAGAACCGTGGGGAGGGTGAAGGGGAGGTTGGGAGTTCCTGGGCCCCCAGTCCCACCCGGGGTTCGCCCGGGACGACCCACCCCGCTCCTGAGTCAAAGTAAAGTTAACCTTTCTTCTCGGCCCGGCCTGGTGGCGGGCGGGGGGTGGGGGGTGGGGCTCGTAGGGACCCGCTCCCGCAGGGTCTACTGGGGGAGGTCTTTGGCGAGGGGTCAAGAGTGGACGTAGGGGCCCTTTGAGCGCCTTGGGGTCGCGCCCCGAGTCCTCGGGGCCTGCGGTACTCGCGCGCGTCGACGCCTTCTCTCGGCGTTCCGGGGCCTGGCCGGTGAACGCGGGGCGGGGTGCGTGCGGCAGGAGGGTCGGGGCGGGGGAGTGCACGCAAGATGGGCGGGGGTGCACGAAGAGCGGGCCTCCCTCGGACGGGGCGGGGGCGCACGAGACACGGGGGCGATGGGGCGACGGGGTGAAGACACGGGGAAGGACGGCACTCCCGGGAGACAACCTCTTTAACGGTCTTTCCGTGCGGACCCAATCACGGGTTCCACCTGTCAGGAGGGGGTGGCGAAGGCCGACCCGTCGGTTCGAAGGGTGACCTCACCCCCCACAGGAGAGTGGACGGGTGGCGTCCGTGGGGGTCCACGGTCAGGGCTTGACCCCACGAGGGGACTTCCTAGAGTGTTGACTCCCACCCCCCGTCCCCCGTTCCCCGTTCCTGACTCCACTTCCATCCCCGACCTGCCCCAGGTAGTCCCACTCCTGTTTTGACCCGTTTCGAAGGGTCCCTTCCTCGGGTCCACCCAAGAACCCGACCGTACACCCAGACCACCCGTCCCTCCTGGCGGAGACACCGTCCTTCGTAACCAGAATGGACTCTCGCCTCCTCCCTTGAAGTCCCGGTCCCCCTAATCTCCTTCCAAAATCCTAGGAACACCCGGGGGCACCCCCGTCCCTACTCTCCGACCCCCTCGATGTACGTTCTCCTCGGCCCTCCGACCAGTCGTCTCTAGCGCCCCGAAACCGACCAATTCCTACCCGTCTCTCGGAATCTCGGAAGTGGACGGAGACTCCCGGACGTCCAGGTCCCAAGTGTCCACGGGGATGGGGTTTAGAGTAGGAACAGGTCCCCCCAAGACGGATTCGGTCACGGTGGTGGCTGGATCCTCGGTCCCCGTAGGGGTGTGGAGGGTACGGACGGAGACTAGGGTGGGTGGGAGAGACGGGAGGGATCGAAGGCCGAACGACCTTACGACCGACCGGAAGGACGGGGAAGGTGGGTCCGACACCGGGTGGGCGGACGGGAGGTGGACGGGAGGCCGAAAGGACGGGACTGTCCCCGGAACCGAGTCCGGAGCGACGTGCCTCGGCGACAGAGATCGTCCAACCACACCCGTTTGGAGGGAAACGGGTGAGGACTGTGCGTTCACACTCACCGACCCAGAGGTCCGGACACGAGGAGAGCGACCTAGAGGCCCCCGGCCCGGTCACGACCCATACGTCGGGTGGTTCAGGGCACCTCCCTACTACCTTCTTCCCTCCCTCCCTCCCCTTTCACCTCTGCGGTGGAGAAAGTTCCTCCACCTGGACATCGTCCTCTTCTCCTATGATTCAGGAATAAAGTCAGCCCTCCTGTAGTCTCGAGTACGACTTCCCCCGACGACCCCCGCACGCCCCGGGAAGGACCCCCTCCGGTGCCAGCCCCTCTGGAGTAGAGGGTCCTCCCCTTCGTCTTCCCTCGACCCGTCCACAGGGACGCCACCCACCTTAGGTGGGGTCCACGAGCAGGACCCTGTCCCGGTCCCCGGTCTCGTCTCGGAGACGGGGTCCTTTCGCTCTTTGGACAGACGTTGACTCCTCCCCGACTCCCGACGTCCTCCCGCAGGAGTCCGCCCTGACACCTGGCACCCCTGTGGACTTCTACCGACTTTACACCGGGACCCTCCAGGACTCTCCAGGACTCTCGACTACCGAACCCGGACAGAGAGGTCGGGACGAGTCGAGGTGCCGGACTTCCGTCGTGCCTCCCCCCCGGCCGGTCGTGTCCGGTCCGGTGTCCAGTCTGCCACCTCCTGTCCACCCCCGACACTGGGTCCCGGACACCATAGCTTGGTACGTCCTCTCCTCCCCCCTCGGGGCTCCGGTCCCGGACCCTGTTTCTCCCGCGACCCGTCCCCTGGGTTCAGTGTCAGCTCCCGATACGATTCTTCCACCCACCCGGACTGCAGTTCAGACCCTCGTCCCTCTGGACCAGTGCGAGTCGGGTGTCCGACCGAAGACCCGACTCGGGTTCTTTCCGACCCCTACCAGTCAAGACGATCGTGGATCCCGGACCGCAAATACCCTCCACATTCCTCTTCGGTCCGAGGTACGAGACCCTCCCAAGGGCCACGGGTTCCCTCCCACCACGACCTCACCTGGGGCGTCTCTTATAACCGACGCTCACACGTCCCTGGGGACTCCGTCACGACCCCGTTCACCCGAGGGACGAGGGCCGACCCCTCCCTACCTGGCCGGTCACAAAACCCCGAACCGAGGAGGTACCGTCTCGTTTCGGCACAAAACAAAGGGAACTACAGTCCTTACAATGGTCTGAACAGACAAAGGGTAGTGACTGTTTCGTCCGGTCAGTAGAGCAACTGATTGGTCGTCCCGTGGAGGTTCCCCAGAGATTCTACCTGTGTGTGACCGCACTCAGGACGACTCCGTCCCTGAGGAGGACTCTGGTGAGTCCTCCCTCGTCCCTTTCGGGGGTTCTACGTTCTGACGACCATTCGGCCGATCCCCACGTGCGACGGGAGGCCTCCTGAAACCCCGTTAGGTACGGAAGTGGTTCACGGGGGAGGCCCTCTTCGTACCACAATTCGAACGGTAGAGGACCTTCATTTCTCAACCCCAGAGTCCTCGTTGCGTTCGTAGTCCAGGTGTTTCATGGACGGTACGTGGGAGGGTCAGTCGTCCGGGTCGGGACGGGACCGTCGGGGACGGGACTGGCGGGGTCCCACCCCTCACCAACCACGGGCCCCGGAACTCTTCTCGACGGGCCCACCACGACCGAGTCACCGGGGACGGGGTAGACCGCGGGGTCGGGGAGCGGGAGAAAAGTCTCCGGCGAGAGAACGAGGGGACAGACAGAAACGAAGAGGACAGAAACGACGAGAGACAGAAGAAAGACAGAAACGGTACGAGGACCGAGTGACTCCCAGTCCTGTCTGGTCCCCGACATGGACGTCCTGAGACGTACCCCAACCCCTCTTGGGACTCGGTCCTACAGGCACAATCGGACACCGCCCACAGTGGTCAGTTAGGGAGACGAAGGACTCGGAGAAGGGAACCCACCATCTCGACGTCGTCCCACGCCGGGCCGGAGAGACGGACAAACGTTCTAGGAGCCCCACCCCGACCCCGAGTGCCGCCTCCGGGGCCACCCCACCCACCGTCCCCCGTGAGTGAGGGCGGAGGTCGAGAGACTGGAGGGAAGGGAGAGGTCCTGGTCCCCGGAGGGTCCCCACTCCGACTACGCCTACCTGTGTGTCCCAGACACACGGCCACGGAGCCATCCTCACTGGTCACGACACCCCCCGCCCCGTCGCCCCCCGCTCACCGTGTCCGCTCAACTCCCGCCCAGTCTACGACTGGCCGGCGGGGAGGGTGGGGTCTCCGCCCGTCCCGGTCGTCGTGTCCGTGGGAGTGGGTACTTAGCGCGTCTCCGGAGGTCGGGGGACCCTCGCGGAGGGTGACACCTTGGGACGGGGGTCTCCCCACCACCAGAAACCCCAAACCCCCAAAATAAAAACTCGTAAACTTCTCGGACACGGGGCTCAGAGACCCTCCGACCAGACGTCCACCCTGCGTTTCCCTGGTGGAGGGGCAGGGAGCGCGTCAAGGGTCGCACCGGCCGTCCCCCGCGCGGGCGTGGCCGCGGCTTTGGTAGGGACCTTGTCCTAAAAAAAGAAAAAAAAAAAAGGGTGGGGGTGGCTTTAGTCTCTTCACAAAGTCCCGTGTCGCGACCCTCCCCCCACCTCCCCTTCTTCAGAGGGCAGCGAGGGTCACACAGGGAACGGAGAGTCAGCGTCGGCGGCGGTCGGGTTACGGCGAAGGACTGTCCCACGTGTCAGGTCCCCTACAGATGTTTCCCCGCGTTCCGCCCCCGGTGTGGTTGGCCTGGAAGCACAAACTGCTGCCGGTCACGCGGGGGTCCATGCCAGACGGCCCGGGGGGGTGGGGGGTATTCTTCCCTGGGGTCTACCTCAAGCACGGTGGGAGGGTCCTGGGGAGTAGGAGTTTTACGGGTGAAGGGATCCGACGGACGGGGGGTGGGGGTAGGAAGGGGGGATGGGGATGGGAAAGGGGGGTGGCGGCACTCGAATGTAGGGGTGACTCGGACCCCTCGCGCCCCCTCTCCCGACGGGGAGCTCCGGCCCACCGTCGTGCGACCCGTGAATGTGAGTCTAGTGGTCGTCCACGGGTCTGACGACAGACAGATAGACGTGGGAACTACCTTCTACCGGTGTCACACTGGTCTGAATGTATGTAGAGGGTCCGTGGCCCTCCGCGTCTGGGACGTCCGTCCTTCGAGCCTACGGGAGACACGGTCTCTCCGGCCCGTGACACGACCGGAGGGTCGGGGGAGAGACGAGACCGGACCCCCTCCTCGGACACCCTGCCGGACCGGCCCCGGTCGCTCCGAGACCCCCCCTCATCCCAAGGGGGCGAAGGGTCCCCGTCGAGGAGGTTCCTTCTCGGGACACACCCCGTACCCCACACCCCACGTCCGCCCGACAGTCTACTTCCCGTCCCCACGACCCAGACCAGGGTACCATGAACGGTCGGCCAATGAAGACACAGGTGCACACTCCTCTCCCGGCTGATCGTTCCGGAAGGTCCACCGGCCCTCCACTGGAAGGGCCATACAGGTGTCACGGTGCACCGAGGACCACTGGTCGTGGTTCCCGTGTCGTGTCCGTCCCCGGGGCCTTCCTGTCTCGTCACTGGTAGGGTTCCCCCAAGCGGGTCCCGGGACAGGACCCCGGAGGGGGGTGGGGTGGTCGGGGGTCTCCCAGCCGTGTGTGTCTGTGAGGAGTGGGAACCGGTCCTCGGTCTGTGGTCCAGTCCGTGTCGGTGACGGGCCACGCTCGGAGGGGTCTAGTCGTCGTGGGGCCGGAGACCCAGGGTGAGCCAGGTGACAAGATTCCGGTCTCTTCTCCACCTGTGGACCAAGTTCCGGTTCGCGACACCGGTAAAGGACACCCTGAGTCAAAGGGGCGAACAGTTCATTCCTTACCTCGTCTACTAGAACTTCCCTCCCGGTACACACGACTCACTGGTCCAAGCCCTCCCCTCCGAAGACCGGTGTACAGGTCCCAGTCCCACCAGGGAACCGTCCCTGCCGTGGTCGGACCGTGGACACCCCAGGACCCCCGTATCGGATCCCGTTCACGAGACTCTCGTTCGACGGGTCATCACAGGAACCCTTCGTTTTAATTGAGGTATTTCATCCGTGTCAGACCTGGAGGGGACCCAGCGAGGCTCCCAGTTGGTCCATTGTAGGTAGTCCGCGTCTCATCCACTGGGGTTCTCCCCCAGAACGTGGTAGTGCCAGACTGACGGGGAGACGGGCAGAGGGACGAGCCCTCCCACAGTGGGTAGAAGGACCACTGGGTACAGGGCCAGGAGGGTGACATGACCTGCCGGACGGGGTCTGCCTCCGCCCCCGAGACATAGGACTCCAGATCCGACCCACCCGAGTTAGGGGGCCTACGGAGGTAGAGGGGGGCCTGTCACGGGAGGGGGACCGGCCTCGACGGAGACAGGGACGTCCTAAGGGTCAGCACGACGTTCGCAGACCCCACCGACGGTCCCGGCTCCCGTGCAGTCCGTCCGGTCCACCCTCGGGGGTGTCCTTCCAGTCCTTCCCACTCCTCCTTCAGACCGACCCGACGCCACCCCGGACACCGGTTCCGGTCGTCGAGTCCCTCAGCCCGAAGTCCAGGCTCTCCTCCACCCCCTCCCACGTCCACCCCTCCCCCCCGGAAGGTGGGGGTAGACTGGGGGTCGGGACGGACCAGGGGCCCGACGGGGGTCCGACACTCCGGACCATACCCCTCAGGGTCCTCCTGAGGTCCGGCATCTTCAGAACCGGGACCACGGACTAAGGGACAGATTTGGGACCCCGGAGGGGAGACACGGGTCCCCAGGGAACGGGACCGACAGGGGACACCAGTGATCCGTGACAGGAAGCCCGGGACGAGGCAGGGGTCCAGGATTGTAGAGACGGGACGTCCACCCTCTCCCGCACCGACCCCGTGGGGGTCGACGGGGTCTCGACTGGGGGAGAACGGTCACCGGAATCCCGCGATGAACGCAGATCCACGGTCAGAGACACACACGGTGGGTACAGGAATACGAGTCGAGATGGGTGGCAGGTACACCCACAGGGTCGGACAGACTCGCAGACTGATTCGGACTCAATGGGACCGTGTCGTCCCCAGTTCGTAACAATCGTGTTGAAGGGGAGAGGAACCTCCCAAAGGACTGACTTGACGGGGGGGGGGGAGGGTGCCCCGGTTGTACCCTGGGAGACCCGGGACTACGTCTCCCGTGCCTAGGTCCCGACCGTAGGGCGGTCCCAGGTACAGACCGACCTGTAGACCCGGTCGGGAGGTCCGGGTATAATCCCTCGGCACGGACGTCCCGTCGTCCTTCAACGGCTCTAAGACACCCTTTTCCAAGTGTACCGACTCCAGGTTGGGTCGGGACAGGTCGGTCTCTCGGTCGAAGGACCACATCCCCGACCTCCCTTGAGCCCCCAGACGGAAACCGGTGTCGAGCCCGCCCGTCTCCACTCACTCTTCCCCAAACCCCCGCCACGGACGTGTCCTGAGACGAACACAGGTCCATGCCCAGACGCCCACAGTAGCACAGGAGTACGGACCGAGACTGGTGACAGGTGCACCCACAGGGCCGGACAGACTACCCACAGGGTCGGACAGGCTTTCACTTTCAGTGAATCAACACAGGCTGAGAAACACTCGGGTACCTGAGATGTGAGGTACCTTAACAGATCCGGTTTTGTGCTCACCCATCGGAAAGGGAAGAGGTCCCGTAGAACGGCTGGGTCCTTAGCTTGGTCCCAGAGGACGTAACGTCCGCCTAAGAAATGGTTGACTCGATGGCCCCTCCGGACAGATTCTCCGACTGATTGGGACTCAATGAGACGCGCGACCCTCAGGTCGGAACAATCGTGTTGAACGGGAGAAGAGTCTTCCAGAGCACTGACTCGACACTGGAGAGGGGACTCCAAAGAGTAAGGTAGAGGTACCGGCACCCCGAAGCGGTCGACAAGGGCCCATGTACCTCAGAGACCCACATCGGACGTCTATCACGCCGGGTCCTCGTCGCGGACTACTGTGCCCACAAAAATTTCCTCAGCTCCCCTGAGAGGGTCCGACACACGAGCCCACCCGGGTGGTGCAAACGGTTTTGGAGAAGGAGGACGTCTCGGTCCCTTACCCGACCAGACCGGACATGGTCGGCGGCCGTTCAAGTTTGAACTCTACCTTCCGCGTGAGGCCTGACACCACGGACTTTTCCGGACAGGGTCCTCCAAACGAGACACGAAACCTGAAGGGTGTCTCCCCGCACAAGGGCCCAGGGGGTAAGTCAGAGACCGACACCAGTCGAACAGGAAGTACCCGCCACTCCGGGCCTTCGGTGGGACGCCGCGGTCGGAACGCCCGGACCTACGACGGGCGTTCAACTGTTACTACACTGGTCTTCGGGGCGAGGACGGAGGTGGGGCCCTGTCCGGGGCGGACCCGGAACTCGACGGAAGTGTCTCTGGGCCTAGGGCCCGGTCTCCGGCGACGACCTGCGGAGAACCGTCCACAGACTAGAACCCTTTTCGAGTCTCAGAGTTTGGTCTCCTTCTCCGGGGCCCACGGTCCACTTGCGTCTTAAATTGGGGCAGACCGCCTGTGCCCTCGGGGATCCAACACCCCTCCCCCTCGGGGTTATGCAACCGTCCAACCTCCTCCTCCCGTTCCTTCGGTCGTCCCTAGTCTAAGAGTCCCTGAGCCCCGAGATTCCTCTCCCGGGACACCCATACTCCACAGGGAACACCCGTCCCACAGGGGTAGACCCGGGACCCGGGGTCGGGGGTCTACTCCGGGCCCGTGGGGACGTCCGGCACGGTCGGCACCCCGGATCCCGAGTCGTCCTTATGTCACCACGGAGGACGTCGGTACCCTTGCCCCGTCCGTCCCGTCGAAAGGCGGAGGTCCACCTGGGGCCGGTGAGTCGGGTCCGGAGACACTACGGGGGTCGTAGGTGGGGGTGGTCGTCGGTGGGATGCAGGTCGGTCCCCTACCCGTCGGTCTACCACTCACGACCCGGACGCTGGACCTACACGTGTGTCACGGACCGTGTCTCCCCGGACCTGTACGACGCTGGTGAGACCCCTGAACGTCGTCCCGGGAGGGGTCTCCGTCCGGGGTCAGGTCCACCCACCGGTTCGCCCCACTTACGACGTCAGGGGCACCAAAGACGAAGGGTCACAGGACCCCCACCCGGGTTCCGAACCCCTTCCGGTCCCTCGTCCCTCCACTACCTGTGCGGGCTCCGGGGTACAGGTGTCCCTACGGTCCGGGGAGGAGGACAGGGGACCCGAACGAACCACGTGCCCTCTTCGACGATCTTCCTCAGAGAAACCGTCGAGGCCTCGAACTTGAGCCGAGTCACTACACAAGACTCGAAAGTTGAAACCTAAGACTACGGGGAGCCTCACCGACCACTCGTCGGTAGCAGTCGCAACTGAGCTTCGGGGGAGGGGATCACTCTCCCACCTATAAAGGGTCTCCGGCGGGGGTAGGGGGCTGTTGGTGGTGATGGACGACCCGTCGAACTCGTCGAGACCGAAAAATTAATGTCCTGTCTCCTTCGTGAATCGAAAAGACAGCGCCAGTCGTCTCTCACCGCCGCCGAAAGACGAAGGGACCCGTGGCTCGGGTCGCGAGTCGACGAGAGGTGGGGGGACCACCACGACGTCCCAGACTCCTGAGAGGACCCACGACCCGTCACACTTGCCGACACACAGGCACACCTGCGCACACACATGTGTGTGGACACACACAGGTACACCTGCGCACACAGGCACACCTGTACACACACATGTGTGTGGACACACACAGGCACACCTACGCACACACATGGGGACATACAGGCACACCTGCGCACACACATGTGTGTGGACACACATGTGTGTGGACACACACCTACACACACATACTTGCGTACACCCATGTGTGTGGATACACACAGGCACACCTGCGCACACCCATGTGTGTGAACACACACGCACACACGCACACGTGCAACACACAAGTGGACGTGTAGACGCACGTGTGTGACCAGGTACGTGTGGACACGTGTCCGTGTATAGGCGGGGGAGACAACCAGTACCGAGAGGTCACAACTTCCTACGTAGAATCTTCCTGGTGTAGGAGCTCGGTCACCCCGTAGGCAGTCAGTGACCCAGTTGAACTCGTAAGGTTCGGTAGACCTGAGGACGGATCTCCTCGGACCGACCCTCCCTGTAACAGGGTCCTCCAGCATACGGGGAGGAGGGGTCTCTGGGCGGGCCCCGACGCCGAGGTCGGGTCACTGTACATCCCCTCCGTCCACCGGGGGTCAAGAAGAGTACAGGTTATTGAACGCAGGGCGAGTCACACAGAGGACCACGTCGTGGTTCCTACTCCGTGCCCGGACTTAGGGGGGGTCGGGGTCGAGGGACCTTGACGGGGGTACACCATTCCTGCCGGATGTGTGGACCACACTCGGTCCGGACGTCTCTTTCGGACAGAGGGACCCCAAGAGAACCTCACCTAACACAAGTGTCCCGCCATACAGGAGACAGAGCTTGCAGGCCCGACGGGTGACACAGCAGCACTCCGCCCACCCCCGGGTCACAGGGGTCACACCCACTTCCAGGGCCCGCCTCCGAACCTCAACCTCTCCGGGGGCCGGGACAATTGCTACGAGCGACCAGACAGAGGACCACTGGCCCCCCGTCCTTCGGGCAGTACACACACCGCGACCTGAGGACACAGGGGAGGACTCACCGGCGGAGAGGCAGGAACCGGAGGAGAACGGGCAGACAGAGGACCCACTGAAGGCCCGTGGGTACGCGACTGGGCTAAAGACAGCGACGAGAAGGGACAGTAGGGAAGAAATTTGCGGTCGCAGAACAGGGGTACACCCTCGTAAACACACGGACAAGACGATTTGTTATCCGGCGGAGGTGGCGTCTGTAGAGACGAGACACAGGAGAAAGCCGGAGGAGCCAAACCCCGACTTTTCACCCAAAAAGGAAAAGCGATTACCGACCAGTCTACCGTAGCGGGGACTCCCAGAGACCCGAGGCCCCGACCCGGGCGGACCTATCGACTCAAGGAAGTGAAGAGACGCAGAGGCAAAAGGGTAGTCGTTTTACTCCCCTGCGGTTGGGGTGGTGGGTCTTACGGTGCTCGTAGGGTGCTCACCGGGAGTAAGGTTGGGGTCGGGGTTCAACGGCGAAGGGAGGACTCTAGCGGACGGAGAGTAGGACTTAAGGGGCCGAGACACAGGCGAGAGCACGGTTCGAGCTCGCCCAGGGAGACGACTCCGATATTTAATCGGGACTGTCGACCGTTCCGGGCGGGGAAGAGACAAAAAGAGAGTGTGGGCAGGACCGGCCAGAACGTATAAGTCAGAAGTCACATTTAGAACCCTCACCAAACAGTCTGAGCTTTACCGACACACGACTAACTGAAACGGGGGAGCAGACCCCTTCCCTGACAGCTCCCGACCCTCGTGCTCGAGGAGGACGGCAATCTGCCACGGCCCCTTGCCACCCACCGGAGGGACTCGCTGGGACATCCGAGTCCCTCTTACCCCGTCCTTGAGGGGGAGCACTACGACGCGGTGGAGCAACGAGGACGGGAACGAAGTATGTAAGCCACGAGAGACCAAACCGCCGGAGTAATCTTCGAGAGTAAACAAGACTATCCAAAGTCAACTGAAACCCCCAAAACTCCGTTTACCCCTACGACGACGACTGTTGTCTTTCTCGGGGGCAGAGGGAGGAGGGTGTGGAGGGAAGCAGAGCCACCCGTGGGTCCTCTGGGCAACCCTGACAACGTCGCCTGTCTGAACACAAGGGGGGCCTCGTCCTTACGGGGGTCCTAAGGTGACAACCAAAACGATTAGTTTAATTCTTGTAAAGGGAGATATAGATTAAAATGATTGCCTAAACCCCAGAATTGTCTAGGAATTGTCTAGACATAAACGAGCGTTTTAGTATATCTAAAAGAGGAAATTAAGGAACCGCAACACTTCATGTAGTGTGAGTCCATTTAGGAGGACCTACGACCACCACACCACAACATCACGTGAGGACCTAAGGCGAATGACTGTCAAATGAATCCTAAAAACGTGAATCTCGGAAGTCCCTCCAGGGGAGCATACATAGTTATGGGACCACAACAGACGTGGACTGAAACCACTACCCTAATCCAGGCGAATCCTTTTACTTGTTTCAGTGAAGACAAAGAAAGACACGAAACCGTGCCAAACCACCACCGTTTGAATCCGTTGGTGGTCCCGGACCACGGAAACCACCCTCTTCCTCCAAAGACTGGTGAAATGGGAGGAGTCAGTACGAATTGAGGAACTGGTGGGACCGACCCCCACCCCCAGTCCTAAACCCTCCCCCCTCTTCACCTTCAGGACGGGGAGTCTCCCTACTGGGAAGCGGTGAACACCCATCGCACACGCACGGTCCGGTGAAGTCGACACAGACTGAGAAACACTGGGGTACCTGACATCGGGAGGTCCGAGGAGACACGTACCCTAAGAGGTCCGTTCTTATGACCTCACCCAACGGTGCGGGATAAGGTTCCCTAGAAGGGTCGGACCCCTAGTTTGGACGCAGAGGACATAGAGGACGTAACCGCCCGCCCAAGAAATGGTGATCATAGTGGACCTTTCGGGACCACCATTTGTCGTCCCGAGACGGAGTCCACGCGGACCGGAGGGGTGGGGGCGGAGGATCCGGAGAAGGATCCGACACACTCGGTCTACAGGAGTCGAGGACAGTCTCTCTGCCCTTCAGGACCGACGTCCGCCCTAAGGCTCCTGAGGAGCGATCCGTCACGTCAGTGTCACGGACCGTGCGCCGAACGCACGTCACGACACCGGGTCCGACAGACAGGGGACGCCGGTCTCCCAGTCCCACGGGCTTGAGTACACGGGGTTTGACCCTCCACTGAAGGACGACACACACACGACCCTCACCCGAAGGACAGCGGAACCGGAGGGACCAGTCGTAGGGTTTTCCGGGGGTTTCCCCGGAGGACGACTTTACCCCTCTACGCCTGCCCCTCGACCGGCAGGGTCCTTGGACTGCGAACCCCAGTCCCGGCCGGAAACAGGTGACCTTGAACCGGTTTGTCGACCGAGTCGTCGGGGTTTAATTTTGGACTGTACCTAATCTGTGTGACTGGTGGAGTTTGAACGACAGAGTAAGGTAGAGTTGGTAGAGAAGTATTGCCATCTCCGAAGTCTTATAAGCAAATACTTTCTTCTTTGACTCCGAGTCTCCCCAGTCCACTGGAGGGACCCCGGTGAGTGGTACCTGATTTCCCCGTCCTGACTCGGGACGAGTCAGTAGTCCTGGGACCCGTCGAAGGACCCGGACCGTCCAAGTACAGCTCCCCTGAACTCTCAGGGGGTTCCGGAACAGACCCTCCTCCCACGAGACAGGACCGAGGCCCCCCGCCCCCCGTCACTCAGGACGCTACTTCAAGGTACAGAACAGGACTCCCGTCAACTCCCGGTCCCTCTACCTACGAAAGAAATCCGGTGCCTTCGGGACGTAAGAAGGCACACCGGTAGTCTGTCTTTTCTGTGACCCACACCAAACCCCTAGGACCTGAAGGAGGGGCCCAGGAGACGGGGAGCCAGTGAGGTGCTCCTCCTCTCCTTCCCCTGCTGCTCCTCCGTGCCCCCTGGCGAGAACGGGGTGGACCTGGTAGGGTCGACACCCCCCATCCGTCCGTACCCGCCCCTGTCCTGGGGGTTCAGGGTGTACGGGCCTTCGAGAGTCACTGTGTTCGGAAACCCGGCTCTCTGTCCGGAACTCGTCCGGGGACCTGTGCCCCTCGTCGACGGACCGGTACAGGGAGGATGTTCCCCGTGGCAAGGTCCTGGGGGCCCCCCGGACCGGTAACCGGTCGTGTTGTTAGTGAGTCCAAGCACACCCGAAAGCCGAGGTGACCCCGTTGTTCCGTCCTGTGGTGCTCCGGACACCCCGCAGACGAAGGGCCACGCACGAGGGAGGTCTGAGGACACAGGACCGACGTGGTGCTCCCTCCTCCCCGGCGTAAGGGCCAGTGGGGGCCTCTGGTGTGCCACCCCGCCGTTGGACCGGAAGACTGAGGACCGTGTTAAAGGGGGGTGGGAGGTGGAGTGGTACAAGAGGACTTCGTCTCTGGGACGACACAGGCCCAGAGTTCCGGTCCTGTGCTCTCTTTTGGGTTTTGTCCAGTTTCACCTCTTCCCCAGTTTCCGTCGGTACGGGCCCCTCGAGACCACAAGACGGCAGCTTTCTCCGCCAGCCGTTCTTTCCCCGTTTTCGTTCTTTTGTGTTGCGGTTGGAGGGCGGTGCAAAGAGGGGGCGGACGGACGCGGAGGGGTGCCGGGGTCGAATACTGCTTCCTTTTTGTACGTCGGTGTGACTGCGCTAATCCTTTTACAGCGAAATGTTTGAGACGGTCTAGGAGCCCCAACTGGGGCACTGGGTCTCTTGTCGCGTGTCCGCACAACCCGGGTCTTCCGGTGAGCGTCGGACCCGGGCCCTGCCGGGAACTCGTCGAGGGTTTCGGCACCCTACTCCCCGACTGCGGACGGACGGCGAACAGGTCCGCAGCCCTGCGCACCCGATCCACAAGTCACCCCCGGGCCCCTTACGCGGACGGGAAGGGCGGAACTCCTCCCTCTCCCCTGGTCTCACGGACAGGGGGAGGGGGCGGGGGGGTGTCGCACCTTGAGCACGAGGTCCACTCACAGGACCGGAGGGTCGGAGAGCGTGTCGAACAGATACTCAAAAGTCAAACCCTTACTCACACCAGTCGTCTCGGGACGTGGACGGGTCCCCGTCTCGGTCCGAGGAGGGAGGTAGAGGACTGGGAACCGTCCCTGTCCGGAGTGTCCCGTCTCTTGGGGGCGTGGGACACGGGAGGTCGACGAGACGGTAGCGCCCTCACGGAGACTTCCGGGGTTCTCCGGGTAAGTACCCAGGTAGTGGTTTCCCAGGGTCGACTATATGACGGGGGGTGGGTCCCCCAGAGTCGAGAATCTTCTCGTCTCACTCCCGAGTGGAGTCGGCCACCTCCGACGTCCCTCTCTTAAGGTGGAGGGACGCTCCCGCGACTCCCGTGGTGGTTCCCCACCGGACCCCGACCCGAGTGGACCGTCCTCGGTCCCCAGACGGGATCGGAGGATGGACGTGACCACCGGCGCGGAGGGGACGGGCGGACGTGGTAACCTCCATTCCGAGGGGTCCCGTGAGTCAATCACGATACGTCGACGCAACGACACAGGTCGTGGGTGACCCACTACTGCCCCGCGCCCCCGACCGCTTGTTCGGAGACACACCACCCGTCTCTCCAGGACTACTCCGACAGCGGGGTCCTCCGACCCTTGGCCCTCGGAACCACGAACTCCCACTGGCGTCGGTTTTGAGTGGACCTACACCCCACCCCCACCCTTCCCCGTTCACGGGGTCCTCTGTTTACAAACCCGGGGTCTTCCGACGTCTGGTGGTTCCCGGGAGGGTCAAATGGACCAGACTAGGGTAAGGAGACGAGACAGGACGGTCCACCCCTGTCCCCGAAGACCGGTGTCTCAGGACCGCTATGACCCGTTTCCCGTCGACCCCCGGGTCTCCCTAGGATGGCAGGGGTGACGGTGGTGGAGGGTCCAAGACTAGGGTGGACTCGGCGAACCGGGGTACCTCCGGCGTCTGTTCCCGGAAAAGAATTCGGAGGAACAGTGTGTGTGGGGGTGGGGGCCGGCCTCGGGTCGTCGGACTCCCAGACCTTCATCCCCTCTACTCACAAGACCTAGGACTCCTTCCGACTCATCCGTCAGATACACCCCCAACGACCCTCCCGAAGGAACCGGGACCACCCTTCGGTCCCCACCCCACTCACGGGCGGGGACTACACCCGTCACCGCTTGGAGGGGGTGTGGGACCTCCACGAAACGTCACCCGAAGTGTCGGGACGTCCCCGCCCCCCACGTCACCGAGCCCGACGCGACGCGCCGGTCCGCGAACCCCTACTCCCCTCGACGCGCCGGTCCCGCCCGGCCCCCTCCGCCCCGGCACACCCGGTCCTCCCGGCCCCCGCGACCCGCGCCCTCCCGCGCCCGCGCCCGACTCCCCCGCGACCGCACACGGGCGTCCGTCGGGCCGCGGCTCCTGCCGCCGGCGCCCCTGCCGCGCGCGGACCTGTGGCGGCCGGAGTTCTACTCGCTGGACCTGAGCCTCCACGACGGGAACGGCGGCGCCATGGCGAAGGCCCTGGACGACGATCCGCTGGTCAGGAAGGTCTTGCTGCTGTCCATCCCGCCCGCCCCCCATCCCAGCCGCGCGCCTCGACAGGTGCCACGACTTCCGGCGCCCACGCGGTCGCTGGGCGCGGGAAGTTGAAAGGGCCCGAAGGGCCTAGCCTCTTCAAACCCAACTCCCCTACCCCATCCACCCTTCGTAGAAGGTCCCTCCCAGGACCTTCCACCCTGCCCTACGAGACACGGCCCGTCAGCGGGGTCTCTGGCTAAGAGTCCGACGGGAGGAGCCCAGACGGGTGTCCGGGGGTCGGGGCGATCGTCGAGACGACTGAAACCCGTGTTCGGTCCCGGCCTTCGCGAGGCACAACGTCGGGGCGCCCGACCGACTTCTGACCGCAGGAGGTCTGCGACCGAGACCAGTAAATAATAATTAGCCCCCTATACAGGAAGTTCGAGCACAGCACCAGTGAATGGGGCTCAAACTGTTGTATGGGATCGGAGTCTAATAGGACCCCGCCCCAACCCCCCTCCATCGTTTTTTGTTTTATTTGAACTCAGAAGGCCGTTTCCTGGTCGTTTTACTCGGGAACCTTTATTAAGTACACGACTCCCCCGACCGTCCTTCGACCCTCTTTACAACGAAAAGAGACGGAAAAGGGGTTTATCGACAGAGTCATTTGTGGGTCGTGAAATCGAGACAGTCGGAGTTCCCTCCGCGAAGATACGGACGTCCCTGAGTGGGACCTCGGACTCCCTGAAACCTGCCTTGACGAAGGCAACATCACACAACCCCCGCCACCGACCATAGACACCCAGAGGAAGGGGTGGGTCGGGACTTGACCCGAACACTTAGACGTCACAAGGGGAGCGCCACGTCACTAAGCTCAATCGAGTGTTTCAGGTACTCCAACTTTTAGCAGTCCTGTTTCTACCCCGAAAGTCTTATTAGGTGACGACTTTGACGTCGACCCTCTCTTTAGTCCGAACACTTACTCCGGTCCTGTATTCCTGATACGTACTCCGAACACCTTTTACTCAAACTTTAGACGAGACGGACGACCGTCGTCTTGTGGGAAGGTCTGGAGTCTACCGTAAGCGAACGTAAGGGACCCATCTTAGTCCTCCTCTCGACCTTGGGTCCCTGAAGTGGGTGAATCTGGACACCTACACTCGGATCGCCTCCCCGAAGAATTCCGGTACATCAAAACAGAACAGTCTGACTCACGTCTCCATTATCCATTTAGGTGGTCCCTTGCGTACGGGTCCACTTCTCAAGTGAATCGAGGACGCACCCGTCCCCGCCTCCTCCCGTCCCGACCCCCGAAGGGATTCGACTTTCGTTCGAGTCGTGGAAGGACTCAGTCGTGGTCGGGGAGGGACGGACGAGGTGACCCTGACAATAAAGAGATTTTGTCGTCGGGGCCTCCAAGAAAGGTACAGCCCGTCCTTTGCCGTAGGTAGAGGACTCACCCGGACCCCGGAGGCTTACGAGGTCTTTACGGTCACTGACGTCGACTGCATTAACGTCACTGCGTAGGGAACCTAAAGTCCTCACCTACCGTCCAGGAGCGGAAGTCGGCTCCCACCGAACACAGACGGACCTCCTTTGACAGGGGCAGGGGACCCTGGACCCTCCGACCGTGACTTTGGGGGTGACACAAGACCTGGGATGCTGAACCCCAAAAAATTAGTACTATTTTATGTGTTTTGGATGTTATATCTCACTTCAAACCATTGATGTAATAGTGGTGATACATGAAGGTCTCGTAAGGTAGTGGGGTCCCCCTTGGACCATGGGTACTCGTCGGGGTGGGGGACTGAGGACCGTTTTGGGGTCAGAGGCAAGAGGAACCGGAACAAAAGTCCCACTTTCGGAGGACACGCGACCCGGGTCCCTGGAGGACGAACACACGTATACCACAAACCTCTGGGCAACACACACGTGTATATATGTGTGCACGCATACACACAACACTTAGGACGTCTCCTTTCTGGGGACACCAGCCGTACCTCTGGAACGTGACCACAGACGTCCCGACCGACCGGGACCCCCCACAGTGGTTCTTTCTCGCCCTCGTACCGGAGACGGTCCGACAACCCCCTTCCCGGGGAACGGGTGGGTGTCTCCTCGTGTCCCGGACCACGTCAACCGGCCGGGAACCTTGTCGGTCCCCCGGTATCCTCCCCGTCCCCGACGACCAAACGTGTTCCACTAAGACGGGGACAAGGAGCACCCCCGACCTCTCCCCAGAAACTCCGTACCACGACAGGAGTGGCTCATGGTCTGAACTTTCCTTCCCCGCACTCAGTCACCCCCCTGACCTTCCCCGGTCAGGAGGCTCGTCCGTCGAGTCCCTCGGGGGAGGGGTTCCTCAAAGAGAGTTTGGAAACGGGTTTCCGTCGGTGCCCAGAACGGAGAGTACTTGGGGAGCACGAGTGTCCAGAGTACCTCCGTCCGTCACGACCTTTGGTCGAACCCCCAAGCACCCCCCAGGACTCTAGCGGACTCGGGGGTAGAACTTCTGGTGCACACACCTCTGGGGAGGGGAGGGAGTCGAGGAAGACGAGGAGTCACGGGCACCGGGGGTGGGGGTAGTGACCAGGGTCTCACCTCCTGGACTGGACGCCCCCGGGACGTCCACACACCTCTCCACCATTCCACCCAGGACCCGCCCCCTCCTCCCTCGTCCGTGACCCAGGCTCTCCGACCTCCGGTTCTTCCGGTCGGACAGACAGGTCGACCCGGTCCACGTGAGTCGCCCACGACCCCCCGAGTCCGCCCGTAGGTACACGGGGTCCTTGTCGGGGGACCCCGTGTGCCACCCGGATCCTGTCCGAGGACCCCGACGTCCTCCTCCCACTTCCGACGTCCACTCAGTCGTGACGGCCCCTCTCCCCCGACGCAGCACCCAGACCCCTCCACTCGACACGGGAGAGCCGTGGTGCCCCGTCCCGAGGGACGGTGGGGGTGGCGCACGGGGACCCAGGGACGACGGACCGAGGAGAGGTCCGGGGCGAGTGAGCCGGGCCCCGTCGGAGACGCCCGACTCGCCCCCACGACGACGGGCTGAGGACCGTCCGACACTCACCCGCCCGTCCTGACACCCGAAGGACAAGAGGTCCCCTTATTTCGGTGTCGGCACTCAGTGGTCTCGGAATGTGCGACGCCGGAACCGCCCCTCCTCCCCGAGCCGGGTGCACCCGCTTCCTCGGCGTGGGGGCGCCGGGGGTCGGAGAGGACCACCCCTCCCCGTTGGTTCCTCCACTCGTCTCGGTCCTGACCGCGCGGAAGGCCCCCGTCGGTCCAAGGGTCCTCTGGGAGAAGTGTCGGAGATTCGGTCTAGAGCCCCGAGGACCCCTCGTCCCGAGACCCGTCTTCCCGTGGACCTGGGAGGTTCCGGACCCCGAACCCCGAGGGACAGGACAGGGCCCTGTCGAGTGACGTGGAAGTAGGGTCCTCGGTTCCCCGTAGAGGCCCCGGGGAGGGGTGGACGTCGTCGGGGAGGGCTCGTGGACCCCACGGACCAGGACCCCCGGTCTGAACCCCCAGACTCCCGGAGGACGCGTCGAGTCCCGGACGTCCGGACCGGTCCACCGCTCGGAAGGGTCGGACGGGCGGGGGTGGGGACAGGGAGGAGGAGTCTCCCGATTGCTGTCGGACCGGACCTTTTCCTTTGTCATGCCTCTAACCTCTTCGCGAAAAGTCTGCCCCGAAACCGGTGACCGGCGCAAGGAGGGGCAGGACCAGACATTGTACCTGAGTTCCGTGGTCGCGGGAGGGGGTCGAACCCCTCTACGGGACATCGCCCGTCCCCGGGGAGACACGGGACGTCGCGTCCTTCGTCCCGACAGTGTGACGTCCGAGTAGAGGTTGTTCGCCGTCTTAGGCGTTTCCCGACCCCACCCGTCTTGGCGTCGGCTCGACCCCGCCGGCCCTCCCGAGGACCGGACGCACGGCAGCGGTCGACGGACAGGTCGGCCCTGGACCGGACCGGCCCGTAGATCACCCCCTGTCGGTCCCCCACACGCGGAGAGGGTCCGCCCACGACCGGAGGACGTTCCTCCACTCCTCCGACCCGGAGTTCCCCAATCTCGTGACGGGCCTTCCCGGCCAGGACACAAAGGGATTCGAGGAGGTTGTTATCGGACTGGCGGGGACACTCCAACTCGTTGTGGGACAACAAAGTGTGTTCGGTTTCGCACGCTCTCCGTCCGGGCGGGACACCCCTCGGACCCCCTCTGGACGCCTGGTTGGTGGCGGGGCGGGACGTCCCCGGTGGCAACCGTCGACACCGGGGGTCCGACCGACGTCCCTCCCCGTCCGCCCCGAGTCTCAACCCCAGAGACGTCCTCGTCCCGGGGAGACGAGGAGGGGAAGTCGACTCGTCTTCACCTAGACGTCGGGACCGAGGTCCCCCCGACTCCCCGTTTCGGTCCGGGGAGGCCATCTCCTTTTCGAACGGTCCGGAGGTACACGATTCAACGAAGTCAGCACAGACTGAGAGACGCTGGGGTATCTGACATCGGGCGGTCCGAGGAGACAGGTACCCTAAGAGGTCCGTTCTTATGACCTCACCCAACGGTAAAGGAAGAGATCCCGTAGAAGGATTGGGTCCTTGACTTGGGCGTAGAGTTGCAGAGGACGTAACCGTCCACCCAAGAAACGGTGATCGCAGTGGATCCTTCGGGACACGTCCCCTCAGTTCCACCCCGCCCCAAGAGTTCCTCGTCGGACGGGAAGTTCGGGAGTGGACGTCAACGACTTTGTCGTCAGAGGTCACCCCGACGTCCGACGACGCTCGGCCCGTACTGGCCCCATCCCCACCCCCTCAAAATCTTCGTCGGAACCCACGACTTCACGTCCTCCCCGTGGAAGCGGACGTGGTAAGCCGAGATGGACCCAGACGAGGGGTGGGGCACAGGACTAGTGGCGGTGCACACAGGGCAGGAGGTGAGGGTGGAGGGGTAGCATGGAGGTGGTAGGACGGACGAAGGGGTGAGCCTGAGTCGGGGTCGGACGTCTCTCCTTGTCGGGCGGGAGACCGGGCGCCGAAAGGAACCCTCCCTCGAGACGACCCACGAGACGAAGAAGTCCCACGGGGTCGGGGAGGAACCGAGAGACTCTGGGAGGTCCTGTCAATCGGCCCTCAGACCCGACCCGGTCGACACCCGAGGGGTTTCAGTGAGTCGATTAAAGACGTACCCGTCGAAACCCTCCCCAACCCCGTGGCAGTGGACAGGAAGTCCCCATGAGACCCCTGGGACCCCATCGGGGACGGAACTCCCGGACCTGTCCTGGGGTGACCTGGGGTCCAAGGAGTCCTCTCTACGTTCCCGACCCGAAACTGTCCCCTAGGCCGCTTCGACTCCCGACGGATGGGGTCCGAGAGGGGAACGGGGTCTAGGTGCTCCAGGTGGACCCCAGGGTCCCCAGGACCTCGGACCTTCCGGGGATTCTGGGAAGGTTCACCCGGACACAGTCTCAGACTCGGAAAGACCCGCCCCGTAAAGGACCCCTATGGATCCCGTCGCGTCCCTAAGCCCCTGTCCGGGACACAAATCCTGTCGTCTACCACCTGAGACGGGTCCTCCGGTCCCCATGCTCCGGGTCCCTCAGCCTCGACCCGTGTCCGACGGGGGGACGGGTCGCGGTCCTCGATTAAGTTGAACCACAAGACTCCCTCGTGGGTCCAGGTCTCTCCTCCACACTGGGGGGTGGGGTCATCGAGGGACCTCTCCCACCCCCACCCCACCGGACCCCCGTCGTCCTAACTCCCCCACGACACGAATCAACGAGTCAACATAGGTTGAGAAACACTGGGGTACCTGACATCGGACGGTCCGAGGAGACAGGTACCCCTAAGAGGTCCGTTCTTTTAACCTCACCCAACGGTAAGGGAAGAGGTCCCCTAGAAAGGTTGGGTCCCTAACTTGGACCCAGAGGACTCAACGTCCATCTAAGAAATGGTAGACTCAGTAGTCCCTTCGGGTAAGTCTCCCTTCCCTGTGGTAAGAGGATGTCCCGGGTCTTGGAAGGACTCCTGGGCTCTCCCGTTCGTGAACATCCCCAGGGTGACGGATCCCCGTCCCCGACAAGTCCCTCCTCCGCCCCCGGTACCCCATACTACAACTGGAGACTCGTAGGACACTGGACGGACACGTCGGAGACCGGGGACCCCACCTCCTGACCTCCCCAGTGTCTCTCCTTCCCCTCCTCCCTCAGTGACGACCCGGACTGGGACCCACTCCTGGTCTCGGACCCCGGGTGTCGGGGGGACCCGGACTCGGAACGTGGTCCTCCCACGACAGTAGTACGTCCCACTGGTGGAGGTACGACCGGTCCGACTTCGTCCGACCGAGACCTCGTCGGGGTCGGTGGGTCCCGGGGTCCCAAGAGGGACGAGTCCCGACTCGAGTCCGAGGACCCCAATTTGAGGGGCTCGGAAGGAAAGCGAGTCGACACTAATCCTGTCTCATTCCACTTTAGGGTCGGGGCGGGACCGGAAGGGGACGGGACGGGACCGGTCCCGGGACACAGGTAGAGTCTGGGTTTCCGGAGCCTTCTGTGCCGACCGGACCCTTTACCGACACTGGGTCCGATCACCCCTGTCCGTCCGACCCCCAGGGGACGGTGGAAGTCGAGGTACACCTTGTCCTGACCACCCACGATCACCTCTGTGCAGGGCGTGGGGTCTCACACTCACATCTAGCTTTCGGTTTTGGGGTGGAAGGGTGGTGTCGGGGAGGGGTCCGGTCTCGTCGGGACCCACAAGTCCGGGTTCCGGACTGGGCGGGGGACGCATTCAACCAGTGGGGACCCCGTGACGAGGTCGAGGGACCTGTCGACGGCGGGTGTCATCGGAGAGGTCGCCCCGGGGTTGTGAGACTTGAAGGGGGGTGCGGGTCCGGACTTTACGGACACGGGTGAGTCCAGAAAGGGTGGGCTCCGGTTCCCAGGAAGGTGGCACTTGTCTCGTCCGCGCTCCCGCGACCCGCGTACCTCGACCCTCGACTGGGACCTGTGGTGGTCCGACGAGGCGCTACAGGGACAGAGAGACCCTGAGTGAAAAGGAGACGCACTAATCCAGGTCCTGTCCGGGCCCTCCACGGTCCAGGACTGACCCAGACACACGACACAGGGTTCCGTCACAGGACTAAAAAGATCGTAAAAGGTCCAGACCCCGAGTAAACGAACGTATAGGGGGCGAGGGGACCCCCTGATTCCGGTCCAGACTAAGACACGGGGTAACAGTGGACCCCAGGCGCGGTCCCTCGTCCCAGGACCCTCCACCTGTCTCCCCGCCGGCCCCGAGGGTCGCTGTCCAGTGCGAAGGGACGATGGGGTTGAGGGAGGGACATCCACCCCCACCCCTCGAACCCAGTGGGGGTCTGGACCCTCCGGTCCTCACCCGTCCTATCCGTCACTGCTCTACCTCCTCTTTCCCTGTTCCGCCCCCTGCCCCTTACGTGCGTGTACTCGTCGTACACCAGTAGAGTGGGTCGGCACCCGCGACTGCCGCAAGTCGTCCTGAGGACCTGGACCCAGAGGTGAAGATTAATTCTGCCCGGGCGGGAACCACTAGGCCCTAATCCTCTTGTAGTCACTTCTACAGTCGTCAAGACGCTACTCCGCCCCGGACCGGGGGGGAACGGGTGTGGGGTCCCTAGGACCCCCTCTAAGAACTCTACCGTTTAGTCCACAGGGGTCCTCGGAACAGGTGTAGGGTGGGAGTCCGGAACGTGTAGGGTCTCGTAGAGAAACGGAGATTCGGACGTAAGACCCCTGGACACACGTGTCGAGTTTTAATTTAAGGACGGTTAATCACGTTTTGTCCTGTGTCTACGGGTCACTCTCCTGTCGGTCGTAGGAGGTCCCAGAGCCTTTGGTACTAGCCAAAACCAGAGTTTGACGTCAAATAGTCTGAGGACTATACGACGGGTGGTACACGGTGACGGTACGTGAGTCTCATTTTTTCCCTCCACCCTCACGGGTCCGACACCGAGTCCGTCGAGGTCGACTCACTGTTTGTGGGGGTGGGTCCGCGGAGTGGTCGCCTACCAATGACGAGTGTCAAGACGTCGACCTCAGACTCTAGTCTACGGTTGGACCCCTCCGCCCCTCCCCCAAGGACTACCCCGGAGAAGGACAACACGTCTATGGCAGGACGGACAGGAGTCCTCTCTGTCTCTCACTCGTTCAAGAGAGTACTCCCGCGATTGGGGTAGAGTCCCGGGGTGGGAGTCCTGGAGTAGATAATTATTGAGAGTAGTGGAGACTCACGGTAGTGAGACCCCCAACCCCGAAGTCACACTCAAAGACCCCCCCTGTGTGTGTGTAAGGTAGGTGTTGTCCGAACGCATTGTTTCACCTGTGATACTTTCTCTACCGACCATGGGAGAGGTCCCCAATTCCACACGGAGCTAGAGTTTAAGGAATTCGGGACCCCGTAGGGTCCTAGGGACCTCCCTTTTGGACGAAGAGAGTGGAGGGGGTGTGGATGTTCCACGTCCGGGGACCACTCATCTCCGACTAGGACGTCCCTCTTCCGGTCGAGTTCCAGAGGTCGACTCTCCTCCTTAGAGTCCTCCCCCGGACGTCACGAAACTTACTACAGGGGGTTCAAGTACAGGTGACCGTGGACCCTTACACTGGAATAAACCTTTATCCCAGAAACACCGACATTAATTCCATTTCTAGAACTCTACCCTACTAAAGTCTAAATCCCACCCGGGATGTAGGTGACTGACCACAGGAATATTCTTCTCTGTGTGTGTGTGTCCTCTTCGATACACTCTTGTCTCGTCTCTGTCCACTACCGGTGACCGGTCTCGGTGGACCCCAGAGGTCCTCAATCTCCTCCGTCCTTCGCGGGAGGGGACCTCGGAGACCTCCCTCGTACCGGGGCACTGTGGAACTAAAGTCGGGTCACTACGACTGAAACCTGGAGACCCGAGGTCCTGACACACTCTTGTTTAAAGACACAATTCAGTGAGTAAGCACCAGGGAACAAGGTCGACGGGGTTCTATGTGTGTGTGGTCCCTTAGAGTCATTAAACCCCCTGTCACTTACAGTCCCTCTTCAGTGGAGTAAAAGGAGATCCTGTCTTTTCATGGTCGACGACTCGTCAGACCCTTTCGGAGAGGGTGGGGGTGGGGGGTCGGGTCGTCGGTCCGGTCAGGGGTCCGGTGACAATCCTTCCCTCTGAGAGAACTCTTCGTGTCTAGAGTACACCGTAAATACCCGTAGAGGGCTCTGGTCCCGAAGGGGCCACCGAGTCTGTCATTTCTTAGACGGACGTTACGTCCTCTCCGTCCAAACTAGGAACCCAACCTTTCTAGGAGACCTCTTCCCTTACCGGTGGGTGAGGTCATAAGAACGGACCTCTCAGGGCACCTATCTCCTGGATCATCCGATGTCAGGCACTCCAGTGTTTCTCAGTCTATGCTGACTTACTGCTTGAGAAGTGAAATTGAAGACTCTGGGTGCAAACCCGACCTCTCCCGTCGTCCTCTCCTCCGTAGAAGGGACTCTTCGGTCCCTGGGGGTGCACCACGGACACTCACTAGTGTCCCGAACACCCGTCCCCTCTTCCGAGGGTCGAGACCCAGACGTCGGTGCCGTCTCAGGTCCGTCCCCGTCGTGTATGGACCGAACCCCTCCTGTAACGGGACCACCGGGGTTGGACTGGAAGTGTCGACTAGACGAGGTAGGTCCTTATAACACAGCGCCTTATAACACAACGTAGACCAATAATCCCGAGCGATTGAGGAAAATTAGGTCTTACCGGGGGTGGTCCATACGGACGGGTCCAGGGGTGGGATTAGGGGTTCGGGTACTCCTACCACTCTACAGAGGAATAAACCTTCATCCTAGAAATGTGAATTAATGTTCTCGGTAATCCCAGTAATGCCACCCGGGATTAGGTTGTGCTAATCACAGAACAAATCACAAACAAAAACAACTAAACCGACTCGACCCAGAATCCACACCGTGTGTCCTAGAAGACAGACGAACGTCGTATGCCCTATAAATCAACATCGTATACCCCAGATCAAGGGACTGGTCCATAACTTGGGTCCCGGGGACGTAACCCTCAAGTCTCAGAATCGGTGACCTGGTGGTCTCTTCCAGGTTGACTACAGGAAAAATTCTTCCCTTTAAACCTCTGTCTGGACCTTTCTAGGAGGGAGTACCGGGGTCTTCTTCGTCCGGGACGATTGTTGAACTGGAGCCGGAGGTCTTGACCCTCTCTTGCCTAAAGACAACAAGTGCGGTAGGTCTGACACGGTGTGTCGGGATCCTCCGAGTACAATATCGAGTCAGCGAGTGACCGAGAAACACTGCGTCGTGTAGTCCGAAGGGACAGGAAGTGACAGAGGGTCTCAAACGAGTTTAAGTGCAGGTCACTCAACCACTACGGTAGGTTGGTAGAGTAGGAGACAGCGGGGGAAGAGAGGAAAAGGAAGTTAGAAAGGGTCGTAGTCCCAGAAAAGGTAACTCAGTCGAGAAGCGTAGTCCACCGGTCTCATAACCTCGAAGTGGTAATCAGAAAGGTTACTTATAAGTCACAACTAAAGGAAATCCTAACTGACCAAACGAGAGGAACGACAGATTCCCTGAGAGTTCTCAGAAGAGGTCGTGGTGTTAAACTTTCGTAGTTAAGAAACCGGGAGTCGGAAGACATACCAGGTTGAGTGTGTAGGTATGTACTGAAGACCTTTTTGGTATCGAAAGTGATATGTCTGGAAACAGTCCTTTCGCTACAGAGACGAAAAATTATGCGACAGATCCAAACAGTATCGAAAGGAAGGTTGCTCGTGCGCAGAAAATTAAAGTACCGACGTCAGTGACAGGTATCACTAAAACCTCGGGGGGTTTTTATTTTAGGGAGTGACGAAGATGAAAGTGAGGTAGACAAACGGTACTTCACTACCCTGACCTACGGTACTAGAATCAAAAAAGTTACGACTCAAAATTCGGTCGGAAAGGGAGGGGAAAAAGTGGGAGTAGTTCTCCGAGAAATCGAGGAGAAGTGAAAGACGGTAATCTCACCATAGTAGACGTATAGACTCCAACAACTATCAAGAGGACCTTCGAGTATGGGTACCGTTAGAACGTAATATTCATTCCAGTGAGTAGTCAACCGACTCCATTACTTGTCCTCCCACCCGGGAAAGATTCGTGTCACCCGGAAACTTTCGTCCCACAAAAGAGACCGGTCTTTACCTTCTTTTCTAAACTCCGTATCCCCATAGACTCGGTGCTAACGGTCGAAATTTCTACCTCCCCGGTTCCCTACGTCCGTCGGAAATCCTCGACTCGGTGGTTGTCTGTTGTCCTTTTCCCTTTGAGTCAGGGAACTGGTGGTCCTTTAATTAGGGTGGTTGACCTACTCGCACCTCCACCTAAAGGGGGTCCCAAGGTCCACCTTCAGGTCGGAACGACTACGACCAAAGTCCGTGGGATTCGTCCTGTGGTTCGATTCGGTACGGGTCGGAAGATTACCTGCCGCTCTCTATTGTCTTCGACGCTTCGACCACCACTAAACAGCGTCTCGTGTTCACCGACTATGCGGTCCGGAGACCAGGACGTCTTCCAAGACGGCAGACACGCAGGCCGACGGAGAGGATCATAAAGAGTATTTGACCTACAACCAAGACTTCCGGACCACCTACCTTGCACCTACAAAGTCCGTTTTCCAAAATTCACGGTAACACCAGGGGTGCAACGGGACACAGGACCAACAGGGAGGCAATCTCTACCGGTCTACCTGTGAGCCCGATCACTACTGTCGGGTCGGGAACGTGACCCGTCAATCCGTCACTAGGTAGTTGTACACTGGTCCGTAAGGGGGAGATGCAACGTCGACTCCCCCCGTCGGGGGGCCCTGTCGAACCGGTTCGAGGAAAGGACAAGACGAGACGGGAGGAACTCATATTCGGTGCACGAAAATTGACCACCAAAAGGACGTAGTTACCCTCGGCCAACATTCGGGACTTTGTATTAAGGACGACTTTTTTCGTCCTTTTGTGTGAGTTAGGAAAGGGAAATTAATGATCAAAAGTTTCACATAATATCGTCGAAGTGTCCTACTGTTGACTCCCACAAGAAAGACCTAACAGAAAGACCCACACTGGAAACTCAAAGAATTCACTGTTCTCCCCGAAACGTTTACACGAATTCAATTCCTAGAAAATTTTTTTTTTCATGAATGGAATCTTTCTAATTACAAAATTTTAATAATGAATAAACAACATAAATGAGAACTGACATGACCCAGAACCGACGACGTGTGCCCGAAAGAACTCAACGGCGCCACCCCCGGTGAGAAGTGACGCCACCGGAAAGAACGACGGCTCGTGAGCGAGTCATCAACGCCACGTGTCCGAATCAACGAGGTGTCGCACACCTTAGAGGGACCTGGTCCCTAACTTGGGTACAGGAGACGTTACCGTCACCTGAGACTTGGGCACCTTCAGGCTTCAATTCTTAGAACTCTACTCCGCCATTAGGACCCGGTGGACCCCTTGGGGCACCCCAGGGTCCCGAAAAGTCTTCTCCCTCCACCTTCCGGTCTCAGTCTCTCCCTCTGTCTTCCTACTCCGTCCCCGGTCTCGGTGCACTCCTGCCCCGGCGTCTGTCCCCTGCGGCCCCGGAGATCTTCGACCTTCTCTGTGTTTTCGTAGAGGGGTCTCAGAGGTTTCCCTTGACCGGACGGGCGCACATCTGAAGTCCTGGGTCTTAAGCCCTTGACAACTTCTGCTGTTCAAAGTTCGGGGACACAAACATCATCAACAGTGTCTTCGTTCTCCTCTGGGCGTGCGACTCGCGAGTGGGAGGAGGACAAAGCCAAACCAAGACCCAAAGGCCGACACTCCACACACCCTGGGATCGAGGGGTTGGTCCCTAGCTTGGATGTGGGAGCCGCGACCTTTCGCTTCAGAAGGAGTGACCTGACCGTCCCCTCAGGGTAGAAGCAGGGCAGATTATAAGTCAACAGGGAAGGACCCGATCTCCCTCGGTCAAGTTGACCTAAAACACGTAGAAAAAAAGTGTTAATTAATTTTTTAACACATTTTGTGTATACGAAGTGTGGTTCTCTTCGGTAGCGTTGCTCTTCGGACACATGAGGTCGATCTCTCACGTCTCTTTCGGACACGTGTAGCTGTTTCTGGGTCGTTCGGTTTTTATTTATGTATTTTTTATGTGTACTATACTTTAAGTGGTGGAATTAGTAAAAACTCACATGTCAAGACACTATCTTATCAGAAAAATTTAAAAAACTTAGTTTCATCTCAACTGAATCCCTAAGGGACCACCGAGTCACCACTTCTTAGGTGGACGGCTGTCTTTTCTGCTCCCAAGGTAGGGACCCACCCCTTCTAGGGGGATCTCTTACCGTCGGGTGAGGTCATAAGAACGGACCCCTTAGGGCACCTGTCTCCTCGGACCGCCCGACGTCAGGCACCCCAGTACCTGTGCTGGCTAGGGCGTGTCTGCAACCCACGTGCACGTATATGTTGCCAATACATCAGAAGAACGTCTCTCGGGACCTGGTAACACGTCACAGGGAAGAAACTGAGAGTAAGGTCGGAAACAAAAATGTATGTGATTCGTATAAGAATTACCCGTCGACTGTGGTGGTAGGTGGCGAAAGTAGAAGGGGTTGACTTTGCGTAGGGGTAATTTGAGTGAGGAGTGGGGGAGGGGGTCGCGGACTTCGGTCGCACGAGAAGGGAAGCGGACCAAACGAAACAGAGAGAATAACGGACTTCTTAAGAAAGAAGCAGGAAATTCGGGTCATCTAACCACCCTAGCTACCGACCCACGCACGCCGCGTAGACACGGAATAACAGGACCTCGAGGCACACGTCAGGAAAGTGGCAAGACAAAGAGTCATAAAGGATTTAAACAAAATTTATGAAGTTTGCCCGACCCCGGGGGTGGCCCCGTACCCGTCAAGAAGCCCACACGGACAGGGTGTCGAGAGTCGAGGACCTGTGACGAGGCGCAGACGGAGACACGGCCGTCCCGGTATGGAGAGAGTCAGTAAAGGGAAGACTGAACCCAAGTGGTCCACCGCGATCACCATCTCTTGGGCAGACGGTCACGTCCTCTGTAATTCTGAGCCCAATCTAGGGACCCAGACCTTCTAGGGGACCTCTTCCTTTACCGTTGGGTGAGGTCATAAGAACGGACCTCTTAGGGTGCCTGTCTCCTGGGACCGTCTGACGTCAGGCACCCAACGTTTCTCAGCCTGTGCTGGTTTCACTGAATCGTGCGGGGCCCCTAGCAATATACCCCACTCCCATCCGCACACAGGTCCTACACGACCTCCCCTACCAAGTCTACCGGGGGGTGGGGAAAAACCACCACAACTCATGTCTCCGTAACGAGGACTGTGGGACCAAAACGAGAGCCGAGAAGTCTACACCGGTAACCCAAAAACCAGAAAAAAGTAGAAAACAGGTATTAAACGGGGTGGACTCGTGCGTGTGCCAACAAAATCAGAGCAAATCAGAGACATAAAACAACGACTTCCTCTCCACACAGGTCCACTTCCGCGACGTCGTTTCCCAGGGTCCAGGGTCGGACCGAGTGTACCTGTGTGGCCGTCTCTCCGGAGTCGCCCCGGGGTCCCTCCGGCGGGCACGGCCGCTGGGAGGACCGGGACGAAATGTCCGCGACGCCACAGAACGAGTGGTCGTCCGGCCTCCACGAAGTTCGGGAGGGAGAAACGTCGGTGAGGATGCAGTGGGGGAGGTGTCCTCCCCGTTCCTCACCGACTGTGGTCTAAAAGGGGGAGGGCGGAGGACACAGCCGCCCCCCTCCAAGCCCTGTCCTGTCCTGCGTCTTCCACCAGCCCCTTCGCGTGTACATGCACAACGACTCTGGTGGGTCACCGAAGTAGGACTGACAGACCTCCCTCCGATCCGGTCCTCGACCCACATGGCTCCGGGTGGAAGGAGAGTGTCTGGAAGACAGGTGCGTCCCGGTACCACCAAACGACGGGGTGTTCTCCCCACTTCGTTATCTCCGGCCGGTCGACCGGTTCAACCTCGGAGGCCAGACCGTAGTCCCGAACCTGGTCTGCCCTCCCGGACCTCGGGGGACCCCTGTTGGACGTGTCGACAGGAGACTCGTGGGACGTGGGTCGACCCGAGGTCCCGTCGGTCCGGTGTCGGACCCAGGAGGGTCGTGGTTGTGGACCCGCTCAGTGGAGATGGGGGGCGGGGGGTCAGGGCCCGGAGGGACCAGACGTTTTTACCGTCCTTAACCCGTCCTTTCGGTGTATTACACCGTTGTCCCTCGTCTCCGAGACAGTCGACCCTCCGGAGAGGGACGGAAGGACAGACCAGAGGTCGCCTTCGGTGAAGGAGGGAGTCGCGGAGCCAAAGGGGGAAACGTTTGCCTGTCTTTAGACGTGTGAAGGAGTTCGATACATAACGCACTCTACCAGGCTCGTGTGGCCCGTCCCTCCCCCAGGCAGCGTCTGGGCCGAGGCCCTGACAATCGACGGAGGAGGCGAAGGCCCTAGGGTACAGGGCGAGGCTTACCTCGGAGCTCACGTCTGTGTCCATTTCCTCCCGGAGCACTTGAGGGACCCGCGAAACCCCCTCCTCCACCCCCCGTCGCCGCCGGGGACTCACGAACGCCCTCCCTTCTGTCTGTCACCGCAGGGGGTAGAGCTGGCACCCCGACCCACCCGGGTGGGCTGGACCCGCCGTCCCCACCGTCGACCCTCCACGCGCACCGAGGCCCAGGGGTCCTGGGTGTCCGGCGGACCCCAGGGGCCGAGGTCGTCGGGGGCGGACGCCTCCACTGGCCGGTTCTCGGTGTCGACGGTGGCGCGATGAGAGGGAGGGGAGGAGGGCGCGGCACGCCCGGTCGCACTGATAATGATGAGGAAGGCACCCTTCCGTCTGGGGAGCGTCGGGTCCCGCGGCTCTGCAGGGCGAGGGTGCACTCCGCGGGAAACTCGAGGCCCCTACCCCTGCCCCGGCTCGGACCCGCGGGGGCCAGCGCCGCCCTTCCTCGAGCTGGCGGGGGGTCGTAGGGTCGGGGGGGAGCCGGCAAGGTGACGCCGCCGCCGCGCCCCTCGCGCCCCTCCGCGCGCCTCTACCATCGCGGGCAAGGCGGGGGCGGAGGGCGGCGGCGGCGGCGGCACGCGAGGCCGTCCTACCGCGCCCGGTTCGACGGCGCGAGCGGCAGGCTCCCGTTCCGCCCGGGACCCCCGTGGGGCCGGCCGCGGAGCCGGGGACTCCTCGGCGTGCCCGAGTCGGGCGACGACGGCCGGGCGCCGCCCCCGAGGCACCCGTCGCTGCACCCGGTCTCCATCCCCGCCCCCGCGCCCCGCGGCGGCCCTCCCCGAAACGAGAGACGCGAGCGTAGGACGTGCCCGAGGCGAGGCGACGTGGACGGCGCAACGAACGTCGGGGCCCCTCCCCTCCCTGCCGGCCCAGAGGGGACCCCTAGGGGAGGGTTCGCGGGGCGGGCAACACAGAGGGCAGACGGACACCCTGGGGACGAGGGAGGAAGAGACTCTCCGACTCGTCACCCGGACGTCCACTTTAGCCTCCTCTCTTTCCTCCACCCCTGGACGACTGGGGACGGGTTCGGGACAGGGCGACCTCCGATGTGAGTACAACCAGGGGTCTTTGGTGAACCCCACTCCGTCCCGGTCGCAGACACAGGGAGAGGTCTCCATTCGTCACACTCCGGGTCCCGTCGGCGTCTCGTCTACCCTCGACCCCGCGTCCGACCCCTGAGTCCGAGGGACCCCGACCACGGACCTCGAGCACCGTCATTTCCACGTCCTCCGAACAAGAGGGCCGGGCCGTCCCAGGACGGCTGGGGGAGGTCGGGGAGGAGCTCGTACCCGTGTCGTACTGTGGGGGTAAAGTGACTACTCCTGTGACTCCGAGTCGGACGTCGTGATTGAGAATCGGTCGTAGAGAGGACACGGTCCTCGGGAAGATCTACGACGCCCCCTTTGACTCTACTTAGTCTGGGGGGTTACACCCGTGTGCAGCACCCGTGCTTTTGGACACACCCGACCCGACCCTGTTCCTCTCCCCTCCGAAGGACCCCGCGACCGGGACGTCCGCCTCGTGGTCCTCTACCCGTCCCCGAAGGCCCGTCTCCTCTGTCGGTTCCGGTTTCGGACCCCACGACCCCACACCACGGTACTCTCCCAACCCCACTCCGCAACCGTCTCTGAGTCGGACCGTCTACCGTCTGGTGCCCACGGACCCCTCGGAGGGGGGGGGCGGCGGTGACTGGTGTCCGGGAGACCTGGGAGGCGTGAGAATGTGGGTAGAGGACGAGGAACCGTGCGGGGATCTCCCGTCGACGGGGCGCCAGTAAGGGTAAACGGCCTCCTCTGACGATTCCGTCCTCTGATTCACGAGATTGCCCGTGAGGACCACCTGAGTATGTCGATTACCCGTCGGGGACCCGTCCTCCCTCCGCTCACGACCGGTTCCGGGACCTCTGGTCTAAGGAGAGAAGAGGCAAGGGAAGGACCTCCGACATCCTTCGTCACTCGGGTCTCCGAGACCAATGGCCGTGGGACCGGGGACGTTTACTGACCGAAGGGCGACAGGGACAAGGACGTCCCTGCGTCCCTACCGTCCAGGACAGGTTCGACGTAGACTTGGGCGTCACGTCGTGCCCTCGACGGGACCACCCCTGTGGAGGAGGTCCTTCGGGAGGGGGGTGAGGCTGGGGACGGTGGGGGTCAGGACGTGTCTGGGAAGCACACTCGTCGGACCGACCCAGGGGTTCGACGGGGACTCCCCGTCCCAGGAGTCTCGTTGACGTGTCGGTCGGGCCGTCGTGACCCCCGACCACGGACGTCGAGCAGAGGCCTTCGTAATCCACGTGCGACACCTCAAACGAGGTCTGCCTTCGTCACCCCTCGGTACCGTCCAAGGCCTCGTCTGCTCCTGAACGTCCCAAAGTTAAGACGTTTCTGGTCTCGTCCGTCCACCCACGGGAGACGACCTCCTCGGGCACCGACATCGAGGACGGGGTTGGACACACGTCACAGACCTCGGTCGGTCCGGAGTCGGGAGGGGTCCCTCCGGGTCTCGGAGGGTCTCCGGAGTGGTGACGACCCCTCCATCGTGCCGTCTCCGTCCCCAGAGGTGACGGGGGTCCCCTGACTCGGTGTCCCTCCCCGGCCGAGGGTTGAGGGACGGGTCTAGCGGGGGGTGGCGGACGGGGACGGTGGGACGGTGGGAAGAGGACCTGAGGCACCTCGCCCCTTGTGCCCGTTCCCCTTGTCACCCGTCGTCTCCGGTCCTACTCGAGACTCGAGGGTGACCTCCGACGAGCGTCTCCAGTTCCCTCGGGGTCCCGTTTTTCTCCCGTTCTCCCAGGTCCCTCCCCTTCCGTCCCCTCCGTGTCCTCCTGGACCCGTTCCTCACTCCCCGGCGGTCGTCCCCTCCGGACACTCTCCCTGGAACCCCGACAGACGCGGAGCGGGTCCCATGGAAGTCCCGGTCCCGAGCGGTTGGGTCCTGGGAATGGTCCTCCCCGTCGGTTCCTTCCGCGAGCGAGTCTCGACCCGACTTCCTTCCCAACCTCTGTTTCCGTTTTGAGATCGGGACCCCGAGAACACTTCCCGTCTTTCCTCCCCACCCCAGAACCCCGCACCCCACCTCAGTCCGTCTCGAGCACGTCCACCACGTCCCGGACCCGCCCCAGTCTTAGTCGACCTCTGGGGACCCCGTCGACGTCACTCACCGACGACTCCCGTTGGCATGTGCGCGGTGGGGAGGCGATGGCGGGGGGTGGCGGGCGGTTGGGGCTTGAGTCCTGCCGGGGAGACTCGGACCGAGGGTGGTTCCTGTCCGGACCCCCGAGGCCCTGGTGGAGACACACGCCCCGGGACCCCCGAAGACACCTGCCACCCCCGGCGCCGTCCGTCCCTCTCACTCGCGACGTCCTTTGTCGTGGAACCGGTCGGGTCCCGGCCGACTCGTGAAACGAGACCCCCGACTCGGGTGGACGGGGAACACGAGACTCGAACCACGGTGGGACGAGAGGACGACAAGGAGGACCTAGGGAGCGGACACCGGCCGGAGGGTGACCGGGCAGGTTCAGAGGGAGGGAGGGGGGGCGGCCCAAAAAGGGTCCTCAGGAGTGGGGCCCCGGGGGAGGCGGGGACGTCTGGGTGTGGAAGTACACGGGGGTGGGGGACCGGTCCTTGGGTCGGAGAGAGGGTAGGGGGTAGGGGCTGGACGAGGGTCGCTCAAGGACCAGGCGGGACTGAACTGCGGCCCTGTCCGACACCGGGATGGTCCGAGGGCGGGGCCCCCTCGTCGACAGTGGGTCAAGTCGTGAGTCCGTCACGGACCCGGTCTCCCCTAGACTCGACCTATTTGTACGACGATTCAGCGAAGTCAGCACGGGCCGAGACACGCTGGGGCACCTGACGTCGGATGGTCCGAGGAGGCAGGTACCCTAAAAGGTCCGTTCTCATGACCTCACCCAACGGTAACGGAAGAGGACATTGACGTATCACTATGTGATTAAGTTGAATGACGATACCCCCTTTTTGTGGTAAATTACTCTGTACTTCTGTTTCGTGTTTGGGCTGACTCCCGTGTGTGCGACACCTGGTGTCGTGACGATACTGGTCTCGTTCACCCCCTGTCCCCTCCCCTCTACCTACCCTTTGATGTCGGAGCCCCCGCCGCCCACCCCCCCCCAAGACCTAACTGCTGTTGATTCGTCTTGGACAGTCTTCGAGGGTCTCTGGGGTCTGAGTCACTTCGGGTCCGGGGGGGACGAGAGACGTCCGGGTCGGTCGTGGGCCGGGTGGACGCCCCGTGGGTCTCGATGTCCGACCCCGGGGTGGGTCTCTCGGGATATGTTCCGTTTCGTCCGACCGAGGGAGGAGGGACGGACACCGGAACCCTTCCGTCGCCAGGAGAGACTTGGAACCAAAGGAGAAGACCTTCTACAAACGAAATTCCTGACTTCCTCTCCGGGGTACTTCGACCTCTACGACCCCGTCTACCCTCCCTGTGGTTGTTTCTCGTCCGGGAGACACGGGGGGGGCTAGGTCGAGGACTACGAGGGTGGTCGAAGAGGGAGGGTCAGAGGTCAATCGCGTCCGGTGTGGGTGGAGCCACAAGAGACCGACGTCGGTCAGACCTTTTTGGGATCCGGTTCCGTCGGAGTTCCCGTCGGCCACACACAACGACCGGGTCCTCTCCCCCACGGGGACCCCCAGGGATTCTTCGTAGCCTGACGGAACAGTGGTCCTTCGGCTCCCCTGTCCCGTCACCCCACCGTGGTCCCGGACATCTCCCGTCCCCGTAGCTCCTCTCCACCCGTCCGAACTGTTGTTCCTCTGGTTGACAGTACAGGTCGACCACCGAGGACACACCCCCCGCGGGGAGCGACGGTAGTCGAAGGACCCACAGCTCCCCCCGACTGGACGAGGAAGGACCTGGGACCCCAGTGTCCCCGGACCCCGTCAGAGTCACGTCTCGTCTCGCCACCCGTGAGGACTTGGACGACAGGTCGGTGACCGTACCGACGTCCGTCCCGGGCAGGACGCACGGGAGGCGACCCTCCCAGTGGGACAGGGCGGCCCCACCCCCGCCCCGCGTACATGGGCGCGACGGCGTCCGTGGCACGACGAAGACCCCGCGAGTCCCCCGGTCCCCCACACGCGCACCCGCACGGGGCGAGGGGAGCCGGGTACGGGCTGAGGAGGGAGACACAGACCCTCGGGTCCGAGGGGGTAGACAGGTAGGCAGGCGACAGACGTAACTGCACAGACGAGGTAAGGCGGGAGTCCGAAGTGTACCTTCTCAAATCGGACCTGAGGAGACACAGAGTCATTCACGAACCAAGTGTCCACAGGAGGACCGGGGCTCGTCTGGGACCCCCTTCCCCGAACCCGACACTGACGGGTCCCCCTCCCAGGCGACGTGGCTCGTGGTAGACAGGACGTCGGCCCGGTCTCGTCCCGTGCCGGTCCTGACGACCTGGAACTCACCCCGACTCCGACCCCCGTCTTGTACCGCACCGAGAGACCCTTCCTCGGACCCTCACCCTTTACCCCACAGGTCTCGGGGTGCCACCACTGCTGTCGGGAATCCTTCCCTACTCCTGGGGTGATACCATGACCACACCCCAGTCCGTTCGTCCACTGACGACCCTTGCTTCCGAAGTCGGGTGACGCCGGTGGACACGTCTAGGTCTTGAGGTCCGCGGACCGGGTCGACGGGGCGGCCCCTCGGGGAGGTCCGAAAAGGACCGAAGTCAATCCCGACGTCTCTCGGGAAACTCCAGACCCCTGGGTTTGGGGAGTCGTGGAGGTGGCCCGTATAAGTACCCTTCCTCGGGGAGGAGTGGACGAGTGCGGGTCCCCCAGGTCTAACCGGTGGTGTACCCCGGACTAATAAGAAAGCAATTAATTGTGGTAACCGTCGCCGGTGGTAGTGGGTGAGCCCCGAAGAGGTGTCAAGGAGGACGTCGGGCTCCGAGCCCGTAGTAATGGGTCCGGTCGGGACCCGGAGGCAGGGGGTCGGCACCACGTCACCCATTGGTCTCTCCCCCTTCCACGGAGGTCGAGGGACCCCGTCCAGGGTCCGGCAACCGCCCCACTCCCCCCTCACCTGCCAACGTCGACGGGTTCCCCGACTCCGACACCAGGAGACGGGGTCTCGATGCACCAGTGGTCGTCTAGTTTATAGGGACCCGGGAACCTCCGGGTTCCTCCGAACAGCCCCGGGACTGGGTCGGTTCCACGCTCCGGTCATGACCCCTCCGGGTCCTGTTGTGACAACGAAACTCTCCAGTGACGGGTGAGACGGACCGTCGAACCTCGGGAGCGAAAGGAACCGTAGGGTCTGGGGCCCTCCCCGTTGACCGTCTCTCCTCCGGACACCGGCGTCCGACCGGACACGGGGTCGGACACGTCACCACCCACCCACCTCCCGATGTCGTCTCGGGGCACAGGGGAGCAGCGGGGCTGACCGTTTAGACGTTGCCCCGACCCACACCGCCCCCGTCTCACCAGGGTCGCGGTGGCAGTCGAGTTGTCGGGGCGGGGGTTTGGTCTGGTCGGGTCGAGGAACGGCCAGGTCGGGTCCTGGACCTCGCCTCGACCGGTGCACAGACAGGGCGGGCCCGGGGACCCGTCCAGTGTCCAAGACGAGTCAGAGTCTTATCGGCCGGAGCCTCAACCGCGAACCCGGGTCAGAGACGAGAAGACAGAACGGGCGCCCGAGGAGCCGGAGGACGGATCTCGAGGGCCCTTGGACGACCTGTAGGTGGTCGGGTGTCGTCCGGAGGTCCTTCCTCCGGCGGCCTGGAGCCGGGGTACACTCACGTGCCGACAGTGTCGGTCCGCCCACCCGGACGGGCGCCGGTACACGGACCACAGACCGGTGGGAGGGTGGTCCCGGCCGGCGGACCGGGACGCAAACGTCGAAGGGCCGTGTCCGGTAGACACGGTCTTGGCGGACGGTCGTTAGGGACCTTCCGGTGAGGGGTCGGACGACCAGTCGGGTGGTCAGTTGTGGGGTCAGTTAGTCCCTCCCGTCGTCGCAGGAGGTGGACGACGCGGACCGTCCAGGGCAGGCCCGCACCCCACCCCATCCACCCCAAGCTCGGTGAAACGACCGTGTTCCCCCGGGGGAGGTCAGGTAGGTCACACCTGTTCTGGGACGTGTGGTCGGACCCGGACCCGGACCCGGTGATCTTACGTTCGGTACACCCCTACCCGGTCTCGACTGACGACCGTGGGCTTTGAACTCTCGGGACCCGAGGCCCCCCCTCGGGTTTCCGGGTACAGAAAGTTGGGTGACCCACTGCACTCGGTCGTGGGTCGGACCCACCCGAAGGCAAAGGTACGCACACCCGTGCTCCGACCGTCCTCGGGGGACTCTCCGGGTCACTCCCCGACCCCCGTACCGAGAACTCGACGGGTCGGACTCAGGGACAGGAGTGTCAGTCTCTCGACGAGTGAGGCTCGTCCTGTCTGCCTGGTCCCGACTCCTGACAGGGTCCTGTCCACACCCAAACCGGACCCCGAGCACCGGATTGAGGTCCCCCACGGGGTCCCGGGAAGACTCCGGCCCCAGGACCTTCGGAGTCCCGAGGTATTGATCCGGACGGCTCCCGAACTGTGGAAGGACGCGGGACCCGATTCGTCGTCACCGGGGAGACGACACGGGTCGGAAGGGGCGACCGGCGGGCGACTTCCTTACTCACCGACTTGTCCTCGTCCGTATACCCCCACCTGCGGAGCAGACGGGGACGGGTCCTGAGAACTCGAACAATCGTCCCGGCAGCGACACACTCGAGAATCACCACAGGGTCGAGGATCGGGGGTGGGCCGGGAGGGGACGAGGAGTCTCGTCGTAAGGTGCCCAAACCGTCGGCCGAGGTGGTGCCCCGGTGGTTCCCCGGAGCTCGGTGTCGACCACCCGTAGGTGGTGCACGGTGGACGCCGGTGTGTGTACCCGAATATCGTGTCGTGGTAGAGGAGACCCACTACACTCACTATCCACAGCCGGTCTCAGCCAGAGTTGTTTTGGTCGGGACTAGCGACCGTGGTGACTCTCCCCCCGTCCCGTCCCGGTTCCCGTCTCCAAGAAAGAGTGAATTAGGAGGAGACTTTTGGTTGCTAATCGACCTAAACCCCCGAAGGGACCACCGAGTCAACCATTTCTTAGAGGGACGTTTCGTCCTCTGGACCCAAGTCAGGAACCCACCCCTTCTAGGGGACCTCCTCCCGTACCGTTGGGTGAGGCCATAAGAACGGATCTCTTAGCGTACCTGTCTCCTCGGACCGCCCGATGTCAGGTACCCCAGTGTTTCTCAACCTGTACTGACTCACTGATTCGTGTCGTCTCGGACTGAAAAGTCCCCTCTTGGGTTCCATACCTCCTCTGACAAAACTAAAGAGGTGTCAACGTCGTCGGGACGGTCCGTGGGAGTCCTACGGGCCCCGTCCGCCAAGGACAGTGACGGACAAGGGGTCCACTCCGTCGACACCGAGTCCGTCCACTCCGGTACGTCTACTCCTAGTCCCGAGACAGACAGTCCGGTCTACCGGGTACGGGGGGCCCCACCGGTAAAGGAAGTCCTCGGAACGACTCGGTTCTCGTGCGGGAGTCGACTTAATGTGGGTGGCGGAATTTGAAGTCCAATTTCCCTTTCGAACGTTGAACGTAAAACACCACCCTCTTCACCCGTCGGTGTCGAGCACCTCCGTTGTCTGAAGGGACCGTCAGGTCCCCAATTCTACGTACGAAGATCACGTTCCCCGTGTCCAAGCTAGGGACGAGTCCCTTCTAGGGGGTACGGTGTGCCACGTCGGTTTTATTTTTCTTCCTTTTTTTTTCACCTCCGCCGATACACCTAAAGGGGTCGTGGGTCCGAGTCTAAGGGTCCGGTCCGGACAGCCACAGGTGTCGACGGACCCGCTCCCCTAACTGTCCACTACACCCAGAGAACAGGTGTAGTCAATGATCCTCGTCAAGGATCAGATGATTAACGATCCTCATTGACCAGGGTCTAGTTGATAGGACTGACCCGTCCCTGAAAGTCCCCTCCCCACGGGTTCACCTCCCGTACTCACCCCCCTGGGGAGGAACTCCGAAGCGACACGTCCGTCCTCTCACTCCCCCGTGGACCGGGGCCGGGTCGAGCCCAACAGACTCGGGGAGGAAGTGTCTCTTCCGACAACTGGTCGAGGGGGGTCCCTGGGAGCCCTCGAGGTGACTGGACCGGGGTCCGTCGTGGATGTCTCCTCCGACCCAAGTCCAGATCCCCCCATGTGACCCCACGTCACCCCACACGTCTCTCCATGACCTCATGTCACATGCCGCTCGGCACGCTCCGTGTCACGGCACACGACCCCGCGTGACCCACGTGCTCCCACGGTACGTGTCACCCCACACGACCCACACCAGACGCGACCCCGTGTGTCCCGTGTCACCGCACGAGTCCCTCCATGGTCCTCGGTACGTCCGAAGGGGCCACCGAGTCTACCATGCCTTCGGCGGTCGTTCACGTCCTCTGGGCCCTAGCGAGGGACCCAGTCCTGCTAGGGGACCTCCTCCCGTACCGTTGGGTGAGGTCACAAGAACGAACCTCTTAAGGAACCTGTCTCCTCGGACCGCCCGATGTCAGGTACCCCAACCTTTCCCAGTCTGTGCTGACTCACTGAGTGTAAGCACTCCTCATGCGACCCGACACTGCATGTCACTTACACGAACCCTTGTCGCCTGTCACCCCACGTGTCTCCACACGCCCGACCCCACATGGTAGCCCGCGTGGCCGCCGTGCCGGGTAGGGGAGAGTGTCGCCCGATTGTCTCTACACGGCCCCACGCGTCACAGGTCCCCCACGAGACCCGAAGCTGGGACGAGACGCCCTCCGGACAGGACGACGGGGCGACTGGTGTGACGTACGACGGGACTCCCACCCCTCCGGGTGTGGTGACAGGGAGGGGGACCCGGGAAGAACTCGGGACACTGGTCCCCACCGGCGACACCAGTCCGGCCCCGGGGGGTCAGACGTTTCCAGTCCTTCCACGACCCCGAGACGGGTGTCGGGGAGGGAGCCCAGGTGGTGGACCCGCCCACGTCTGCCGACGACGGTCTTGTAGTCCAGACAAAGTGTACGAAACCCAGCTTGTCTGAAACCCCTCGTTACTTATAAAATTTGTGAAGAGTTTCTACTACCCCAACGGTCGGGGACCGTCTCGCCACAGTGCTTTGAAAGTTCCACTGTCGCCGTAATTAAAGACGTAACTAGTCTCGACCTCGGACCGGTCTCCCCCTCCTACAAGTCTCGGGGGCGAGACTTACCCCGTTCTCACCCCTCGTCCCTGACCCCGGTCGCACGTGGAGTGGAGACGGACACCTGGTGACGGGACGTAGGGTCGACGAGTTGGCGGTGGAGGAGGTACGTCGGGAGGTCCTAAGGAACCCGTCGTGTTGAGACGGAGGTCCCACGACCTACAGGGACGGAGGAGAGAGACACACAGTACTGGTAGTGTGTCTCGGCACCCACTCGGCGACGGAGTGGACTACCGAAACAGGGTGGAGGTGTTGTAGAGACCCCCACCTAACCGAGCGGATGTGGACTGTAGACCCATTGAACCTGGTCCGGAAGGACCGTGTTTCGGAGTGGGGTTTAGGGTCCGATGGCCACGGAGACAGACCAGTCCCCCGCCCCTTGCCGTCACTACGGTCGTCCGGTGAGACTCCAGGACTCTGGTCGGAGGCAACGTCGACTCCGTCGGACCTTACCTCCGGCACACCCCCGGTCGTCCACGGTCGGGTCTCGTTCCACCAGGGTCGGGGTCTGGGTGAAGGCCCTCCTTCCGTTACGATCTGGAAGGACGCGTTCTTGGACCGCCGTCCCGACACCGGCAGGACGGACGACAGTTATGGTCTCAAGAGTGATACCATCTTGTGCTACGGGGCCGGCCGGTGTCGTCCGGACGTGGATTCCACACCCGCCGCCGGGCAGGAGGGTCCGGGGTAGAGTGAGACCCACTGGTCTACCGGGAAGGGGGTAGACGGAGGAGTAAGTTGTCCGACGAGAACGATCAAACACACCGGACAAGGGGCCTCCGACCCACGGGTGGGTCCCCGAGTCACACAGACTCCTAACAGGTCCCGTTGTCGGCGTCGACCTCTCCCGGGGGACGGTCGGGACTGGTAGGGTGTCCGATGTCGCCCGGAGATCCGTGTCGGTGGTCCCCGAGGGTCTTTTCGTGGACCGGTAGTCGAAGACCTTGTAAGACACGTTTCGTATACCACACAAAACTCGGTTCCCGGTCGGTGAGTCCGGTGGACATCAGGACCGTCGACGGTACTGCCGGGTCCGACCCCCGGTACTCACACGTGCAGACGTCCCGGACCTCCCGGGACCCGAGACCCTCCCTCCGTTGGTCGGTCGTCCAGATGACCCCTGTGCACCCTTACACCCCGAAACCCGACCTCGGGGGACTGGGGTTCGGGTGTGGAAGGACGGGGGGTCCCAGGTCCACCTCAAGATGCAGTTGCTCTTGTGAAAGTTCCTCTCCGAATTCGACAAGAAGTAGTTTTTGGTTTCTAGGTCACTCACCCAAGACAACCCCCGTGTCCCGTCTCCCCGGAGACAACCTCGCCCGTCCCACTACCCGTACGAGGAACAGAGGAACGGTGGAAGGTCCCACCCTCTACGGCCCTGGGACCCCTCCACGCGGGGAGGACCTCCGTCCCGATCGGTGCCGGTGGTCCCCGTGTCGAGTCGGGGAGTGGACTGCCCCGAGGGACCGTGGTGGCACACCGGGAGGGGAAACGGGACACCCGAGGGAGGTGGACGGAAGGGTCGTCCTCCGACCGGTGGACCCTACGTCCTACCCCACGCCTCCACCACGGACACCCAAGACAAGGTAACTAGACATCCAACGAGGGGGTTCGGGGTCCGGGTGGGGGTCCCGGTCGTCGAGTCCCTGTGAGACGTGGAGCAGGTACTCCGTCCTCCCGTACCTCGGAGAGCCTCCGGCCGGACCGTCTCGGGGGGGTTGTGTCTCGGTGGACCAGTCACAACCAGTCCTGTCGGTCCATGTCGTCGGGTCCACGTCTCAGGGTCGGTGAGGTCCTCGGGACTGGTGACGGACGGGGTGGGTGGGAGTGGGTGTCCGGACTCCTAGGCCGACAAGTTGAAGAGGGACTTCGACGACTGGACGGACGACATGTAACAGGCGCAGGACGACCTGCTGGGTCGGGACCCCTAGCCTACCACCCACTGGACACCCGGCCCCCGACCCGGAAGGGCCACGGCACTGTCTCCGACTACCCCAAACGTGTCCCCAGACACACACCCTGGGGGGGGGTCCGGGGCGGCGGGTCTCGGTACCGACCCTGTGTCGGGAGTCCGACCGCGACTGTGACCCACAGGAACGGCACCTGTCACCGACGTGTATGTCGACGTGGGCCTGTCTCGGGAGGGTCTCCCAGACCCCATGAGGGAGGGACGGACGGGTCCCCGCGGGCCCCCAGAACCATTCCCCGAGACCGAGGGGGTCGAGGAGGACCCACCCACCCCCATCGTCCGGAGTCACCCCTCTCCTCCACTCGGGGAAAGGAACCCGCGGGGACCAAGGGGGACGGGGAGGGCCGGGACCCCGGAGAGGGAATAAATGTACCTTGTGGACGACACTCCGAAGGGTCGTCCCGGTACCCGTGTCACGGGCGCGGAGGACTCGCCTACGGGTTCTCGGGTGTCGACCTGCTCCACGAAGGACAGAGCACAACAGGTCTCCCGGGGTGCCAGGACGAGCGTGACGACCACCCTTCGTCAAGAGACGGGACCTTCGACCACCCCGACCGAGAGACACGGGTACAGACAGCGCAGATTCCCTGCGGACCACACTAGGGAAGAGTCGTGGTGCAACCAGGACCACCTGTGCCTCGACCCCCGTGCGTCCCGACCCGAGCAGACGTCGACCCAAGGGTAGACGGGACCCTCGGAGAGAACTGAGGGAGATGGGTCTAACCCCAAGGTCTTCCAAGACCTCACCAGGAGAGAGGACAAAGAGGAGAAAGACCCCCAAAGGAACCGAAGGAGAGGTCGGGAGATCGACTCCAAAAGTGAAGACGAGGGTACAAAACACTAAAGGTTCTTGAGAAGTAGAAGTCCGCAGTCGGGGCGACGTCCACAGGACGACAGCCGTAGAGCCCCAAACAGACTTTGGGAAAGGAAGAATATACAAGGAGAAGACGAGTCAGAGACCCGAGCACCCGTCCCCTGAAAGAGTTTACAAGACGGTGAGTGGGATTCCCACCCACAGGTCTCCGGCTCCCGGGACGTCAGTCCTACACCAGTCAGTGAACAGAGGGGTCGACGAGTCTCGTCTAGGATGGGGAGGAGTGACCTCCTATCCCGGACCGGTGACCCGAGGACGACCGACTCAACCCTTCCTCCGTCCCCACTTTCCAACGACACGTTCGAACGTAGAAGGGGTGGGGGTGCACGTCACCCCGCCCAGCGGTCCGGTCTGAGAAAGTGGACGAGGACTCTTGTCTCGAGCAGAAGTAGGTCTCACACCCTCCCGTCCAGGGTGGCACCACCAAACTCTTCCCGAGATTGACTGCAACTCTCATGAAAAGACACAAGTAGAGTGGAAGAGGGTGGAGGTCTCTGTAGCTCCGTGGACCGAAATGTAGGGGTCCCTCTGGTCCAGACAACATAAGTAACGTGTCGTGGACCGTGCACCACCCACCCACCCTCTCGTTTACCTGCCTACCACCGACCCTCTCCGCACCCATCTCGCCTCCCTACCCATCACACACCGACCTACTACCACCACCTACCCTCCACCTCCCACCTACCTACCTTCTACCTGCTTGCCTACCTAGCCCACCCCCGCCTGTCTACTACCACCTACCTACCTCCGGCCTACCTACTTACCTATCTTCCCACCTAGCACCCACTACATTCCTGTGACCTACATCTACCTACCTACCTACCCAGTCTACCTATCCTACCGACGCACCCACCCACCACCTACCTATCTTCCCACCGAGTACTGAGGATATCCATAACTCAAACGTTGTTGTCCGAGTCCACGTCCTCCTTCACCCGGTTAACTCTTTTTTCCTCCTCCCTCGGTGGACGGTGGTACCCTGAGGGACTCTCAATCCAGGACATCGAGCCTCTGGACCGAAACCGACATTAGACCCCGTCTCGATCGTACCGTCGGTCCGGGGACGGGGGAAGGGTCACGCCCCGCTGGGCCACCGAACCCCTTCGAGGAGGAGTCCTCACTGAATCCCTTGGACGAAGAATCAGTCGTGTGACCCGTCCTCACACCGAAAGAGAGGCACAGCGTGTGTGTGACAGGTCGGAGCAAAGCCGTCAAGACCGGAGGCCGTTCGGGACTCCCGAGGTCCAGGCAGAGACCGGCCCGTGTCGGGAAGGGGACGGCGTTCGGGTCCACCTAGGGGGTCGGGGAAGGGCCCGAGGGGCGACCACCGACCACTAGCGGATGGGCCGACCGGAGAGGGGGACGGGGAGGGGAGGAGGAGGAGTCTCTGGGCGGGGGAGTCCCCGGGCGGGGGAGTCTCTGGCGGGGAGTCTCCGGGAGGAGGAGTCTCTGGAGGGGCAGTCTCTGGGAGAAGACGGGGAGGAAGAGTCTCTGGGAGGAGTCTCTGGGAGGAGTCAAGTCAAGTCAAGTCGGAGAGTCTGAGAAAGTCCTGTTGGGGTACCTGACGTCGTGCGGTCCGGAGGGACAGGTAGCGGTTGAGGGTCTCAAATGAGTTTGAATACAGGTAACTCATCCACTACGGTAGGTTGGTAGAGTAGGAAACAACAGGGGAGGAGGAGGACAGAAGTTAGAAAGGGTTGTAGTCCCAGAAAAGATTAATCAGTCGAGAACCGTACTCCACCGGTTTCATGACCACAAAGTCGAAGTCGTAGTCAGGAAGGTCACTTATAAGTCCTGACTAAAGGAAATCCTACCTAGAGGAACGTTTCCCTGAGACTTCTCAGAAGAGGTTGTTGTGTCGAGTTTTCGTAGTTACGAAACCGGGAGTCGGAAGAAATATCAAGTTGAGAGTGTAGGTATGTACTGACGACCTTTTTGGTATCGAAACTGGTCTACCTGGAAACAACCGTGTCATTACAGAGACGAAAAATTGTACGACGGATCCAGCCAGTATTGAAAAGAAGGTTCCTCGTTCGCAGAAAATTAAAGTACCGACGTCAGTGGTAGACGTCACTAAGACCTCAGGGGGTTTTATTTCAGACTGTGACAAAGGTGACAAAGAGGTAGATAAACGGTACTTCACTACCCTGGCCTACGTTACTAGAATCAAAAGACTTACAACTCAAAATTCGGTGGAAAAAACAAGAGGAGAAAGTGAAAGTAATTATCTGAGAAGTCAAACGAAAGATTGAGATTTCCACCACAGTAAACGTATAGACTTCAATAACTACAAAGAGGGCCGCTAGAACTGAGGTCGAACACGAAGTAGGTCGGGTCGCAAAGAGTACTACAGGAGACGTATATTCAATTTATTTGTCCCACTGTTATGTGTCGGAACTGTATAAGGAAAGGGATAAACCTTGGTCAGACAACAAGGTACAGGTCAAGATTGACAACGAAGGACTGGACGTATGTCCAAAGAGTTCTCCGTCCAGTCCACCAGACTATAAGGGTAGAGAAAGTCTTAAAAGGTCTCAAACAACCCCAGGTATGTCAGTTTGCTGACTCGCTGATTTGACTTGTGTCAGTTTTCGAAACCGTATCGGTTATTTCGTCTTCATCTACAAAAAGATCTTAAGAGAACGAAAAAGTTGCTAGGTCACCTACAACCGTTAAACTAGAGACCAAGGAGGCGGAAAAGATTTAGGTCGAACTTGTAGACCTTCAAGTGCCAAGTGTATGACAACTTCGGACCGAACCTCTTAAAACTCGTAATGAAATGGTCGCACACTCTACTCACGTTAACACGCCATCAAACTCGTAAGAAACCGTAACGGAAAGAAACCCTAACCTTACTTTTGACTGGAAAAGGTCAGGGCACCGGTGACGACTCAAAAGGTTTAAACGACCGTATAACTCACGTCATGAAAGTGTCGTAGTCGAAAGTCCTAAACTTTATCGAGGTGACCTTAAGAAAGTGGAGGTGATCGAAACAAACATCACTACAAGGATTCCGGGTGACTGAAGTGTAAGGTCCTACAGACCGAGATCCACTCACTAGTGTGNTTACTTTTGACTGGAAAAGGTCAGGGCACCGGTGACGACTCAAAAGGTTTAAACGACCGTATAACTCACGTCATGAAAGTGTCGTAGTAGAAAGTCCTAAACTTTATCGAGGTGACCTTAAGGTAGTGGAGGTGATCGAAACAAACATCACTACAAGGATTCCGGGTGACTGAAGCGTAAGGTCCTACAGACCGAGATCCACTCACTAGTGTGGTAGCACTAATAGACCCAGTACTTCTAGAAAAAACGTGTCAAGAAGACACATAAGAACGGTGGAGAAGAATTATAGAAGACGGAGACAATTCAGGTATGGTAAAGACAGGAAATAACTCGGGTAGAAACGTACTTTACAGGGGAGTCACAGACATTAAAAGAACTTCTCTAGAGATCAGAAAGGGTAAGACAACAAAAGAAGATAAAGAAACGTAACTAGGGACTTTTTCCGAAAGAATAGAGAGGAAAAACAAGAAACCTTGAGACGTAAGTTTACCCATATAGAAAGGAAAAGAGGAAACGGAAAGCTTAGAGAAGAATCGATAAACATTCCGGAGAAGTCTGTTGGTAAAACGGAAAAACGTAAAGAAAAAGAACCCCTACTAGAACTATGGACGGGAGGAGGAGTCTCTCGGAGGAGGAGTCTATGGGAGGGGGACGAGGAGGAGGGGTCTCTGGGAGGGGGACGGGGAGGAGGAGTCTCTGGGGGGAGGAGTCTCTGGGAGGTATGTCGGAGACGCCCCACCTTCGTCCGAAAACAGGGACTCACAATCTTAAGTCTGTGGGTAGACTCTACGTCCCGGACCGGGATCCAACCCCTCTCACGGGGCGTTTACGGGACTCGGGCACCGTCAGGGCCTTCCCAGACCACGGACGCCCCCGTCACGACCCTCCCGACGCCCCCGGTCGAGACAGAGAGGTGTCGACCCCGACGGGCTTCGTCTTAATATGGAAGTTACTCAGCAGGAGGCTCTAGTTGACCACTCACACGGAGGGTCAAGGACGAGTCTCCAGGCCCCGCCCCGCCCCACCGGTCTCCCACTGCGACGGGCCCGGGGGCCCTGTCTACGGGTCAGTGTCGGTCTCTCGGAGGACCCTAGGCGTCCTGGACCGACTCGGCATCGTTGTGACCCGGCCGGGGCGCCCCATGCCGGGCTCTGGGACCCTCGTTGGATTCCCACTGTCGCCCACAGTGGTCCTCGGCCGAACCGGGTCGCGGGAAGACACTACGGGAGGTCGGGGTCCCCGGGACCCACTCTCTTCTGTCCGTCCCTCCTAGCCGACGACGGAGACGTTAAGTACTCGGAAACCGGTTTCTCTCGTCCACGGCGTAAGTCCGTCACTCTTCACTGGGGTCTCGTCGCCCCCGCGGACCCGGCCTCCGATCCTGCTCGAGGTCCCGGAACCGGGACTACCTCCGCAGAGGGAAGGTCGGAGGGGTTTGGGTGTCGGGGCGAGAGCCGGAATGAGAGAGTGAGTGTGGGGAGGGGACCGTGGGGCCGGGTCGGAACGTCCAGTCAGCACCGGGAGGTGTCGTCGTCCTACCTAGACGGTCCGGGACCGGTGACAAGGGTCGGGCCAGTGGACAGGGACCCTCCGTTCTCCCAATCCTAACGTCCCTGTGCATCCCTGTGCGATCGGGGAGGGAAGTGTAGAACGGGACCTTCGGGAAGGAAAGACCGGGTCACACCCGTCCTGTCGAAGACTCGGGTCGGGCTGAGGGCGGGTTTCCTTCCGGACCCCTAAAGTCAGAGACAGGAAGCCACCTCTTTCAGTGACGGACTGTGGGGCCGACGTCGTTCCCGGGGGCTCCCAGTCCGGAACCGGTAGACCCGGACCGCTCCCACCCGTCCCAGTCGCGCCTCGAGCCGGTAGACCGGGGAGTACGACCAGAGTGGGGTTGGAAACAGGTCTCCGACGCAGACCCGTCCTTGTGGGGGAGGGGATACAGTGAGAGGAGTTCCTTCGATGCACCCAATATCAGTTCCTTCCTGGACTCCAGTCCTTTGGGCTCTCGAACCTACTGCTCGTGTCAGGGGCACGTCTCCGTGTCCTTGGACCTACTCTTTGTCACCGGAGGACCCCGGCGGTCCGGACAGGGGTCTCGTCGGAACGAGTCCGGGACCAGAGTGTCCGGGGACGGGCTCCGGAGGAAAGACCTCCTTCGGGGGGAGGGGAGGACGAGAGTCAGGGAGCTCCCGTTCCGACGGCGGGTGACAGGTCGAGTTCCTCGTCGGACCCTAGACGCCTCCGGGCATACCGACCCCTGGGGGTCGGACCCCGAGTGGAGGGAGAGAGGAGTCCCGGGGGTAGGACACCCACCTCTCCTTCCACCGAGACACCCGGTAAGTCCACTCACCCCACACCCCCGCGTGCCGAGACCCACCCGGGACGACGGGTGGACCGGGACGAGTCTCCGAGGTAATAGCGGGAAGGAGTCCAGTAGCACCGGTAGTAGTCGAAGGACCTCTGGTACGAAGAGTAAATGGAGTCGATGTTTCACTCACGGGGGTCCGGACCGGGACGGGGTCCCCCGGGGCGGTGACTGTGGGAGGTGGTCGGGGGAGGAGGTCGGGGAACGTGGGGAAGGGAGTCGGGAGCCAGAGTGGGGAACTGAAGGGTGACCGAGTCAAACAGAGAGAGGAGTCGGGGGCGGGGTGGGGCCACGGGGGAGGAGAGGTGGGTGAGACTTCGGGTGGGGGAACCGAGGGGTCCCGTTGTAGACCCTCGTCTAGAAGGCGCACAGGAAGTAGGACCTCTACTAGTTGTGCGACGGGAAGTAGTAGTGCCACCCACTCGGCGGCCGGCTCCGTCCCCGGCGGCTCTGGGGACGGGGGACTGGGCAGAGGAGGCGTCTATAAGACCGGCGGCGACGCCTTGGACAAGTAGGGACACAAAGACTTGACGACCGACCGGTTCGTGCGGGACCTCTTATACTAGCATTCGGTGAGGGACGGGGGGTGGGGGTGGTGACGGAGTCGAAACACTCCAAGGGGTCCTGGGGCCCCGTGACGAACGGTACGGGACCAGGACCGGGTCCCCTCGACCGGGCGAGGGAACCACGGGTCCGGCCACTGGTCGCCTGTGTACACGGACAGTGGTGTTCTCCGGGAGTGCGGAGGAAGGACTGGCCGGCCTCGGGGTAGGGACTACGGGGCCCCTGTCAGTGAGTCCGGACAGGGACCGGGGCCTTAGTACCGACCCCTTCCTTCTCCCACTTGTACGTGTGCTCTCTCCCACCCGGGGTCCTGGGGCCAGTGCCGTCGGGGACACGACTCGTTCCTGGTAAAGGAGGGTCCCGCGGGGGGGCGGTATGTGGGTGGTCGGGTCCGGAACCGAGTGGGGTAGGGTCGACGTTTCCCTCCCGAGCCCCGACTCTAGTGCCGGAGACCGGATATGTACCGTCCCTCGCTCTCTCGACTCCAGTCTGCCTCAGGAAGGGGACGAGCGAGTGGACACACACAGGCCCTGGACGCCGCCCTTCCCGGCACCCGAGGCCGGGTCCGACTCGGCGACTACCGTGGCACAGGGCAGGACGTCTTACTGAAGGTGGCGCGGTAGGACGCGAGCGTCAGCCGGTACAAGTTGGTCCAGGAATAGGAGAAGACGTGGGACGACACGGACCAGAAGTGCCCCACTCAGGGACGTTCGCCGGCGGGCGGGTAGGGTCCATCTGGACCCGGGAACGTAGGTTGTCCGGTCCGCCCGGAGTCTCACCGTCCTCCGCCGGGTTGGCCCTGCCTCCCGGTCCTCCGTCAAGTCCCGGGTACAAGGTCTGGTCTCGACGGGTTCAGGTCGAGGAGGTCCCAGGTCCTGCACCCCCTCCCCGTGACCAAGAGCCGGCCCACCCCTGGGACCCGAGTTACGGGTCGACTCTTATTCCAGACCCTCGACGGTCTCACTCTCCACCCCCCGGACTTCCCCTCTGGGGCAGGGGGACGTACGGACGGGGTCCGGTCCTGTCCCCTCCGGGGTTCCGGTGCACGGAGGATGGGAGGGATGGGGGGTGGTTTTTTTGTGTGTCTGGACTCACCTCGTCCGACCCCACAGACGTCCCACCCTTTGAGGTCCCACTAAGTCGGGCGGGGGAGGGACGTCGGTCTCGCAGGTGGGACCCCTCCCAGGGACTCACGACGGGGCACACACGTGACACCCGGGGGGTCCGGGACGGTCGTCGTGGAGGGTCGGACCCCTGTCCTGCACCCCGGTGACCTCACCGTTCCTCCTGACAGGTCGAGACACGACCCGTCCCCCGACGCACACGGGGTACGGCAGACTGGGGACCCACTCCTACTCCGAGACTCCACCCACCGTCCACCCCGAGTGTCGGACGCCCCGGTGTAGGCGGGGGAGTCTGGAGTTCGAGTGTGACTCGGGTGCGTCACGATACAGGTGCGAGCACCGGTCAAAAGGTTCCCGGAGTTTCCTCGGAGCCCCGGTCTTTCCTTCCAGTCCATCCTCCCTTCACGACCCACACGGTCGAGACATCCGGCCCCAACCCTTCGCGGGCCGACCTGAGTCCGGGTCCGACACCCGGCACCCCCACTGTTTACTGTTCCTCGACGCCCGTCCGTCTCGGAGTGAGACCCTCGGCCCACCGGCTCCGGGGTGGCGGCGGGGAGGGGCCGAGATCCTGGACGCCGTAGGTCGTGGACCTCGCGCGCCCGCTGTTGGACAGGGAGGACTGCAGGAAGATGAAGACGTAGCAGTGGAAGAGGTGGCACCCGATGCCCCTGCACTGCGGGTTCTAGACCGGCAGGGTCGACGACCACCAGTAGTACTAGACGCACCGGGACCACCACGAGGGTGACGTCCACTCGGGGTGGGTCCTCGTCGCGGTTACCCCCACCCCCTGTGCCGAAGGACCACCCCAGACACTAGTCACTCCGACGACGCAGTCCTGCCCCGCCCCTCACCGCGAGAGTCTGCCGAGGGGTCCTGGAAACGGCTCACACGTCGTCCTCCCCGACGGTCCCAGAGGGAGTCCGACCCTCAGTCCTCACGAGTCGGCCACGTCGTCGTCGACGAAGGACAGAGGACAGTGGACAGTGGTTCCGGCTGGACGGTCGACTCGTGACACCCCCGTCACGCCCTGAGGTGGACACAAATCTATTTTCCATCTCCGGGTCTCCCCCTGGTCCGTCGACATCCGTGACGGGGGACGTCGGGAATTCTCCCGTCCTTTTCCAGGTCCCTTCCTAGTCCTGTCTGACATCCCTCTGTCTGGAGCACCACCTGTGAACCCCAAACCCCCCTACCCCCGTCCCCTCCGTGGATTGACACCGATGTCGTCCCGGGTCAGCTGGGTCCCCAGGAGACGACTGAAACTCGAGTTGAGGAGTACGGGTAAGGGTGGGGGTGGGTTATCGAGTCTTGGGGTCGGGGTCGACTGTGGAAGGGGTGAAGGCGGTTAGGTCTCACGGGACATGGACGGTCCTTTCGGTCGCAGTGGGAGATAGTCATTACTTTTTCCTACCAGGGTCAGTGGTAGGCCGCAAGAAGGAAAAAATAAATGATAAAGAAATAAACGGACGTGGCCCGGAATCAACGTCGAACACCCGAGAAGCTAGAAGTAACACTAAACGTCCTAGAAATCGACACCGTACACCCTAGATCAAGGGACTGGTCCCTAGTTTGGGTCCGGGAGACGTGACCCTCGAACCTCAGAATCGGTGACCTAGCAGTCCCTTCGGGGACAGGAAGTAAGAAGGAATTTGGTGCAAGTGGTCAATCACAGGAATCTCTACTACTGTCACTTTTGCGGGTGGCCATTTACAGGGAGGGTCTCATTGTCACTGTTGTCGACTGTTGTAGGGGGGCGAGCCCCGACTCAGTAGTGTACCACGAAGGACATCGACAACCTTGTTTCGGGGGGTGTTTACTTCCGACCCCCGAGCTTGGTCTCCTTAACTTAGAGAATGCCCGAAGAGGTGACCGAGTCACCAGTTCTTAGGGAGACGTTACGTCCTCTGGGGTCAAGCTAAGGACCCAACCCTTCTAGGACCCAACCCTCTTCCCTTTCCGATGGGTGAGGTCATAAGACCGGACCTCTTAAGGTATCTAGCATATCAGATACCCTAGTGTCTCTCAGCCTGTGCTGACTCATTGAAAGTGAAGTGATTAAGACAGACTAGAGTAGAATTACGCAATGGAGACGTTTCTGGGATAAGGTGTATTCCAGTGTAAGTCTCCAAGACCCACCTGTCCTAAAGTCCCCAGTAACAACCCAGGAAATGTTGATCCGGTAAACGGGGAGCGACGTCGGGACCCTCTGTCCGTGACAGTCCGGTGAAACCTCTTCTCGACGCGTGGACACGGTGTACCCCGACCTTGGGTTCGCAGACGGCAGTCTCGGGGCTGACGTGTCCAGAGTCCCTAGTGGGACCTCAGAGACCGGGGAGGGTCGTCCTGGGTCAAGACACGAAGTTCCCGTATCCCAGAACAATCATCTTGGATTATCCATGAGTTATTTAAGTTACTCTACTAGAGTTGGATTTATATCATGTAGCTGGTCTCGTCCACTCGCACTCACATCCACCGACGACCGTGACTAAAATTTAGTACACCCTTTTTACTTGCTGGAGTCACGAACCCGACTTTTGTCAGTCTCTGAAAGTACCCTGGACCGACAGTGGATGTCTGCACCTTAGTCTGACATCTCCCTTCGGGACTCACCCAGTCGTGGCGCCTGTCGAGGCTTCCCGGGACCGTAGGGGGAGTGGGGCGGGTGGAAATACAGAGACAGTAACAAGATAAAAATTTTTCCCAAGGATTGTGGGTCTCGAGTATCAGTCCTCCACACCCGGTCTCATCTACGTCCGACGACGGAGCTTAGTGGGTATTGGAACTGAACCCGAGTCTTGGTGCCATGAGTTTCACAAGGAAGGTATACCCTTCAGACCCAAGGATTAAGACACCGACTCTTAAGGGATTGTGCGTAGGTCCAAAGAGGTTTACACAGAGTCCTCACCTGTCTCTGGGTTTCCAGTACATCAATGGACCTACAGGTCTCATGTACGAAATCGTAGGTGATTGCTAGTCAACCGGTAGACCCCGGTCCTCGACCTGGACGGCGAATAGACGATGGGGTGTGTGCCCGGCCTGGTAGGTGACACGGGGGTGGACCGGGGAACCCAACGGACACGGTGTTTATAGGTTCCGGAAGGCCCTGTACGAGCCCTGCCCCGAGGTAAGAGCGGGACGGAGGAGACCGGACGAGACCAGAGGTCGGAAGCACGGGCCGTACCCGACCGATAGTCGGAAGAACGGGACGGGACACGACAGTGTGAAGGACCTCGGGGTCCAGTGGACCGCGAGTGTGCGAGATGGACGTCAAACTCCTTGAGCAGATGGACACCTACCTCGCCGTCTTCAGCCCCCCGTTGATGTCGGCGGTGGCCCGGGTCTGCCTCTTCGTACACTAGGACACGCACTCGAGGGAGTTCTAGCTGGACGAGTACCTGAAAGACTTGCTTAAGATGCGCGTAGGTGCCAACGTCCACTCCGGGGCGGGCGCCGGGGTGGGTGCCGACGCGACTCCGGGGCGGGTGTCGGGGTAGGCCTGGGTCTTGGGGGACTCGGGACCCCCGGAGACAAACGGACGGACACCCCACCTCAGACCTACCAGAAGGTGTAACATCCCCCACCCAGACACCGCAGGACGGAAAGGAAGGACGGCAGTGTCTCTTCCGGCTCCCAGGGTTCTCCGATATGCCTCCACTTTTGTCATCCTTCCGTCCCACCTGTCCCTCGGTCGCTCGAACGGTCCCCCGACTGCCACGGGATGGACGTCCTGATGATGCAGCAGTAGGACACGGGGTGCCTCTACCTGTAGGTCCAAGCGTCCCAGGACGTCTAGGGGGACACCAGGGTCGCCCAGTAGATGGAGGTCCCGAGACGCGAGTTCCTAGTCCTGGAGTACGCCCGGTTCACTCGCGGGCCCACGCCCCTCCCACGCCAGGACGCGGGCGGTCGGCGGCGCGGTCGGCCCTCCCCGGTAGTCGGCCCGCCGTCGAGGTCGAAACACGGACGACGGTCAGGTCCGGTCGACCCGGGGAGTGACTGGGGACGTGTCGGAGGACCCGTTCGTGTGGTCGAGGAGAGGGTGGACGGACCGATAAACAAACCCCCGCTCCGCCCCCGACGATGACGACGCGGAACCCACCCTTCGACTCCGACACCCACCTATAAGAATATTTCTGCTCCACTGTCCCACTGAACTCCATTCCTCTGACTCAACACTTGTCTTGAAAGGTCTTAGACGACGTCGTGTAAGACTCTGTGGACCCTCCCCCAGTGGGTGGGGGCCTCCCGGGGGGGGTAGGGGGACGGTGAGCAGTGGTAAAATAATGTCTCGGACTACATTGGAAGCACCCCTTTACCACTTTACACCCAACATACCTCCGGTTCCGCCGTCCTCGGACCCATCGGTCCCCGGGGTAGGTGGGTAGAGGACTCGGGTCCTTAGTTCCCGGGCTGTCCCTGGTCATCCCCCACGTCCCACTACCCCTCCCTCCGCGGTCCGGAGGGACGGGACCCCGTTCACCTGGGAGAGAGTCCGCCGGAAAGACGTCGGTCCCCGACCCCCGCCCCGTACTCCCCTCGTCTGGACCGGTGGGGGTCTGGAGACCGTCGGACAGGGTCCTCCCGTGTCCTGTCGTCCGTCCGACGTCGTAGAGACGGTGGTTGACGTGGGAGAAGGTGCGGGGTCGGGGTGGGACTCACACATCCCCGGGTAGGAGTCGGGCAGGTCCCGACCAGTCTCGCTCCACCCCAGGACTGCCGGGTCTGTCTGGACCACGAAACGTCCTACCTGTTGCCCCTCCGGACGAAATAAGAGTCGTCGGCCTTACTCCACCTGGCGTGGCGCCGCCACTCACGGGGGGCCGGTGGCCGGGGGGTGGACGGGCGGTCGGTCTTCCCGTTCACGGGGAGGGGGTCGGACGACCGACGGGAGTCGTCACTGGCACCGGAGGGACGAGTCCTGGTGGTCTGGTAGGACGCACGGACCCGGCACTTCCTGAAACGGGGCTTGACGGGGGAGATGCAGGTCTAGGAGTTCGGACTCTTGTTCAAAGTACAGTTCAAACGTCCACGCAAACCGGTCCTCCCCCCGTGGGCACACGAGGTTCCCCTCGTACGACCCCATCCCCACCCCAACTCCGTCTCGGGTACGTCCACGACGTGGACCCTCGGACCCCCAGTCACTCCCGTCCCCGGTTCCCGCCCCCTCCCCGTCCTTGTGGCAGACTACTCGTGGAGATTCCACTCATCTAGATAGGACCTGTGGACCCCCCGTTTTCCACAACGGTCGAGGGAGGGGGGTGGGGGTCGGGACCTCGAGAACCGGTTCGGTCCCTTTGTTCGTGTCTTCTCGGACATCTTAATTGTCCGAGCCCTTCCACCCCGCGACCTCCCTCGGAAGATCCCTCTGTTCCCCCGCGGATGGCACCCCCTATCACTCTCGGCGAGTCACTGCGACTGGAAGGACGGACGTCTCGTGCACCACACGCTCCTCCTCACGTTCATACGGTACGACCGGGAGTTGACGTAGACGGGCCGGTGCAGGTGGGAGTAGTGGGACGACCACGTGTGCAGGGCGCCGGTCACTCAAGACAGGGCCCTCGTGGTGCACCGCACGCCACACGACGGGGCCTCTCCTCGTCCGGGACCTCCGTTCCCTACACAACTCCTCGGACACTACCCTCCCCCACCGCTGGACCCTCCTGGGTCGACCCTTCGGCATCCACGGAACGGTGAACTCCTCACCCTCGATCCCCGCCGGAACCCCGACGTCCCTTAGTGTCCGTCCCGGGAGGTACCTCGTCTCCCGGATCACGCCACACTCCCCCCTCCCGAGTCCTCTCGGTGGCTCAGATCTTTGTCGCTATCCCCGTCCCCACCTCCCACCAACCCCCCCTGTGCGAACCGGACACTCTCTTCCGTGCAACCACAAGTCGTGGACTCGACCCCAGGGTTCATCTCACCCTCCACTCCCCGACGGGACCCTGTCTCCCCACGGTAGAAGAGAGATCGTTCTGTGGGGTTGCCCACCGGAACCGAGGAACACCCAGGACCCGCCGGGAGCTCCTCCCTGGTTCGTCTACAGTCTCCTGGGTGTCCGGTGTCTTCGGACAGAACTGAGACTTTGGAAAACTACGGGGGATTTTCGACCTGGTAATACAAGTGTCGAGAAATTTTGACCGGCTCCCTGGGCAGTCCGGTGTGGGCCCAGACCAGAGGGTGTCTACCCTCCCCTCCCCAGTCCCCAGTGCAACCGAAGGTGGGTGGGACCTTCGGACCTTCGCCGGTCCGGTCCGCCCCGCTGCCACTCCCACTGCAGGACGGGTGCGGGGTCCCTTCCGGTCCTGAGCGGTCTCGTCACCGTCGCGTACATGCCTGCGACGAGCCCGTTGCTCCAGATGGTGCACGCGTACCCCCTGTCGTTCAAGAAGGCGCTCATGCTCCCGTTCTCGAAGTGGATGCGGCGGAAGGTGCGCGTGTTCTTCATGCTGGGGAACGGGGGACAAGTCCGGCCCTCCCTCCCTCGCGACTCGTCCTGAGCCTCCGCCTTCACCCGCCCCGGAGCGGGCCTCAGCCCACCCACCCGCCCCGGAGACCCGGCCTGCGGGGCGGGTGAGTCGCACTCTGGACGCGGGTCGTGGAGAGAGACTTGGTTGGGAGCCACCCAGAAGGCCAGCTCGCCCTTCTCCAGGGCTGGGGGTGCTCCTCGGGCTCTCCCTGACGAGACCCGAAGTGGGAGCAGGCAGGCAGGCGGGTCTATGCCGCACACGGAGTAGCCGGACTTCGCGCTCCTGTTGTTCTCGTAGGACAACTTGGGCCCGGGCGCCGTGTAGGACCGCCGGAGGCTGTGGACGAAGATGTAGTTGTAGTGGTTCCTCCTCTTGAGCCGGAAGTAGAAGTTCGTCCTCCTTTTCGTCTTCTCCTTCCCGAAGCGCCCCGTCCCCGACATGCTCCCGAGCAGGGCGGACGGGCACGTGTCGTAGTAGCGGAGGTACCCACTCCGGCCCACGGGCGAGGGCCGACCCGTTCGCGCGTCCCCGGGGTGGGACTCTGGGGCCAGGAGTCCGGACGTGTATTGGGACCCGTTCGGGGGAGAGAGACCCGGAGTCAAATGTGTAGCCAGGCCGCCCCAGTAGGGACGGAAGGACACCCCTGTAGTGCCAGTCGTGACCCTCCCTTCGGGGTGGGGGTCCTGTCAGGGTTCTCCCCGACGGTCGGTTCAGGTCGGTGAGACAAGATCCCTGTCACCGGTACCTGGAGGTCTTGTGCCTCACGGCCGGGTGTGGCTCGCCGCCCCCGCCGCCGCCGTCGTTCGACCGCGAGGGGTGCCTTTTACCGAGCCCGTCGGCCGCCGGGTCGTAGCGCGGCCACGACCTCCACCGGCTGTCGAGCTGGGACGACGGGACGCTGGACGACTCACTGGTCAGTCTCCTGCTCTACTGCGGCAGCCTCCTGCTCCCCGATAGGCACCACCTCACTCACAGAACCCCACCCTCTTCCTGTCTACGCGAGGTGCCCTCTCCCCTCCGTGTCGCACACACACGGACCACGGGTCCTTCTCCCCGGCGGTCGTGACCCGACCTGGGTGCGAGACTTGGTCCGAAGGTTTGTCGAAGACACCTCTGGAACGAACCGTTCACCTTAGACCCCGGGGTCGAGGACCCGTCCTTCCGACACGACATGGGGGAAGCGGGGAGTAGGAGGAGTCGGAGCGTGAGACCCGCCCGTCGGTCTGGACTCATGGTGCCGGATGAACTGGCTCCGCCGACGTGAGACTCGTGTCAGACGCCTCGGGACCCACTCCACGGCAGGTCCGGACCTCTGACGACCGGGTGTGACTCGACAGTACGACGGGACCCAAACTCAGGTCTAGAAGGAGACTCTGGTACTCTGTCTTTTCTGGGGTCACACAGGACCTCAGAGTCGGTGAACCGGAACGGGGTTTGTCTATCCGTCGTGGACTGGGGTCCCGGTACCGGTCAGTGTCCGGACGTGTCGGACAGGGAGGGCCGACCCGACAGTCGCACGACACCGGTGAGAGACGAGGACGGAGACAGGGACCCCACCCCAGTTGTATGAAATTTCTGTCCGACGACCCCTGACCGAGGTTCTAGTTCCCCCGAGACGTCCCGAGGACGTGTGAGCCTCGTCCACCGTCTGACCGGAGACTGCGACGGAGGGAATTCGGTTGACCTCCGGCTCGTCTTCCGGTCGGGGAGAAGTCCACCGACCGCCGGATGGTGGGGTGTACAGACGTGACCCGTGAGCCCCCTGTCGACCTTCCACCCCCCGTCGGACACCCTGTTGGTCAGATCGGACCGGGGGTCATCTTGTCCCCGGCTCCCAGTCGTAGACGGGGTCGCAATCCCATGACCCTTGTGGTCCCATCCCCTTGGGGAATTCCGAGAAGGTACCGAGGGTCCGGACACACTCGAGTACACACACAAACACACACACACACGTAACGTACCTTAGAGAAGACTAGAGGTCCCTTGTCTGTCTCCAGGACCAGTGTCGGAGGAAGGACGGATCCCCAACTTGTATCTCCAGGATCCTGAAGGACACGTCCTCCCTGACACCCCTCCGAGACTCACGGGATGGGGTCAGACCAGACACTCCAGACCACGGGGGCACACCGGTGGGTCCCACACCCCGTGTACAGACTCCAAGGAGAGAGAGGGTGGGGAGGTCCATACACTTCCCGATGGGGGGATTGAGTGGGATGTAACCGTCGAGGGGTTGGGACACGGTGGAGGACGGGCACTTTCGGGGGAAGACGACGGACGCCGACCTGTTCCACCCAGTGTCGTTTCTACCCCTCCGTCGTCCCTGGGACTCCTGTAGGACTCAGTTCAGGTGGAGGGGCCACAGATAAAAACAACTCTCCCTGTGTAAGGGAGGGAGGACGTAGACGTACGCACAGACTCCGCTCTCCACGGAGAGGACTGGTGTCAGGTGACTGGTCGTGGTCCTACACACAGCCTGGGAATCGGGTGTCAGGTCGACGGGAAGACCGGTCTCGGTCAGGACTGGGTGAAGACGCACGGGCGGTACGGACGGAGGGAGGTAGAGTTCCGAGGCGGGGCGGAGGGGACCCAAAGAGGGCATAAACCACTCGCATCAGTAGCTAAACCACCTCGCAGGGACTTCCCCCCGCTGAGTCGGAAACGCGCCCCGCCCCCGACCAGGGGGGTCTCCACGGCGTAGGAGACCTCCGGAGGGACGCTACGACGGAATCTCGTGCACCAAGCCCAGGTGTGGACCAGAGGGACCTCCTTTATGTCGAAGTGGAAACGTCAGTCCTACAGTGACCCCCCTCTGTGCACCCCCGGCCCATGTATTCGACGAGTAGTGACTGGGGGACTACGCAAAGGAGACATCAACTACCTAGCGTCCAAGATCAAGGAAGGTACTAACACAGGTGAAAAGAGACACTCCTCCAAGAAGGGGAAAGAATCGGTAAACACATGTAGTCACACCTGAGTGACAAAGCGAGTCATTTGGGTGACACGTAGTGACGTTGTAGCCGAAAGATACGCCTAGGACGACCAAAACTGTGAGTCTGAAAGGACCAAAACGACTACCCCGGAGGTCCAGAAAGACTGCGAAGAGGACCAGACACTTCTACAGACACGAAGACTTGAATACCACGGACGGGGGGGGTTAGAACAAGGATGAGGTCAGGACCCTGACCGACGACGAGGCTCTTTGGACTAAGGACAATCACCTTTGGTACAAATCTTCGTTCTACCTCTAAACCCCACGGGTGACGACGGGATGTAGACTCGGAGAGGAGTCTCTCGATCTTTCACCCGTATGCGTGTTGTCTTACACATGTGTGTACTGTTTTACACGTGTGTGTGTGTTTTACACATGTGTGGTGAACTGTCTTACATATGTGTACTGTTTTGCACACACGTGTGTTTTGTATGTGTACGTGTGTGTTGTGTTACATGTGTGTGCTGTTTTGCATGTGTGTTCGTACAAATGTAGACGTGTGCGATGTCTTGTACGTGTGTGCCGTCTTGTACACGTGTGTTTTACACATGTGTGTACGTGTGTGACCTTACACACATGTGTACTGTTTTACATACATGTGTGTGCATATGTGTACGTGTGTCATTCTTACACATGTGTGCTGTTTTGTACGTGTGTGTTTTACACATATGTACTCTCTTACACATATGTGTATTCTGCACACATATGTGTATTCTACACATGTGTGCTCTTACAATCTGTGTATTTACACGTGTGTGTTTGGTACATGTGTATACGTGTGTGATGTCTTACACATGTGTGTACTGTTGTACGTGTAAGTTTTTGCACATATGTGTGTACTCTCTTACACATATGTGTATTCTATACACGTGTGTCTTTTCTTACAATATGTGTATTCTTTACACGTGTATGTATGTTTTGTACATGTGTGTACGTGTGTGATACCTTACACGTATATGTACTGTTTTACACACATATGTGTGTACATATGTGTACGTGTGTCATGTCTTACACATGTGTACTGTTTTGTACGTGTGTGTTTTACACAGATGTATGTGTGTATTCTCTTACACATATGTGTACTGCACATATGTGTGATCTCTTACAATATGTGTATTCTTTACACGTGTGTGTATGTTTGGTACATGTGTGTACGTGTGTGACACGTGTGTGTATGTACTGTTTTACATACACATGTCTCTTCCGTTACCGGGGGGTGAGACCATGAGAACGGACCTTTTGGGGTACATACCTCCTCGGACCATCCGACGCCAGGTACCCCAGCGACTCAGCCTGTGCTGACTCACTGAAGTGAAAGCGAAAAGTGAAAGTACGTAACCTCTTCCTTTGCCGTTGGGTGAGGTCACAAGAACGGACCTCCTAGGGTCCCTGCCCCCTCGGACCAACCGACGGCAGATACCCCAGCGTGTCTCAGTCTGTGCTGACTTCGCTGAATCGTTGTTGTGTGTGTTTTGTACATATGTCTACGTGTGGGGTGTCTTACACATGTGTGTCCTGTTGTACGTGTGAGTTTTTACACACATACGTGTACTCTCTTACACGTATGTGTCTTCTGCACACGTGTGTGCTTTCTTACAATGTGTGTAGTCTTTACACGTGTGTGCATGTTTTACACATGTGTGTACGTGTGCGATGTCTTACACATGTGTGTTCTGTTTTACACGTGTTCGTGTTTACACAGGTGCGTCTGTGTAGACACAGACGTAGACGATTCCGGTGTTCGAGTGTGTCTGTGGAGGGAAGGGTAGGGGTGACCCGGGGTCGAGCGAGACGCCCCATACCACCTACCCACCGGACATCGGGACCACTGTGGTCCACGGTAAACTGGAGTCCGAAGGGACCTCGTGGGAGGGAGGAGGAGGTACCAACTAAGGTCGCAAGAGGGGAAGGTCCCGACGTTCGTGTTGTCGATGCTTCTGCGGTTCCGGATGCCGAAGTTCTTGTTCGACTAGTAACAGAGCCGCCTCTGTCGCCCGTTGCCCGACATGTTGAAGTAGCACGGCGACGCGCGGATGATGGCCGGAGCGGCCCTCGAGTTGGGGTAACACGACGACGACCTGTTGTTCACTCCCCGTCTCTCCCGTCCCGCGCCTACGGGAGTGGAAACCGCCCCTCACCCCCCTCGCCGGGGTGGGGCGGAAGGGGGAGGGTGTGGGACCACGACGAGGTAGTAGGAGGGGTACTGGTACTTGGAGGGGGTCTCACGCGGGGGTCGTGGAGATAGGGGTCTCCCGACGGTCGGGTCTCGAGTCCCAGGTCAGAGTCGACAGGACGGAGGACCTCGGAACCAAAGGAGAGCCCCTGTTATTTCTCGTCGGGGCAACCGGAGATTTCCGGGGGGGTCAGGTTCGGTAGTGCCAGGACCCCGGGGACGAGACGGGTCCAGTTTTGACCACAACCCACCCCCTCGGCCCACCTGCGGACGTCCGGCACGACACGGGTGTCCGGGCTGGTGGTGAAGGACCTCCGGTAGACGACGAAAGGGTACCACATGATGTACCTCCCGAGGCACCTGTTCATTCCGCGGAGAACCGTCCTCCTGGGGACGGGGTGACGGGAGGCGGGCCCGCCCGTGGGTCCCGGCTCGTCCCCCGCCGGCGTGGGTGCCCGTACAGGGGTGTCGGACCTGTCGGACGACGCCACGCCGCAGTAGATGCGCCTGTTAGACCACCACCGCCTGTTCCTCTCGTGGTACTCACGGCTCCTCCTGATGTACCGGCTGCGGTTCTGGTAGCAGTTGCACGTCTGCTACAAGGCCACTCCGCGAACCCGGCGGGACTCGAGGGGGAGTAGCCACCGGTCCCCGGGGTGGGTCTCGGGGAGGGGTGCAGGTACTGGCCCGGGTGGGTAGGGGATCCGAGAAGGGGTCAGAGTCGTAGTGCTGGCTCGAGTGGGTGGGCAGGTTGTACGCCAAGTACGTCAAAGCGCGGTTCCTGTCGATGAGAGATCGAGAGAGGTTTGACCTCTTCCACTCACCGGGGAGAGCTTGGTGGGGAAGGGGAGGGCGGGGGTGCACTTGACGGGGAAGCCTGAGACGGGTCGACTCCTGGACGTGGGCCGGACCTCCCGTACCCACGGACGGGAGGAGGCCGCCCCAAGGTCGGGGTAACACTCCGAGAGCTCGCACGTCGGGTCTCTGAAATCCCAGGAGCCGGTCCTCCCGTGTAGCAGGCGGATTCCGTTCCAGGTAGGGCCGGAACACGTACCGGTTCCGCCGAGCAATATGGTCTTTAATGATCGGGTCACTGTGGTCGCGACTGTGGTGTGGACGCAGTCTCGACACAGACAAGACAGTCTGTGGCCGTCCCTACACAAGTAGGACCGTGTCTACTCCCGGGACCCCGGTCTCGCCCCTCACCAACGGAGTCCAGTGCGTCACCGAGTCTCCGGTCCAGTCGTCCACGGACCCCCCGTGCCCCTGGGAGGTCCCTGGCCACCACGGCGGGACCGTACAAGCACCTGGGGTCTGGGAAGGGTCGGGGGACAGACCCAGTCACATCGTGACGGGAAGTGACTCTCCGTTCCGGCACGAGTCCACCGGGGCCCACTCTGGTCCTTTGTCCACCCGACTATAACTCCTCTGGGCCGGTTACCTCAGCCCCCGTCACTGGTAAGGGACGCTCGGGTCTGACCCCAGGAACAGCCCCCCGTCGAACGTAGACGTACCGACTGGGGTGTGGTCCGGTCCGGACCGGGGTTTTCGTCTGTCTCCCCGTCGCACCTTCGAGGTGGACGGGTCTTGGGTCCACCTGTTGCCTTCACGCAAAACGGTCCTCCGGGTACCACCGGGGTCTCGGGGAACCAACCATCGGTCTCCGGAGTCAGTCGTCGGCTCCTTGAGTCCGATAGGACGGGGACCTCCTCCGAACCGTACGTGGGGTGTGTTGTCGGACAACCTCGGGTGAGTCTCGGTGAAGGATGGTCGGGCACTCGACTAGGAGGCAGACGAGTTTGACCCTGACACCCGTAGCCTTCGCCGGGACCGACCCTGACACAGGTCCACGAACCCGGTCAGACTGGGACAAGTCCGTCCTACTGGTCGTGTCTTGACCCCAGTTCCGACTGTAGGGCTGCGACCGGGAGCGAACGGCGGTCAAGGGGTACCCGGAACGTGGGGATGGACAAGTCGGTCACAAGAACTTTATCTAGGCAGTCGTCTGAGACGGGAAGGCGTCGTCTGTGGTGTTCACGTGGGGATGAGACGGGAGACACCGTCCGTAGTGGTCGACTGGTGCGGGAGGTGGAAGGGGACGTCGTAGTGGAGGTCCCTCTCCGTCCCCGTCCCAGCCGGGTGAGGGGTGGAGCAGGAGACCAAAACACTACCCCTCTCTTCAGTCGTTCACTCGTGCACACTGGACCCCTACGACGTCGGGTCCCAACTTCCGGTACGACTACCTATACGACCCGTCCCGGTCCGTACACGTCACGGACCCCCGACTCTTGTCTCCCCGTGTCTCGGTGCACTGGGTGGGGGAGACTTCTCTACCAGTCTCGACCACGGAGGGGGCTGGAGCCGTGTGTCTTCTAAGGTGTCTCCTACCCCACCCTTGTACCGTAGTGCGACATGCATGTCGGGTCTACTCCGTTCAGGATAAAGCACTCGTCTTTGACGTCTTTGTAACCTTTACGAAGACCGCAAATCTAGTTGCACGAAGGGGCTCTAGCTTCACCGCGATCCCACCCCCATCCCCCTCCTAAGTCTTTCCGTACCTCCCGTCACCGACGTAGAGGGACCTCCAAGAGTCCTTCCAGAGGGTCTCCGACCCGGTGACGAGTGGGGTGGGGGTCTGAGTCCAAGGACCACCGTAGTAGCAAAGTTATCGGAGCCGTGGACACTGCCACTGCAGCTGATCCCGGGTCGGACGGGTAAGTCAGGACGAGGGAGGTCGGTGCACCGAGAGTCTTCCCGAGCAGGGGACAGAGCGACACTGGACACTCGAGCCTCGAACCCGATGTCGGAGGTCAGGGAGGTACCGGTGACGTCTTGTCCGTCGTACTCCGGTGACTCTGTAGTTCGGAAAGAAGCAGGGGCCAGAGCTCGGAAGGAAGCAGATGCCAGAGGGACCTGGTCGGGAGCCAGAAAAGAAGAGTTAGGTAAGTGACAAGAATCACTTCCCTTTGGTTGTCGAAATTACTAGAACCCTCAGAGGGGCAAACAAGAGTATCGTACGTTGCCCTCGCACGTCGGACCTCAGTCGTCCGGTGCGCCCAACCTAAGGTCCCGAACAGGCACTAAGCAAGAAGACCCTACCGTTTTACGGCGAGTCTTGACTGTGTGACAATGGGCGAACCTGTGGGTGCACGGTCGTGCGGGAACCCGAGGGACGACGATCCCTCCCTGTCTCCACTCCGGGCGACGGGGTCACAAACAGACGGGACGGCCGGCGGTCGGCTCAAACGTCCTCCTTCGACGGTGTCGTCCTTCGTCGAGGTCCTTTCCGGGGCCCTCCCGAGGGCGCAGGGTGGAAGACAGACACACCTCGCACAGGACCAGGTCTCCCTTCCTACCGAAGGACTCGAGTCTCGGTGGGGAGTCGACATCCGGCTGAAGTACGCCACCTCTGTACGTGGTTTTTTCAAGTGCAGGGTCTTGGTCGTGCCTCACCCCTTGTGCTAAGACACTTCCTATGACTCTACCTCCTCCGGAACCAAGTGGGACCCCGGGGTACGGTAGTGGTCCCATGAACGTTCTCCCTCCGGTCTCCAGTCGGACGGTCGGGACCTGCACCTCCATCCCGGGTCCCGGTACCACCGAAGATCTTTTACCCTTTCTACGTTCTTTCCTCAGAAGACCGGCCCGCCCCAAGCCCCCCCGCAACCAGTGGTCGCCCTCGGGACGCTGTGGACTGAGGTCGGGGTGTATAGGCTAGCCCGAGCGATTCGGACTATGGCACTCTCTCCTTGACACACCAAGACTCGACGCCCAGACTCCTTAGGTGCACCCCGGAGCGACACGAGTGTCCCTTCCGTCCTCGACACTGTGTGCACAGCGACGAGTGTGCGTGCGGAACGACAGGAGTGGTGGAGTGAGTGTCCTGTGTTCGAGGTCCTGTTCAAAGATACTCTCAGTTCCCGGGTCCCACCGTCGCCGACCCGTAATTGGGGTCGTGCCCGGGGACCGAGAGCGGTCGTCTCGGGACTCAGGAATGAGGGCCGAGGTCGGGGGTCATAGACCCCCTGTACTCGGTCCACCAACCGGAGACACACCCCCGTAGACGACCGGACACAAGTATGTGAGTGGGGTGTGTACACGTGCACGCGTGTGTGGGACATGTGTGTGGGACCCGACGGACGGGGCACGCCGACACCGGCGCCCGTGGTCGGGCAGACTCGGGGGGACAGAACGTCTCCCTCGCACTCTTGCCGAGGTTGGACCGGAAGTACAAGGCGGACGGGAAGCGACGGCCGGCGCAGAAGTCGTAGTCGTACGACCTGTGTGACGACATAGTCCAGTCGGGCCCCGGACCGACTGTAGGCCAGGACCCGGTGCAGGTAGGACCCAGGGGTCCTCTGGGTCACCCTGACTCACCGAGACCCGGGGCAGGGACTGGCTCTCGGTGTCCCCAAGTGGGGACTCGCAGTGGTAGGAAAGGAGGGTCCTCCCACGACCGGATCCCAGTGAGGACCGTCAGAAACCCAAAGACTAGGGAAGACTGGATTCCGCGCACTGGTTCACTCGATGGTTCCGGTCCTTTCCGGAGGACCGAGGCAGACGACCGTGCGACACGTCCCCTGTGACACCCACGGGCCGCCCGCACAGGGTGGTCGCCCACACCTGGACAGGTGCTGCGGCCGGAGTGACGCCGGGAAGAGGAGGTCAGGAAGCACTTCCTGATGTACTAGGGGTAGTGGTCCGACGACGACCCGAACCTGTGGTGCGGTCCGAGGCCGATGGAGACGCGACATTCACGGACCCGGCCTCCCCCCTGCCCCGCCACGGCCTCCCCCCGCCCCGCCACGGCCTCCCCCCGGCCCCGCCCCGGCCTCCCCCGCCCCGCCCCGCCCCGGCCTCCCCGCACCCGCCCCACCACCCCGGACCCGCCCACCTCCCCGCCCCGAACACCGCCCGGCCCGGCCCGTCGGAGCGGGACGGCCCCTCCGTTCGCGGCGGAGACGTCGAGCTCCGGCCGGGTCGGGTCCGAGACGCAACGTCTACTTCTAGAGTCTCCTGCTGGACACCTAGGCGTGGATGCCGGCGGAGAAGGTCTTCGACACGAGGAGGTCGCGGCTCTAGGGGTAGCCGTAGATGTCCTGGGTCTCGGTGCAGAAGAGGTGGCTCCACGCCCCGTCCCCGGACCCCTAGGCCCGGGAAAACCCCAGTCCAAGTGTCCGTGGGGGCACCAAGGAACCCGCCGAAACCCCCTCCCCTCTCGTGGCTCCCCGGGGGCGCTCAACACTCGGGTGCCCCCCCGAGTCTGTCGGAGCCCCCAGTCCCGTCATCGGGGCGTCCGTGGGTCCTCCGAGACCAAAGGAAACGTCGGGGTGCTGGAGTCCCGGGTCCACTCACCAGGGAAGTTCGGGTGTTTCTCACGGACTCGGGTCGGGTGGGGCCCCCACCCCCACCAGTCCTTCGTTCAAGGGTCCACCGTTGTCGCTTTTACGTCGAATCTCTCCTGAGTCGTAGTGAGAGGAGGGGGCACGTCTACCCCTTTGACTCCGGTCCCACCCTTCGGGTCCGTGGGGGGCGGGGGTCCGACAGACGGGGAGTCCCGTGCCGGGGGTAGGACCGTCCATGGGGAAGGAGGGGGGTAGACAGGGGTGAACGTGTGGGGGGTCCGGGGGTCCAGTGGGTGGTTCGGAACGTTCCGAGACGCGCAGGGTCGGGTGGTAGCCCGACGGGGACAAGAGGACGGGGTCTCCACTCCTTTGTCAGAGGATCTCCCCCACAAGGGGGTGGTGGGGCGACACCATTTCAGTCTTGTGCGTTGGGGTCTCTCCACTTCCCTCCGGGTGGAGAGTGGTCGTTCAGTCCCTACCCGGACTCGGTCCCAAACCCCTCTCCTTCCCTGAAGGTGGACTCTCGTCTTCCCGGACCCCATGGGGACCTTGACACTGACAGGAGGGGTAACGGGGTCGACGAGGCACCCAGGGGTACCAGGAGACGGGTCGTGGACAAGGGGAAGGGACAGGGGGGGGTGGGGACAGGGGCCTGTGGGAAGGGGAGGGTCCGGAGTGGGGAGAAGGGGCCGGTCAGGGTCCAGAGCCACTCGCACCTCCTGACGCTCCTGTGAGCCCTCTGTTTCCCCGGGACCCCGCACGCCCGCCCGTGCCCGCCGTCGTCGTGGGTGCCGGCCGTGTGCCACCCGTCGCTGGGTCGGCTCGTGGGTGAGGACGCCGCGTTCTCGGAGGGCACCCGCGCCTCCGACTCGGCGTTCCCGAGGGCCGTGCGCCCCTTCCGCCGTCGGCTCACCTAGTCAGTTGTCGCCGAGTCGGACATGGTCGCGAGCCTCGCCGTCCTCGAGAGTCTCAACCAGTTCTTGGCGTACTTCGTGGACCCCGACGGGTGGTGACCGATGCCATTCCCCGTCCCGCAGACAGACGAGAGGACCGGGTACACCCCTCCCCCCGAGGGGATCTAGGTCGCGGTTCGGGGCGTTCCTTCCCAAGTAAGTGGGAGACGAGACCCCGGAGGCAAAGGTGTAGACATCTTTTTTACTACGGATAACGGACTCGGTCATCCGTCGACAGGACCTCCTCCGCCGACACCCACCCCTGTCGGAACGGTCCGAGGGACTTTCGGTTTCCGTGACCGGAGTCGGTCCCCCGTCTAACCGGTGGAGGCCGGCCAGGACGGCCCTAGTCCTTGCGTCCTGGGGTGGTACAAGGGGACTCTTATCCTTGTCCCCGTACCGCCCCTGTGGGGTCTCGGGACCGGTGGGGAGGGCCTGGGAGGGGCGTCGACCTCGAGCACGCCCTATCCCCGTCCCGTCCAGTCCCCGGGTCGTGGTCCTGGAGGTGACGAGGACCCCGTTCCGGTGGGGTAAGGACTCTGAAGTCCCGCCGCGGTGGTCCCGCAAACAAAAGCAGCCGTCTAAAAGAGACATCGAACTAAACCCCTTTTCAAACACTGAGACTGGCACTTACCCCGACCCCAGGGGCCGGTCCGGACTCCCCTGACCGGCCGGGGAGGGAGTGAGGTCTCTACGACGGAGACAACTACCCCGACTTTCCCCGGGTTCGGGCGGCGGGGAGGTGGTGTCGGACCGGAGTAGGTGTGGGGTCCGACCCACCTCCGAGACTGGAGGCGATCCGAGGCAGAGACCCCCTGAGACGGGGTGTGGGGTGGGGCCCGGACCGATATAAAAAGACCCGTGGGTGAGGGGATGGGACGGTGGACGACGAGTGGAAGACCCAGTCCCCGGGAGTTCGGGGAGGTTCACCCTGGTTCGCCGAAGCCCGAAGTGGGTCTCGGCGGGTTCACAGAGAACCCAGACCGATATACGGTCCGCGTTCCTCTAGTGGTCGGTTCTCTCGGCGGATCGGGGAGGGCCGGTGCGGGGACGACGTGTCGTATGAACAGGTGAGACACGGGAAAGGGGCCCACCCACGAGAGTGGGGCAGGACCCACCACACGACCAACGAGTCCGAGGGTCACCCCCAGGGCAAAGTACCGGGGTACAGTGTGGGACCGTCCATCTGTGAGGTCGGGTCGACTCGGGGTCTCGTCCGGGGAAGGGGAGCCCCGAGGGGACCCGGAGGGGCGGGGGGTGCGCGGGGGTGGTCTCGAACCGTCTGCTTCTCGACTGAAGAACAGACCCTGTCTGTCCGGCGGACGCCGGACGCACGTGGAGGGTAGGGGCGAGACGGTCTGCGGAGGAGGTGCGACGAACGACTGGAGTCAGAGAGAGAGACAAAGACAGACAGGGAGAAGGACACACAAGGCATCTCCTACATCGTTTAAATTGTCGGTCACTACAGTACTTAGCCCATTTGGACCCTATAAACGTTCCATTAAGACGAGGCCTCCGGTCTCAGACCGTATCCCCCGCACGGTTGGGAAGGACTGTCAGGTGGGCCACCGGCGGGCGGGGCCGGTCCGTCCGTCTGTCCCGCTCTGTGCTCTCTCCCAGGGACGTCCGTCCCGGGGTACCGAGGGTCCGACGGGGTGACGCCCCTGGGATTGAAAGAGGGGTAACTGACGACGGAAGTCGTGCCGGGGGACGCGGGGTCGGGAAGACGGGTGCATCAACAGACTCTATTCGGGACGAGACCTGTGCGTCCGTCGGTGGCCGGCCGGGGACCCTCGGGTGGGTCGAGAACTCTTCGTGACCGTACCTCGTGGGGTCCGGTCCCATGGGCACGGGGGTCGCACCGCCTCGTATCACTCTGGACTCGACCACGGACCCCGGAACCCCAGACGTCGTGGGCCACGGAAACTCCCGGTGGGTTCGGTCCACCTGCCAACTGGAGGTGAGGGGTCGACCCCGAAGTACTCTACCCCCGGAGAAGTCAACTCTGTTTCAGACTAACATGGTGTAAAAGTAGGTCCGTGAGTCCACGACGAACCCGGAGACATAGAACGTTCTTCTGTGGGGCGTCAGGGGTCTGGACGGGGTGCTGGGGTTGTCCCCAGTCTCAGGTCCGAGGTCTGGAGTGACGACCCTGGGAAAGAAATGGACCCCCGAAGGGTCCGAGTCTCGACACGTCCGGAGGACTCGGGTCCAACCCCAATCGAGTCCGCCCGGTCAAAGACTCCTACCGGCCCCGACTGTTCTGGGTCCTAACTCTTCGAGACCCCACGTGACACCCCCTCGACACCCCGCCGGGCCCTCCGTCTTGGGACTGGCGTGGGGTGGGGGGTGGGGCCCAAGGACGCAAAAAGGAGTGAACGTGGGTGCTGGCACAAGTGTCGTCTGAGGGGTGATCCGGTCGCGCTCAGGCTCGGACCCCGACGGGGCTCGCCCTCCCGACCCAGTGGTGGAGGGACACCGACCGACGTGGGGATGAAGAACGGTTCCGAGCGTCCGTCCCACCGACGTTGTCACTGGGGCGTTGTCCCAGTGACGCACCGCAAATGACTCGGGGACGGGGACCACACACCTGTAACTCTCCACAGACCCGGTCCTGGATTTTGGTCTCCTCTCCGACCAGGGTCCCCCGACGTCCCACCAGGAGGTCCCCCTGCGGTGGTGTTTCGTGGGGGGTCGACCCACGTTTACTCTCTCCTCTACGGGGGTCGGCACTGTACAGCTCTGTCGGGGAAGGTGTGTCAGTGGGGAACCCCCTCCCGAGGTCAACGGGGGTCAAGTGTCAAGACCCCGTCCCCGAGGTCTCCCCACCACACCTGGGGATCCCCGACCGCTCTCTGACCAGACGTCTAGGTCCCTCCTCGGGGGTGCCTCCGGCCTTACGGTCCACGCCTCCGTCCCCTCGAGACGGGAACCAGTACCCGGTCGGGGGTCGGGGTGTGGTCCGGGAGGGACCTCGTGTCGTCCACGTTACTCCGGCGGGGAAGACCCTTCAGTCCTAGTCCCGGAGCACCCAGTGGGTCAGGGACCCGCGATGTCGACCTGGGGTACACGGAAGGGGGTGGTGGAGAGTCGGGTCGTGGGGGTCTTCGTGTTTCGACCCGGGTCGAACCCGACCCTGCGGGTATCGGGCGGGTGGTCGGACGTCCCGTCTTCGTCCCCGGTACGACCCACCCCACCCAGGTCACTCCGTCCCCGGTGCGGGTGGGAGACGTCGGGGCGGGGACCCAATCTACCTGTCCACTGGGACAGGAAACAGTCGGAGAGACAAAAGGAACAAGAACCACCGACACGAATCCCCATGTCTCAGGTGGTTTCGGAAGGCGAGGACGGGCGTGGAGGCGACGGGGTCGGGGCGAGAAACGACGGGAGGTACCTGTACGCGGCGGAGGCACTCGGTTCGGGTGGCCACTGGGGTGTGCCACCCTCCCCACCCCCAGTCCGGCAGGGGAAAGACCCGCCCCTGTGCTCGGACCTGGTCCACTACAGACACTCGGGGCGGGGGGCAAGCCGGACGTGGGGGTGGGGTCGACAGGGGACTTCGTACGACCCGAGGTGGACGACGGCACCCCCAGGGCTTAGGTCTCAGTCTAAGCCGGGACTTGAGCGGTCAAGTCTCTTCACTCGGCGTCGTGGGGAACGACCGGGCGGTCGTCGACAGGGTGGAAGGGACTCAGGGACTGGGGGTACCGGTCCCTCGGGAGGGTCCTGTCCTCCCCGGCCACGTCTGTCTTCCTCCACCCTCCTCGGACCCGTCTCCAGTGGGTCCCGGGATGGGTGGCGGGGGGAGTTGGTCCCGGCAGGGGGGGTCACGGGTCAGGACCCAGTCCTCCACGGAAATCCGTAGGGGTCTACACATTTGACTCCGGTGCTCGGTAGGTGGAGGACGGTGAGTGACTCGCGTCCCAGTGACGACCTGTCACCGGTCGGGTTGGGGTATCAACCGGTTTCTCTGTAGATACGTCACTGGTCCCAAAGAGATCTTGGTCAAGTGTGGGGTCGCCCAGTGTAGGACCCCGGTGGGGTTCTCGGCCTGCGACCTGACCGACATAGTCACCACCCGTCCCCGGACCGGGACACGCACGGACTCCCCTGGAGGTCGTCCCACTCGGTCAACCTGAGACCCGACTACGACGACCTGTCCAGAACCCTTTGTCTCCCGTCCAGGTTCCAACTGTTGACTCCTCCCCTGACCCCCACCGGACATACCCCGTCCCCACGAACCTCCCCCCGCTTACTCGGACCCGACCCACACATACGTCCACACAGCAACACACGACCACACACGGGTGCACCTCCACACGTGTCCACACGAGGTGTAAGTCCCACTGGTGGAGGATTCTACGACCACTGAGTTGTTCGATGCCCCTACCCGTCCCCACCACTGACGGGGACCGGGCACGTCACGACCCGACTCCGGGTGCACCCAGCCTCCTGGCCGGTCCGACCCAAGGGGTCCTGTCCCGAGCCCGTCCAACCGGGATGCCGGTCCTCCTAAGACGTCGACTGACCTCGACGGTCGAGGAGCCCGGGACCGTCTCGTCTCTACCCGTCCCCGACTCCCCACTGGAGGGCGGCCCGGGACAGAGGAGGCGTCTGCTCTACTTACTGGTGGTCTTGTGGGAGAGGATACACGAGTAGTTGGGGGGCGGACTGTGTGCCGACCTCGGGTTGCTGTAGCACATTCATGGCGTAGGAGTTCGTTCACATCTGGGGACGGGAAGTGGTGCACCTGACCGCGACCCGTGGGTGTACCCGCAGGTCGGACCGGAGGACCCGTTTCGCACTACGGTCGCGGGAGGTGGGAAGGGTGTCTATAGAGTAGGCGAGGCTGGGGAACCGGGTGCACCGGTCGTCGAGAGTCTCGGCCTTCTCGTCGACGTCGTTGTTCGACCGGAGGACGTTGGGGCTCTGCGCCCTGCTCTGTGTCGAGACTAACGGAACGCCTCAGGCGTTCGGGCACTACGCACTCGCGCCCCCGGACGGACCGCGGGTAGGGGCTCTACGAGGGCCCTGACCCGGTCTCCCTCGCCTGGAATCGACCCACTCCCGACCCCGACGGGACCCGTGGCGGCCTACGGCCGCCCTTCGGAAAAATTGGACAAAAATACTTAGACATGTTGGGACTAGGAAACGTGTTTACGTGGCGTTGAGCACTGGCCTAGACCGGTGCCGCCTCCCTCTCCTCGGTCCGACCTGGTGCCCGACCCCACCTAGTCTGTCCACGGGCCCGGTCCCCGAGTGTGGTACTGTCCTCTCCCTGCGACGTCGGGCTTGAGCGACACAAAGGAGTCAGCACCTGGTCAGACCGGTTCGGTACCCCACCCCCCAGCGGGAAGAGCGGGCTCAGGGAGGGGACACGCGAGTAAACCCTTCCTTTACCTTCCGTTCTCCCAGAAGTCGAACCGGTTCGGGGACCGGCGTCGTCCTGCCCGAGACCTCTTCGCAGTCCCCCCGGGACAGCGCGGGACCCCTAGGACGTCGGGTACTGAAACACCTTCTCTGAACCTGTTGACGGAAAAGGAAATAAAAATGCGACTTGAAAACGTCGACGTGGTAGACTGCGGGAAAATTTGTTCTTCAGACTTCGTGTTGCACCGGCGACCCGACGGCCGGGCGCAGAGGTCCCGTCCCTGAAGAGGAATAATTCCCTCCCTGAGACCCGTAGTGGAGTCGAGAAAACACTGACAACGACTGTCCAAACGTGCGAGTCACGACCTTTGAAGGTAATTTACCTACACGAGACGTCTGTCCTCCAAGGGAGCACTCCGTAAGAGAGGTACCAACGTACGAGACCCGGACCCAGACGGGGTCGGCGGATTCCCAATCCTTGTTGGGGACCCTGGGGTGTCCTTTCGGGGGTTGGGTTCCTTTATACCGACCGGGTTCAGGAGGGGTTTTCGTCCTTCGTTCAGTCGACCTCCGTCCCCAAGGTCCTCGTCCCCAGGGGACACGTGAGGGGGTACGTCCCCAAGGCCCGGTTCGGGTCCCTGTCCAGACACACGGAGGGGTCGTGTTTCTGTGGGGACGACCAAGAGTCGACCCCCGAGAACGAGAATGGTTCATGGGGGTTCTCAGACCGTCCCCTTCCTGGTTGGGTCGGGGGTCCCCCCCACACCGAGGTCCGGTGTGTCACCACCTCACCCGTCCGGTGTGTCGCCGACCTCACCGGACGGGGGTCCCTCACTGTACTGAGTCCCGACGGGAGGGGAAGGGGCCAGTTCCCTCGTGCAGGTCGAGTGGGGGATAACCGACGGGCCCTGGGAAGGTGGATCTCTCCCAGAGGTACGGACCCCACCCCCATCGACGACCCTGTCACACCCGACACTCCCCAGTCCTTCCCACAGACTAGTTCCTCACCTTTGAGTCCCCGGGAGCTGCCCCACTGTACGACAACTGCACCCGAGCCCACCGGAGACCCCGGTCCCAGACAGGGTCGTCCCACAGTCGCCGAGGGTCCCAGGACGGTCACTGACAAGGGAAGGTGTGGGCGGTGAAGACCGTCGGTGCACGGTCGAGGGGTTCCCCTCCTCCGGGGACGTCCTCACCTCTGGTTCCCTTGGAACCGACGACCTCGCCCCAGAGGTAGGTCCGCCCCAACGTCGGGGAGTCATGAGGTGACCCTTCTGCCGTAGGCTGACCCTAGGGACCTCCACAGACGAACTGACACCCACGTGTCCTACCCGTCACTCCTTACCCCAGAGGAGACCCGGTCTGTGCGAGTGTGGGTCTGAGTGAGAGTGTGGGTAACGGTAGACGTCTCCGAAGTCGTTTCCGGACTCTGACCTAGGTCCGTTGGACTGGCCCGTTCGTCTTCTGTAAAGAGTTACAAAACTGTCCAAAAGTCTGTATTTTACTCTCTCTGTGGAGACTAAAAAAATTAAGGACATCTTTCGACCAGTGCTGTTGCCGTGGTCGCTGTTCGCCCGACGACACCGAGCACTGTACTACACCGGCCCCTTGCGGTCGGGACTCCACGGGTAGGCGGAGGGGGGTCTCGACTCGTAAATGCCTACCTACACCTCGTCCACACTTGTCTGAGTCCCATTGGTGGGTCTTAGAGTCCCTCTTCACGCAAGCCATCGACCCTCTGCTTTCCTCTACCTTGGCATGGTTCACGAATAATTTTCGTCTCGCCCGTCTTTTTCCCTGCTCCACACGTGTCGTCAGTCCTTGTCCCGTCTCCGGTGGGGTCTCCGGGGAGTCTCCGGGTCGGAACCCTCCTACGACCGGGTGGGCGGTACCTGTGCCCGAGTCGACGGTCCGTCCTCAGGTGTGCTGGTGTTTCGCCCGTGGGCGTGCTGTAAACGTGGAGCAGAAGTGGGGTCCGGTCTGGTTGTCAGCGTTTCCACGGAGAAGGGAGCCCCCCGAGTCCAAGCCCAGTCGTGGATCCGTCGACTCGGGGGGCTGCGTACCCGCAGAGTCCTTAGCGTCGTAAAAGAACACTCCAACCACTCGATGTCGGAGGGTACCCAGCCCGTCCCGACGCAGGGACCACGGTCTGTCCGCACGACCGACCCGACCGCGTGTGTCCGCACGGTAGGCCCCGGGGTCGGGTAGTGGGATGACGCTCGGAGCGGGGAGACCCCGAACTCTCCGAACCGCCCCCGGAGGTCCCCTCCTCAAGAGCTCCCGTCGGCCACCTGGTCCCGGTGCAAGTCCGGGCCACTTCAGTGACCTTCGAACTCACGGTTCGTCCCACCAGAGCCTCCTGAGTCCCTACGGGTCTCTTTCGTCTATTTTTAGAAATAGACGTCTAGGGAAGAGATCGAACCTGGGGGTAATAGAGGTCCCAGAGAGGTCCCGAGACGTCACCTCTTGTCGAGTGGGTCTCTCGGAAGGACTTCGGAGCTGACAGGGTCCCTTGGTCGTGTGTCGAGGGTCCTACGGTCCGTCCCTGAAGTCTGAGCGAGAGTCATAGGTATCGGGGAGAGATCGGGTCGAGCCCCGGACCCCGAAGTCGGGTTGTCGAGGTCCTTAGACCTGCCTCCCCAGTGCCCCTCGGGTAGCCGGGGGGAGCCACGACTCCGTTGTGGACACCGACCAAGGGTCGATAGGACGACGTGTCCCACCCGACCCCCAGAAGGGTTCCTTTGGGAGGGGGTTCCCGGAGGGGGTTCTCGACCATGATTCGGACCCAGGAGCCGTTCTCCCCGACTCCACCTGTCCCTCGGTTTCTTCAGATCTTGGAGACGAGTAGTGTCGAGGTAGTTCTCTTACGTCTTCGAGACCTCCGTATTCTATTGATTATATGTCTTATATAGAAAATTCCCCTTTCTTCGTCTTGTGAACTTCTCTGTAAAGTGTTTTCTTTTCGTTCTACTGGTTGTCCCTGTATCTTTATGCGACGGAAGTAGAGATTGGTCCTCTTGTCGTTAATCTTTGTGGTTCTCTTCCCCAATATAAGGTTTATGGTTCTCATTGTCATTTTTTTTTTTGGTTTTTCGGTCGCGCAAGGGACCCCCGGGTCACCAGTCCCGAGGCCTGAAAGTGACGGTACGACGACGAGTCCGCGAGTCAGCACGGGCTGAAAAGCGCTGGGGTGCCTGGTGTCGTGCGGTCCGGAGGGACAGGACGTAGCAGAGGTCCTCAAACGAGTTTGAGTACAGGTAACACAGTCACTACGGTTGGTTGGCAGAGTAGGAGACAGGGTGGAAAGAGAACGGAGGTTAGAAAGGGCCGTAGTCCCAGAAAAGGTCACTCAACCGAGAAGTGTAGTCCACCGGTTTCATAACCTCGAAATCGTAGTCAGGAAGGTTACTTATAAGTCCCAACTAAAGGAAATCTTACCTGACCAACCTAGAGGAACGTCAGGTTCCCTGAGAGTTCTCAGAAGAGGTCGTGTTAAGTTTTCGTAATTGAGAAGTCGCGAGTCGGAAGAAACACCAGGTTGAGAGTGTAGGTATGTACTGATGACCTTTTTGGTATCGAAACTGATCTACCTGGAAACAGTCCTTTTCACTACAGAGACGAAAAACTATACAACAGATCCAAACAGGGACTATCGAGTCAACCATTCCTTAGGTGGACGTTACGTCCTCTGGGACCAAACTAAGGACCCAACCCTTCTAGGGGACCTCTTCTCTTGCCGATGCGTGACGTCAAATCTTTGTGGTTCTCTTAGGGTGCCTGTCAGGGACCCCAGTGTTTCTCAGCCTGTGTTGAGTCGTTGAAAGTGAAGGCGAAAGAGCTCCGGACAGTGTCGAAAGAAGGTCCCTTGTTAGCGCGAAATGGAAGTGTGGACGTCAGTGACAGGTCACTAAAATCTCGGGTTGTTTTATTTTAGATAGTGACGAAGGTGCGAAGGGGGAAGTCAAACGGTACTTTACTACCCTGACCTACGGTACTAACTCTGGTTGTAAAGAGTTTACAACTCAAACTTCGGTCGAAAAAGTGAGAGGAGAAAGTTGGAGTAGTTCTCCGAGAAATCGAGGAGAAGTGAAAGGCAGTAACGGTACCGGGTTCAAGTCAAGGACTTGACTCTAGGGTGTTCGGTACACCGTACCGTTTTTTCCTTTTTTTTTTTCGGTGCTGAACCGTATATACGAGACGTATATTTCTTTATTAGAACAGGCACGAATCAGTGAATCAGTACAGACAGAGAAACGTTGGGGTACCTGACATCGGACGGTCCGAGGACACAGGTACCCTAAGAGGTCCGCTCTTATGACGTCACCCATCGGTAAGTGAAGAGGTCCCCTAGAAGGGTTGGGTCCCAAGTTTGGGTCCAGAGGGCGTAACGTCCGTCTGAGAATTGGTGGACTCGGTGGTCTTTTCGGGACAGATCTAATAAAATTCAAAGATGCGTAATCATTCTTTCTCTCGGTGGGTCAATCTCGTTGGGTTGACTTTCACCCGTTTCCTTTGGGGTCCTTAAAGGGTCTTTCCTTCGTATTCGTGCCAGCTGGAGATTTTACGAATGGGAGGAGATCCAGTCCCCTGCGGGTCACTGTGTCGGTGCCCCAAGACCCACTCGGGTGGCACACGGGTGGCTCCCGGAAGGCTCCTGACCTCCACGGCTGGACTCGACCTCCGTCCTCGTCTGGTTGGGGAGGCGGTGGAGCTAGACGAGACTCTGGGGTCCTGAGTACCCGAGTCTGGGTACCCTTCCCGAGGGACGGTGTGGGGGTCGCCCGGAGGTTGGGGACGGCTTCCCCGACGTCAGGTGCACCCCCGGGTACCGGGACGAGTGAGCGACCCCGGAACCTCCGGCTTGCTCGGGTCTTCTCTCCCACTCTCGTCCGCGGTACAAGTCCCGAGGGACAGGACCAGGGGTCGCGGGTCGTGACTTAGTCGTCGATTCTGGGGGATCTTTCCGGGGACCCCTGAAACGTGCACCACCGCCAGGTGTACGGTGCCGACCTCTGACTTGGAGGCCGACAGTGTGGCGACCCCTGTGAGATTCACTGGGTGAAGGACGCCGCGGAAACGGGCCCCGTGGACGACCAGACGGTCACGAGACCGAACGTCCGAGTGGTGGTTGTGAGTGGTGGACAAGAGGTGAAAAGATCCTCCTGGAAGTAGAGAGACGATTATTTCTGGAAATCCCGTAAAGAAAAGGACAGAAATTAGGACTACGGAATAATACTGTTGAGTCTATAGGTCCTCTTGGAACCGATGATTCAGACCGGAGGTCGCTGGACCCGAGGTGGGACTGGATTGCCCCCTGTGAAGGTCTCGAAGTGACAATTCCACCCCAGACGACCTTCAGAGACGACTCACAATAGTCTCATACTCTTAAGATTGACATCGTGAAAGGTAGGACTTATTATGTATGGCTCACACTAGTTGGACAAAGATGTGGACCAAAAGGAGAAGCCGAAGGTACATTTAATGTGACTATGCAAGAGAGTACAACTTACAAATAAGGACAAATCTACGACAGCTCGTACTACAGAAGCAGACCCAAGGGAACTGAATACGAGCCGTCGTCCTTGACCTGGCATTAAAAGACAACGACCCGGAGACCGGTCCAAAACTACGTCTCTTTGGATCACAATAAGTAGTCAGATGACCCATAGGAACGTACCTGGGGTGGGGCTCGGAGCAGAGGGCCTGTGTGGACTGGGACTCTAGTCCCACAGAGGACCTGTTACTGTACTGTCAGATGTACCGTGCCGAAGAGAACCGCCGTAGTTAGTCACCTCACAGAATTTGAAGTCCTGCGGAACCTGGTCGCTTGCACCCAGGAAGATCAGTCGCCAGACCTCCGAGGTCCTGTCCCGCGGGCCTCCTGCGGACCGTGTGTGAGAGGGAGTCGTCGACTCAACGGCATTCGACGTCCGGTCACTGCGGGTTGTGACCTTTGAACACCTTGGGCGGGGTCCCCCTGACGGGGCGGCCGCGTGGCTGGTGGGGGACCTACTTCGTAGAGTCGTGGGAGTTCGACTTGTCGTCCGGTCACACTTCTTTCTGTGCCTTTATTCCTGTATGAAAGGTGGGGCGTCTGTCGGCGAGACGGGAAGGCAGTAGAGTACGAAATCGACTGGTTGAGGATGATTACGTTGACCTGGTCTGTGGCTACATTACATCTTCGTTTCGGAAATCCCTACTGAGACCACCGTTCACGACTCTTGGTGAGTAAAATTTTACTCTTATTTGTGAGTCTGAAATATAGTTCAAGACACGTACGTTAAGCGATGAAAAGACATCCGTACAAGATGAACTTAATTTTTTTTTTTCTTGTGCCTGACACGACGTGTGTTACTTTTAAATTGTGGACCTTATTTTTGTCCGTTTTGTGGGGTTTGTAAAGAATGTTTCATTCTCTGATCTCTCTAAATAGTCAAGTTGACCTCTGTTTACCAACTTTTTTTGTGTGAAATTTAAGTTCAGGACCCTGAAGGGACCACCAGATCACCAACCCTGAGGTGGCAAGGGAACGTCCCGTCAAACTAGGGACCAGCCCCTCGACCCGAGGGTGTACGGTGTGTCGGTTTCGTTTTAATTTCTTTTTCCTTACATACTTTTTTGGTTTGTCCTTCCATACCGGCCCAGTACAACTGCAGACCGTCCTTAGTAGTGTTGTAACATTTTATTAATAGGACATTAAATTTTATTTTTAAAAAAATTGTCTAATTTCTTCTTTACTTAACAGTCGACTTTCCTTTTTACGTGTTATATTCTTTTTTTCAATTCTTAACGCCCTTTTTTTAGGGACTACGAAGTCGGACGGACCATGACGACGACTGCGGAGGGCCTACGAGTGTTCGAAGGTGGTGTCCGGGGACTGTCCTTACTCGTTTCTTGTCCGTAGCAGACCCCGTACGCTCAGGGGTAGAGTTTCGAGCCAGGGACCTCGCCGTACGAACAGTTACAGTGGTCAGTGTAGTGTCTCGTAAAGTTCGACATCTACGCCATGCACACATGTCTATCCACGGGCTGTCCTGCAGAGTCGTCGGGGTTGGGGTCCGTCGTGTGAGCCCGACCTTGGGCAAGGGTGCGTCGGACCGGCTCACATCGACTCTGGGCGCCTTTCCATGAACCTCAAGGGTGAGTGGTCTACTTTTGTGTCCCGGTCTGTACTCGAAGGTTCACACAATCGAAGGCTCGGAGTATTGTGGTGCAGATCCGAAGTGAAGGTACCCTCTCAACTCAAGATACGACAACGATAAGGAGACATGGTCCTCGTTGGGATTTGAGAGTGCCGGTTCGTCCCGAGGGGACTTTGGTGGAGAATGTTCGGTGCAGACCCGCACTCCCGCACCTCTGGTCTGACACACCAAATGACGTGGAATAGTCAGTAGGACGGTTTCACCGAAAAGGAGCGATAAATCCTTCATTGAACCTTTTACCATTGAACGAGAAAGATTTCTTCTCTTTTGTGTGTCTGGGGAGACGACCGACTCGTGTCCTTCCCCCTCCCTCGGTCCTCGGTTCGAAGAAGGGTCCCGTTCAAGGCGGGGACTCTGAAGTGTCGGGTTCTGGAGTTACCCTAGGTGTCGAGCCGGAACCGTGCCTCTGGGGCTCTGTCCCGTGGTGCCGAGACGACCGTCACGGTCCGGGCACGCTGCGTCGGACCCCGTCGGGACTCGACCCCGGGCCGGACCGCTCTGCGGTGGCACTCCGTGAGACGTCGGGCGGGTACGACTACCTGAACCGGCGCTGGGACTGTGTCGTCGGGTCGGGTAGACGGGGAGGTGGTCTTTGATTCCGGTGCTTGACCCTCTTCTCGACGAAGCTCCGACGGGTACGGGCGCAGAGTCTTCGGTTTGACGGAAGGTGGTTCATCCAGAGGCAGTTAATGCTTTCCAATAGACTCAAGTGGAATTGTTCTCTGAAATAAAGTTCATTGAAAAAGGGGTGGTTCATTGTGGATGTCAAAATTCCTCGTCTACATGTTGCGTCCCTGAAGGGACCGCGAGGTCCCCAGCCCTGCGACGAAGGTGACGGTCCCCGCACCTAAGTTAGGGACTAGCCCCTTGATCCCAGGGAGTTCGACACGTCGGTTTTATTATTTATTTTCTGTTATGGTTTTTTTCTTTTGTACATTGTGTCTACATTTAAACCTTAATACGATGAAAAGGCACACGGTCTCGTCTTTTGTCTCAAACCTGGGTTTGTCGGGCTAGTCTGTACCTAGACACCACTGCACGTTTCAGTTTCCTGTGTACCCTTCTGTCGGAAGTAGACCGCACACGTTCGCACACGTGTCTATGTAATTGCGGAGACGTGCACAATAAACCTTTCATTCGCCGAGTGAGTGGACAAAGTGGACCCGACGCCCCTAGGATCCAGTGTCGGTTCCTGAGAGTGTGCTTGGAGGAGTGGGCCCACCTGTCCACCGTCCGACCTTAAGACGTCCCGTTCCTTCCCGACGGGCCGGGAGACACCACTCTCGCTCTGTTTGCACGTCGACGGGCCTCCCGCCTTGCAGACGTCCCGCGCGTGTCGGGTCAGGGTCCCGTCTCCACTGCTGAAGTGGCGGTGTCGGTTCTCTCTACTTTTAAGGGCGACACCCTTGTGCAGGCTGCGAGCGACGTTGCACGTCCCCCGGGTTCCCCGTGCACGCCGGGGTGCAGGGCTCGTGACCGGACCGACTCGTGGGTCCCCGGTACCACGGTGTCCAGGAGTGACTCGAGTCACCTCCCGCGGGTCGTACTCTTGTTGGGGGTGCTACGGGGTGTCGGCTGACTGGCACAACCCTCTGGGTCAAACGGGTCTCCAAGTCGTCCGGACCCTGTAGACCGGGCCCCCGACCTTCGTGGATAGCCACCAGGGATTTTTCGAAGGTGGAGGAGACTGAGGTCGTCCTGGTGAGACTTACACGAGTCTTGCAGTGGCCAAGACCGGAGCAGTTCCTTCTCGTAGAAGAGAACTATTCTCTCGTCAATCGGTCTTTGGTGGTCTTCGAAGAGGTGTCATGCCTCGTCCCTGGAACTGGGTGTCTTGGTCGGTGCTGTTGGAGTGTGTTTGCACCGGTATTTTTCGTTTAATCAATTCATGAAATAATGTAAAATCACGAAAGAATTTTATTTATATTATTATATTAATAGTTTGTATGTCACTCTTTATTTCGTGTGCACACTTGCCGTACAGTGTCCTCAAGTGAGTCCTGACAAAGTTGTGAGTCGTGACCTCTTTGGCGTGTCCGGATGGATACATGTCTTCTGGGTTGACCCGTCCCGCTCCGGCGGCGCAGGGGAGGCACGAGCACCTGTGCCAATGAGGGGAAACGCAACCGTAATGGTCAAACGCACAGAATTGAAAAAGAGAGACACTTCGAAGTCAAAAAAAAAGAAAGACGTCAAAACTCTATCTAAGTTCATTGTGAGGGTTCCTTTTTTTTTTCACGTTTTGATTTATTCACTGAGGTCTTGCAGGGCCGTCAGCCCAGTCGCCCAGTCCGCGTGGCCGTCGCGCACACGTCCGGCGCGGGCTTCCAGACCAGGGTTCTTCGTGGCCCCCGGCCGTCCTCGCGGCCCGGGTGGCAGCCCTCCGCCTGGCCTCGCGGGGCGTCTGAACGCCAAGGGCCTGTCGACGGTTGCTGGTGAAACACAAACTTATCCGCTGCGCTGGTTTACGAGACAGCTGTGCCTCTTGGCGTTCGAGGGGCCGCCCGGGCTTCGAGAAGGTCTTCGGTCCTGACCCTGCCCTGCTCACTCCGGCACTATTTTTGTGATCTTTCTTGACAGTCGAATTCACGTAGTAGTGGAAAAATTGTCTTTGTACGAGTCTCATTTTTTATAAGATGAAATGGTTTTTTAGACAGAAATAATTTCACTTGTTAGTACCCGCGCGGTGGGGGTTGCATGGCCCGCTCCCGACACGACCGCACCGAGCGGGCGGAGGTCGGCCCGCGTGCGGTCGCCTCATGGCACGGAGGGAGCGCTGACGCACCGCCCCTCGGACGGCGCGAACAAACATTTGCAATAAGATCGTCTTCTGTCTGGCGTCTAAAGTCACGAAAATCCCTTGACGATAAAAGTCATTTGAAAAAGACTCGTCGTTCTTTGTTCTTAAAAAAAAAAGGTCTTTAGAATCTTAACCTATATTTGCAACCGTCATCTGTGTTAGTTATTTATAATATGTTAAAGAGTTTACTTTTGTTGAGGGGTGGTACTTGAGGAAAGGATGTCTGTAAGCTTGTGGGACTGGGCTGTGGTCCAGAGTTAGGACACTAGGACGCGCCAGTGTCGGTCGGTCGTCCTCGCCCCAGTCCGGTACACGTTCTTCCCTACTCCCCCCTCCGCTCCTTCGGTTCCTCTAGTGAAATCAAGTGTGGCTTCCTCTCGAAGTTCATTTTCCTGGGACGACGGCCGTCGAGACCCTGTGTGGCGCCGGCCCTCGGAGGTTCGTCGTCCCTGTCCCGCCGGCGACCCTGGCTAGCCCGGCAGGTGGGTCCGGGGTGGACGGTAGGACCACGGCCCTCGAGTCCCTCCCCAAAACAGAACAGCAGATCTTCGGAGAAACTTTTTCCAGACACTAAAACGTGTGAAGCATGGGTTTTCCTTCTTTCATTATTTATAGCTGGGCCGGCCACGCAGGCGCCTGAGGCGGCGTGGCCCCAGTAAACGCTCAGACGCAGAAGAAACCGCGGCTCCCGGCGAACCCGACGGTGTCTACCAACACCTACCACTCGCGCAGGTGCGACTGGCTGTACCAGAACCGGCCCTACTCCGACTTGACGAAGGCCAGGCTCGACATGAACATGTCGAACAGCTAGTAGAAGAACCGCTACGAGAACCCGGGCCACGGGCAGTCAAACGTCTAGAGGAGTCACAGCCCCATCATCGTCATCTCTCGGGCCTTGACCGTCGGCCGCAGGGCCTTGTCCTACTACATCACCAACCGCAGTGTGAAGAGGTCGAGGACGCCCATCCCGCACTTCGCCCCTCTGTACCTCAACACTCGGGGGTGTCAGCCTGGGACGCGGGTGGCGGACGAGTGGGCGGTCCGATCTGTTCACGGCCTCGCCTGCTCTCCGTTACCCGGGACAAGGGGTGACGGTCTCCCTTCCCGCGTCGACGGCACCTTTGCTCAGTCCGTCCACAAGCCTTCGACCTTGTGGGTCAGTGGTGCCTTGAGTCGTCGAGAAAAGAGTCCCTACGCGGGGTCCCTTTAATGTTGTGTGTAGGTCCCTTTTGAACACGTGTCTGCAGAGGTCGTCGTAATGAGTGTTGCTAGTTTCCGACTGCGACGGGTCTTCGGGGAGTCGTCTGTCTGCGTGTTCGGGGCCAGACGTGTCTTTACCCTGCGAGAAGTCCGCGTCTTTCCTGACTTCGTGGTGTCCACGATGGGGAACCTACCTGAACTGCTGTAGGACGGTCACTCTCTGCGGCGGGTTCCAGGCGGAGCCCTACTCGGGGAGGTCCGCTGTGGTGGACCCGTCCGTTTGCGACTCCCCTGACGTCTCGGCCCCCGTCCCGTCGCCGCACCCCTCACCGGGGCCAGGTCCCCGGTCTGACCGGGACTGACGTCGGGACCCTTGCGTCGGGACTGCGGCGATGTCCCCCGAAGTGCGACCCTCTGCACAGGGAGCGGTCGCGCCAGTGTCTTGCCTGGACCGCGTCCCCACTGCCAGGGAGGAACAATGCCGCAGACGGCGTGGCCCGAGAGTTGGAGTCTTGCAGCAATGCGCTTTTGTACAACGGGCTGTGGCGAGCGTGAACTCTTACGAGTCGAAGGATAGGACGTCGAGAGACTCGGACCAGGCCCCACGGCTGTGGGAGTCTCGCAGAGGGGCAGGGAGAGTCTGGAGTAGACCACGGGAGCGGCGGGACAAGTGACCTCGACAGGTCGCCGACGTCCTGGGCGCTCTGACGCGCATCCCCGTCCCCTCCGGTCCCCGATTCTACGGACACTGTGTTTTGTCACGGGGAGGAGGGCGATAAAAACAAATGTTTTTGGACTAAAAAGTGTTTGTCTATGATAAGAAGAGTCATAGATTGTCCGAAGGATAATAAAATTTATTTAAGTGTATAAATATTTTAATTCTCATTTTCCGTTTTAGGGTCGTTAAAGTTGCTGCATTTTCGACACAGACTTGTGCTCGGCTTGACCTCCGTCTCGTCAGAGGTCCGGGAGGGTGACGCGGGGTGGGAGTCCGCCAGACAGGGTCCGACCGTCGGGTGCGTCGGTGAGGGGTCTCCGGGATTTCGTCACTGGGGAACTGGAGACTGGGGTTCGAGGGACCGAGGTCGGGTTTGACCCCCTAGTCAGGGTGCACCTCGGACCCCTCGGGGGTTTCGACGTGCCGTAGGGAGGGCTGAGGTCCGGAGACGAGTTGCTGGGGAAGGTCACTCTGGGACGACCGACTGGTCGGACGGCGTCGATGGGACCGTAGGTTACGACGGGGAGGTGAGAAAGGTCTGGTAAGTAGTGGCAGACTGGTGTCGGGGTCAGTCTTAGTCAGATTGACGAAAACACCTGTCCGAAGACCCCCGGCTCGGCGGGAGACCGGCCGGATACTGGTGGACGTGCGACGCCGCAGGCTCGGCTCGACCGTCGTGCCGGGCACCCACGGGTGGTGCCCCGGCGGAACCTGGGCGGCCGTCGACTCCTCGACCACTGGGCCCCACGTCTCCTCGGGGCGGGGTCGTCCCGGGGGTCGACCTCGGAGGAACTCCGACGTCCGTGCGTGGGTCAGGATTGGACTTGGGAGGGGCAGGCCTGACAGGTGGACGACTCTGGTGGCGGTGAGTGGTACTTCTCACTGACTCCGGACGCCCGGGGCCCCTCCTTCGTAGTTCCCCTGTGTTTATTGGTCGTAAAACGCGGTTTGAAGGTGAAGAGGTCACCGGGGTCATGTCTCGACCCGGGGGACAGAGGTGGGGCTGTGACAGACACTGCGAGCTTCTGGAGGGGGCTGAGTTGTCGTACGACTCAGACGACCGAAGGGACATTCTTCGGGGCGGGCGGAGGGCGAGGGGTGGGCCCCCGGACGGGTCCGGGGGCGGGCTGGGGTCGCGCCGGAGCCAGGACGACTAGGTTCCAGACGACTTTCGCTCCCGGTCCCGTACGGCTCACCGCATTCGTCTGTCCTGACACACGGGGTGTGGACTGGTGTGTGCACACTCTGTCGCTGGAGAAGACAGTCGGTAGTCCTAAGAGGGGAGATCCCTTTTGGAAGTGTTTGTGGGAAGGGGATGTACTTTTGAATCCACACTCTGAAACTATGAACGGAGATTATAACTCAAAAACACTCCAAGCAAGTGAAAAGGACGGTCTGTCGTTACCCTATATCGCAACACTTACTAACCGAACAACCTAAACGACGACCCGAGGAATTTGTCGAACCCTGGACACTTTTCGTCCGGTTCTACACGTTTCACTCATAGACACCGTACGCACGCGCGTGTGTGTGTGTTTTCCGTTGTTAGAATATTTTGGTTCGTCGTCTGTCCGATTTAATCCTCACAAGTATTGAAAGACTTTTGCGTCTCATTGTCGGTCAAGTTTAGATACTCTCTTAAGATTCAATATCTAAAATTTATTTGACTCCTTTTCCAATTTCATTCTTTCTTGAATGAGGAAAAGATTAAAGGTAAAGAAACTATGTGTCTTTTGTGTTTTCGTCCTGAAATTTGGGAATCGTCGCACCCCAAGGATGCACGGGTCCTGTGTGTCACTCGGTACTCACCCCGTCCCCGTTTCCGCGCGGTGAGGTCCCGGCACGGGAGGGAAGGGTCCGGTGTGGCAGAGGCGTCCTACGCCGACCCGCGGCACGGGGTTCGGGTTCCGACAGTGGACACATGAGTCGGTGCCTCCGCTCACTCCTGCGCCGCCTGCGGCAGAGGGTCAGAGACAGCCACGAGGACGACCCCAACGCCGAGTCGTGCCCGTTCCGAAGGTCCCTGAGCTGAGACGACCCTTCCCCCTGCCCCGTCGCTACCCTCCCACCGTCCATGTGGAGGAGAGCGGGTGTTGACCACGGCCGACCACCCTGCGGTGGGGCTTGCCCGGCCCGACGTGGCGGCCGTGTCCTTCCCGACCGCCGGCGTCGTCGTCACCCCTCGTGTCGGTCAGACGGGGTCCTTTTGTACCGTAGTCCCTGTCTCGGTTCGGACCCCGTGGTTCCCCGGACCCTCCCCTCCCGGTGGGGGTCCGCCGCGGCGTCTCGTCCTCCCGTCGTGAACGGGACGACGAAACTCTCGGTCCACTGGTCCCGGGTCTGCGACGACGACGGCGGTCTGGTCCCTATCTGGTCCCCTTCTTCCCCGGACCGCCCGCCCCAGGGGTCGGTACCGTGAACCCGGTGGAGGTGCCTCGCCCTGTGCGAGCACGGTCCTCCGTCCACACCCGTTTCGAACTTAAGTCAGGGCCATTGTCTGGCGGACTCGTTTCAAGATTGGCCTCAGGTCCCAGGGACGCTCCGCAGTTCTTCGAGGACCTCCACGCCGTTCCGTCCTGTCGCCCCTGGACGGACGGTCCTCCGGCTGGGGTCACACCCCCGTCGTTCCTGTCTCTGGGCGTCCCCGACGACTCCGGACACCCGCCAGTCGTGGAAGTTGTCGGAGGGGTTGTGGAGGAGGAGGACTGAGTGAGGAATTAGTCTTTCCCTTTACGGTCACGGGGGCCCTTGTCGTGGAGTCGGGTGTAGTTCCACTGGGTGTGCTGCCCGACGGGACCCTTTGCGTGTTCGGGGAGAGGCGCCCCGGGGCCGGCTCTACGTGAACGACCTGACCTCGTCCCCTTTGGACGGCTCCGCGCCCGGGGCAAAGTCCCTTACCCGTGTTCCTGAGTCACTCTGGCGCAGGGTGTACCTGGACCCGAGTGCCTTCCTGTGACGCCTGGGTTGCCGTCACGACCGGATTCTGGTGCCACTGCTCTCCGTTGCGGGGACGAGTCTCTGTGCGCGAGGGTTGACAAATTCCTGTTTACGACAGTTGAATGATGAGAGTTTTCCAATCTTTGTTTTTGCACAGGTCCCGACCCTCTTGTTCTCCTGTCTCTCCCTGTTTGTGTTTTGGTAGAGTCGTCACCCACTCGGACCCGCTGTCCCTAATCGAGGACACTGCTACCGTGACGGCGCCGAGACTCGACGGGGTCCCGGCCTGCCTGCCGGATGGTGGGTGTGACGTGTCGTGGGGTGCCGTGGGGCAGACGAGTGGCGACACTTCCGCACGGGGGGCTTACGTGCGAGAGCCCGAGACACCAGCGGCGCCTCCGGTTGCTGTCCGACCTCGGGCTGACCCGGGCCGAGTCCAGTAGTCGACGGTCTCTGTTCTGTCCCGCGCGAAGGCACTCTGTGCGCGGGGGGTGCGGGCGGCAGACGTGGCCCCGCCCTTCCCGGTCGGGTGGCGGAGAGTCGCGGACTCCTACGGTCACGAGCCGGGGGTGAAACCTCTTCCCTTCACCCTCGACTGTCGGCCTCCCCGCCGCCCCTCGCCTCCCCCGTCCCGGGACGAATGCCCCCCTCCGCGAGAACCCAGGGTCCAGCGACGGACCGAGGAGGGCCACCTGCCTGAACCCGGCGCCGAAGGACCCGGACCTGAACCCGAACGGGTCCGGGACGAGGAGGTCCTAGACGACGACGAAGGCGGCGTCCATGAGGACGAACTAGTCGAGGGCGGCGCGGAAGAGGAGGAGGAACGCCTAGGCCAGAAGGAGGCGAAATGCGGACACCCTTCCTGGCTGGCCCCGCCGGACGAGTGCGGTCACGGGTCGTCTTAAACCCCCGCCCCCCGTGCTGTCTGGGCCGTCCGTCCGCGGAGCCAGTGGATGGCGCGGAGCAGAGAGAACTCGAGTTGGAGGCGGAGGTCGACGACGGAGGCGTGCGCCCGGAGGAGCCGGAACGCGACAACGAAGTCCTCCTTCCGGCGGGCGAAGAACCGTTCGAGCAGCAGACGGAAGACGAGTAGGACGTTTCGTCTACAGTGGATACTCGTAGGCCTGCCTGGGAGCCCCCTGGGGGTCGTACCAGTGTGGGGCCGGGGCGGGATTTCCATGTCTACCCTGCAGACGTCAGTGGATACTCTTCGGCCCTGCCTGGGAGTGTCCTGGGGGCCGTGGCAGTTGGGACCGGTGCGAATTACGTGGTGCTTGTCCTTTGCATCAGGTCTGCGAAGGAATGAGAAAAATTGACTCCTTCCTCGTGGGGAAATCTCCACGATCGTTTATCCTTTGTTCGGCGCGGCAAGGTTTTCGTAAGTCACACGGCTACGACTGAGATAAACGGGCTTTGGGTGTGTGAACAAGGGTGTTGTCCTCGATTTCACACAAATGTTGACTTCGCGTGCTAGCAGTTCGTCCCCTGACACACAGGACTACTCTACCGGGAGTGGCGAGGCAGCCACAGTCGGTGGGAGCTCCCGGTCCTGTCTCCTCTACGAGAGTCCTGTCTCTCCTCAGAGTACCGAGTGACGGGAGAGGAGGACTTCTTTTTCGAGGTCCTACAAAGAACTTCGAAGAGGTGGAAGGGTCTGACGTTGTCCCTCTTCGGTTGGAGTCGGGTTTCCGGTTTGTGGTGGACGAGACGCCTCGGAAACTTGATTCTCACGAAAAGTAAGAATGCACCAGTCTTTTGGTGGTGCTCCTTTAGTGGAGCACTGTGCAGTTTCGGTGTGCCTCGAGGACGAAGCCTCGGGCTCCTCGTCGAGACGACCGCACACCGGTCGACGGGACCCTTTCGACCCCGGAACGCCTCTGGGACGTCGGTCCTCCGGCGTGTCCGTGGGGGGTCGGAGACGTCGTCGCTGAGGCGTACTGGTCTCACCCACTACCGGACCGGTGACACCCTGCACCTACGGCGGTCGGAAATGGAACTTTTTCTTCGGTTGGGGGCCGAAGACCAGGGGGAGCGACGGCTCCAGGTGCCTCGACAGGGCCGGAAGACAGAGGGGCAGGAGCAGTCCCCGGAAGTCCAGCCTCTCCAGGTGGAGCTACTCCGACCGGAACGACGCGCCCCCGAGCAGGTCGCCGTGCAAGAGGAAGGGTCCACGCCAGTGCCACGACTCGGGGCGGAGGAAGCGTGACGGAAGGTCGGGGAGGGACTTCGGGTGGACGAGCCTGTCCTGCAACCGCAGAGCCCTCCTGCTGTCCTACTCGCAGGCGACCAACGAGAGCAGCACGTCGGCCATCGACAGCTTCCGCGTGAAGAGACGTCGGAGTGAGGGCCCGAGTGACTCGGGCAGGGTCGGGCCGAGCCCCCCGCAGGCTCCACCCTTCCTGGCGCTCACACCCCCCCGTCAGAGCTCCGGTCCGCACCCCCAGAACGAGGCTCTCCTTGGGACGACAGCGAGGAAGCCGTGGAAGTCGAGTCGGCCAGCGGGACTGGCCCGTAAGGCCGGGACTGGCTCCGCTCCCCCGAACGCCACTGGCCAGTCCCGACAACCTCTCTCGCCGAGTTGTTTCACCTACCGGCGGAACCGGAACCCCAGGACCCTCGGTAACGCCCCGGGCCCACTCCCGTACCACCCCCTGAACTCGTCGTCGACGAGGACGACGACCCTCTAGGACTCCTACCGGACGACGTTGCACGATTACCAGAGCAAATCGAAGAGCTACCTGTCCAGCGTGAGCGGGTGTAGGTGCGGGAGTCACAGGAGATCCTCGTGGCGGCTGTCGCGGAACGGTGCGAGGTCGAACCCTTCCGGCCGTCCCAGGGCCCGAAAAACGCCGACCTGTTCTCGGTCCGGGAGGGGCAGGTGTAGGCCTCTGGGGTCGTCGCGAGGGGCCGGGAGGAGGAACGGCTCCTTCAGCAGGGGCAACACGACCCGCACGAGGGGACGCTCCCTGCGACGAAAGTCGCCGACGACCCGCCGCAGCCGGGCCGGGAAGAACTGGTGCACGTCCTTCCGACGGAACGGGTCGACGTCGGCGACGGCGCGGCTGTCGCGGAGGTGGAAGAAGAAGACACGGAGCTACCGGGACGCGAAGAGGAGGTCGACGTACACGTCGACGTCGTCGAGCCTCCGGTCGTCCGACCGTACCAGGGGCGGGCTGGCCGAACCCGAGACGAGGGCGGAGACGAAGGTACACCAGTCGCCCCGGCCCGTCGAGAGGCTCCGTAGCCCGCACCAGAAGACCCTCGACGAGCGTGAGCTGAACCAGAGTGTCGACAACTCGGCGACCTCGAAGGAGAGCCGTTTCGACCAGTAGAAGCGCGAGGGCGACCGGTACCTGCGTGACGACCAGACCCTCTGCCACGAGTCCGTGCCCGACCTCGCCGGCGACCGTAGTAGGAACAGCAGCACGAGGGAGTGGAACTCCAGGAGGACGTCGAAACGCCTGAGGAGGAGGGGCGGCAGGGGTCGGGAGCGGCGTCCCACGAGGAGCGGCCGTTTCAGGACGAGCCGGAGCAGGTCCAGACGCTGCAGGCTCAGTCTCAGGACGGCGTCCGGTCGGGTCCGCAGGCCCGGTTCCCGCGGCCCCGAGGCGCGCGTCGAGTACATCTCGGACGGGAGGCGCAGGAACAGCCGAGACGGATGTACTTCCTTCTTCGGCAGCCGCCTGACAGGGACTCTGCTACCCAGTTTTGGCGACGGTCGGTCTCCGGGTGGTACGCACAGGGGGCGGTGGACCCCGGGGTGGAGTCGCCCGTGTCGTAGTTTCGGACGTCTGTAGAGACTTGTCCTCTACCCCCACTTTCAGGACAAGTTCAGGGCTCACTGCACTGACGGTCCGCGGAAGAAGGCGGGGTCTCCGACCACCGGTAGCGGTCTGGAGGACCTGCACTTCCGGGCCCCGGCGGGGAGAGGTGTAAGCAGGAGGAACCACTGGTGGACGAAGAGGAACCGACCGGACTCGTGCCGGCCGTAGTTGCCGAGGTCCTTCTTCGACAGCCCGAATGAAAGCTTCCGCAGGCGATCGGAGACCCCTCTGGACCGTGGCCGGTAGCCCGGTCCCAGTGGTGGGACCGCTCGGTGCAGGCAGGAGTGCTACCGGTCCTCAAGGAGCAGAAGCAGGAGTTACAGTTGCAACGAATCCTCCGAGGAGGGTAGCCAGGACTCCCGACGCCCGACCCCGACCAAAACGCCCCAGTCCACCTGCTGCGACCTCCGGTCCGACAGGAACGACTACCTCGCCCGGTCCGACTGCGACAGTGGTGGCGATCCCAGGTACAGTGTCGAGCGCCACACCACCTCCCGTTTCCCGCGACCGACTCTGTGTCCGGACGTTGCACCCCTCTCTCCGGTGCCCTGTGCAGTACGGAGACTGCTCTTGTGTTCAGTGCTCTCTCTTGGGATGAGAATGTGTGTCCTGCGTACTTGTCGAGAGAGGACCCGTTTCCTTTCGGTCCTCGGAAAGTCGAGTCGTCAGGACTGTGACACCGGGTCGGGGGGAACTGGTGCGACTCCTAGGGTTGCGTGAAAGCGCCTAGGCAGTTATGCTCAGGTACACATAGCGGGATCCTTAACCTCGACTCTGCAAAACTTTTGCTAATTTTTAAGGCCATTCTTTAGGTAATGTACTTGACACCGGACAAAAGATTTCGTTCGGTCCCGTCTCATATTCCTCGCCGGAGGCGACGCACGGGCCGACCTAGGAGCCCAGACGGACTCAGTCCGACGGCACTGGGGTGTGGCGGGTCCCGGAGCCTTCCGACTTTCGTCGTAGCGACACCCATATAAGACCCCAGGGACCTGGACCCCGTGACGAGACAATCTGATTGGTTATAAAGGTCGTCTTTGCATAAACCTTTGCACCTGTTCAGTGGACAAAAAAAAAAGGCAGGTACGATACCGACGAGGAGCCCCGACTGACAGCCGAGCCCAGTTCCTTGACCTAGCCACAGCGACCAGACGCCAAACCTCTTTTGTCACTCACTGGAGTCGTAATTCATTGGTCAAAATATAGTGAACTTTAAGGAAGTTATATTATTGGTGAAGAGTTCCTTTGCGTAGCATTGAGTCGTGTGGTTTTGACGAGTCCCTTCGTTTATTAGGGTTGTGTTAAAAGGTCAAAGTTGTTATCCATTGCATATTCAGTCAGTTCCAGTACTTTACTGCTCTTACGGTTAATGTGCCGTCATAGTTATTCGCTACCCGAAGGGACCGTCAAGTCGACCACTTCTTAGGCGGACGTTACGTCCTCTGGGACCAAGCTAAGGACCCAACCCTTCTAGGGGACCTCTTCCCTATCCGATGGGTGAGGTCATAAGAACCCGAAGGGACCACTGATCGACCATTTCTTAGACGGACGTTACGCCCTCTGGACCCAAACTAGGGACCCAACCCTTCTAGGGGACCTCTTCCCTTTCCAGTGGGTGAGATCAGTAGACCACACCTCTTAGGGTACCTGAAGGTACCCCGGCGTTTCACAATGTGTACTGACTCACTGAAAGTGAAAGTGAAATAGTTATTCACTACAGTTACAGTTAATTTTCTTGGTCACTTACAGTTTCAGGTTCACAGACTGTGCTCCATTGCAGTCCGAAATACATTAAGTAATCCAAATTATACCAGTGACATCCTGACATTGAAGATTCCCTGTAGTTATTTTGCGTCTTTCGCAAGACGGTCAGAAGAATTGGTTGCGGCGAGGTAGCACTGCTTAGACAAGTACAACTTTGATGTTACACTGCTGGAGGTCTCTCTCCCTACCCCGCCCCCCCCGTCACGAAGAGTGGACCCCCCAGGAGAGGGACGTGGCGGAAGACGACGAAGACGGAGTCACCGTCATTTCCCACACTACCCGATTTTCGTCTCCGAGGGAAGGGGGATTTGTCTCCTGTCCTCTCTTTTTAGTGGTCGACGGCTAGAAGTTCAAGTTTTGGTCTGGTCGTACTTAGTGTGGTTGGACGTTTTCTAAGTCTGAGGGACCCTTTTAATTAATTACATTTTTACTTGGGTTTTACATGGTTGTTGTAGTTCTTAAGTTTGAACCTATTTGTAGGCCTGACATCGAGCCTCTGTGTGACTGGAGACCAGTTCAAAGGTGTCGTTTAAGGTGTTCGAAGTTCAAAGGTGTCGTTTAAGTTTAAACACAACTCCGATGCGACGAGTGGACCCGACCCCCCTACCCCCACCCCGCCCCCACGGCGGGTGTCTCTTCCAGGAGCGAGGACTGAGGGGCGTCGAAGGGTAGCGGGACTCTTTTCCACTGGGGTCACCCTTGTCGCCTGTCCGCCCTCACCCTCCGTCCGGCCTGAATGTCCCCGAGTCCGAGGGGCTCGACGTCCACCACGCCGCCCCGCCCCCCGACGCCCAGCCGGCCCGAGCGGCGACGTCCCGGCGGGTCCTTCGACGCGAACCACCGCAACCTCTACCCTTGACCCCCGGCCGACGAAAACCCCACGCTGTGACTAAATCGACGTCTTTGTTAAAATATCCTTATCAGAACAATAAATGGAGGTGAATGTTGTGATCGCTCTTCTTAGAAATTCTTTTTTTTAGGTAAAAATATTCATGATTTTTGTTTTGAAAATGTACTTTGGTTTGAAGAGTTTTTTTTTTTTTTTGACCAAAGTTCCAGTAATCCGTATAGTACTCTTTGCGACCTGACCTTCTTTGTGTTCGACCTTAGTTCTAACGGCCCTCTTTATAGTTATTGGAGTCTATACGTCTTTTGTGGTGGGAATACCGTCTTTCACTTCTCGTCGATTTTTCGGAAAACTACTTTCACTTTCTCCTCTCGCTTTTTCAACCGAATTTCGAGTTGTAAGTCTTTTACTTCTAGTACCGTAGACCAGGGTAGTGAGGTACCCTTTGTCTACCCCTTTGTCACTTTTGTCGCAGTCTGAAATAAAACCCCCCGAGGTTTTAGTGACGTCTACCACTAACGTCGGTACTTTAATTTTCTGCGAATGAGGAACCTTCCTTTCAATACTGGTTGGATCTATCGTATAAGTTTTCATCTCTCTAATGAAACGGCTGATTCCAGGCAGAGATGAGTTCCGATACCAAAAAGGTCGCCAGTACATACCTACACTCTCAACCTGACACTTCCGACTCGCGACTTCTTAACTACGCAAACTTGATACCACAACCTCTTCTGAGAACTCTCAGGGAACCTAACGTTCCTCTAGGTTGGTCAGGTAAGACTTCCTCTAGTCGGGACCCTAAAGAAACCTTCCTTACTACGATTTCGACTTCGAGGTCATGAAACCGGTGGAGGACTCTTCTCGACTGAGTAACCTTTTCTGAAACTACGACCCTCCCTAACCCCCGTCCTCCTCTTCCCCTACTGGCTCCTACTCTGCCGACCTACCGTAGTGACTGAGCTACCTGCACTCAGACTCACTTGAGGCCCTCAACCACTACCTGTCCCTCCGGACCGCACGACGCTAAGTACCCCAGTGTTTCTCAGCCTGTGCGGACTCACTGACTTGACTTGACTTGACTCCGTATAAAACATTGCTTATTTTGTTTATAAAATTGTTATTCATGGTTTTAGTTTTCTGTGTCGGTCTGATCTCGTCGCTCCCTCCCACGTACCTGGGGATCGTGCGTCGGAGGAGTGACCCGGGCCCCTGCCTCGACTGGTCCCGCGGGACGTCGGTTTGGGAGTCCCCCGCCGACCGGCCGACCCGGGTCGGACACTGGCTTGCGGAGTCACCGGTGACTTCGAGTTCGGGGGCACCCGAGTCCCCACCTCCAGTCCGGGTCGGACGTGGACGAGGCTCTTGTGACCGGTTCTTTCTACCACGGTCACGGTCAGGACCACCGGTCTGGACCCGAAGCCTCCGTCTGACGAGTGTCGGGCAGTTCGGGGGACCTCGAGGGTCTCTTTCGGGACTGAGTTGGGGTGACGCCGTACTTCCGGTCCCGGACACTCGTGAGAGTGTGTGCCCTCAGACGGTGAGTGGTAGGAAGTCGAGGACTTGTAGGGACCCGACCTGTTTTAGACCAAACTGCAAGAGTTTGGTGGTCTTCTCGAGCCGTTATTTTTGGTATTGTAAACCGATTTTTTTTTGTGTCTTTTCTAGTTCCTGTGTCATCTGTCGAACAAGGGTGCACCAAATCTTTACACGAAACTATTGACTAATAATGGAAGTCGTGATTTCCCCGCATGTCGTATAGGAGATCCCACTCTATCTTCGTAAACAATTCTATAAGTAACCTCTTAAGAGAGTCTTCGGCTTACAATATGTCTGACAGTCGGTAGCTGCAGTGGAGGAAGTTCGTATATAGATTGTCTATTTTTCTACTTTAAATAATCCAGATTTTATGTAATGTATATTTTCTATTTAAATAATATTTCTGTGCGACAAACACGTCCGTGTGTCTAGACGCACGCGTATATACATATGTTCAAAGTTGACTTTTGGTCAAATTAACTTCCATTTCCACTGTAAATTTTTCCATTTTTTCGTAATAATTTGTAGTGTTCACTAATGTTCATTACGATTTATATCTTTCTTTTGTGATTCTTTTTCTATCCCTTTTAGAGGTCCTGGACTTAAATTGACAATTGTAGATATTTCATATGTCTTTAATGAATTGAAAACTCGTACTTGACACTGTTAGTGGAAAGTCAAATATTTCTGGACGGATGGATTCCAGTCACGCGTAAATTGGGTCGGAGAGGGGGCTCAGGAAGGTCACTGTGGTACAGGTGCCCACCCTTTCCCCTCGTATTTTGCCCTTCGCAGTCCGAACGGGGTGTCTTTACATGCCCCGCGACGAGTAGTGTCTTCCGTCCTCCGGGCGTCTCGAGCCGGGGGGAGACGACCGACAGACATGGGCCTCGCCCTGTTGACAAGGTAAAGTACGACAAGACGTCCTACGGTCGGGGAGTCGGTCTTTTAAGGTCGTCCCTGTGGGTGCGACCCGGTGAGTTGTCCGAGAACTCCCCCTACACCCGGGTGGGAGTCCTCGCTGGTCTTGTGGGTCTATGGTGGGTTCCGATTTGATGTTCACCGACAGGACTACTGAATTGAGACGGACATTTATTTGTTTGTCCTAACTCTTTGAATGAAATCTTTTTTGAAATGAGGATTCTTCAGTAAAAGTTGCTAAATCTTTAGAGTGCGTGTTTACCCTAAATAGAAGTTTAAGACAGGATACACCTCTACGGGATTGTGACACTTAAGAGTTCTCTTTTGAAAGTATTCAACTCATTGTTAATATAACGATCCTTTACAAGAAAAAGGAGATTTTAAGTCTAACACTTTATAATGTTTATGTTTCTAGTCTGAGGGTCCATGGGAGGTGGCTCACTTGTTTACAATTGTAGCGAGGAAGAGACTAGGTTTAGAATAAAAGAGAGCCATTTCGTGGGTCACGACTGGGTGGACCGGGGTGCCGTCGTGGAGATTCGGGACCCTGGACAGCGCACATCGCAGACGTGGTGCGCTCCGGCGGGGTACTTAGTACCTGTGTCGAGGACCGACTGACGTCTGTCGTGAGTGCTGTTCGGTACGGATCGTCCACCGTCGGACAATAAAGGGGGTCTGGGCCTTAAGACAGAGATTTGTCAAGATACGACTATACTCGTCTAAAACAGTAAGTTGTCGACATAAACAACAACAAGTCGGTGATTCAGCACAGGTTGAGAAAAGTTGGGGTGCCTGACATCGGGCGGTCCGAGGAGACGAGAGGTGGTAGAGGACCTCAAACGAGTTTGAGTATAGGTAATTCAGCCACTACGATAGACAGACAGAGTAGGAGATGGTGGGGGAAAGAGGAAGACGGAAGTCAGAAAGGATCGTAGTCCCAGAAAAGGGTTTTACCATAAGGGTGGAGAAATTCTCCAAAGGTGTTAAAGGGTTACCGATATAACCTAAGGTCCGAAGGGACCACCGAGTCGACCATTTCTTAGGTGGACGTTACGCCCTCTGGATCCAAGTTAGGGACCCAACCCTTCTAGGGGACCTCTTCCCTTTCCGATGGGTGAGGTCATAAGACCGGACCTCTTAAAGTACCTGACACATATCAAGCACCCCAGCGTTTCACAGCCTGTGTTGTCTCGTTCAAAGTGAAAGTGAATCCTAAGGTGTTAAAAGTGATAATACTTTTTGGTTTGAACGTACAAGAGAAGTGGTCCTTGGGAAGGTCTTTCCCAGTGTTCGATGCGACGGGTGTAGACCGGACCGGTGTGGGGTCGGACGGGCACCGTAGACCGGAGAGAGACACGACCCGGCACGAGTGGACCTGGCGGAGAAGACCCTTTTCGGACGAGAATGATGGGGAGCCCAAGAAGTTTAGGATGACTAAACAGCCTTAAGAAACACATACGACCAATGTTTTGTAGTCGCACCGTCGGGTGACGGTCAAACATAAATAAGGCTGGTAAAGACACGTGTAAAATACGAGCCAAAGTACTGCAGGACAGTGGTGTCACCTAAAATGTACGCATGTACGTCCTTAGAAAAGACCACGAACGCATTAAATTTGGGTAGGGTAATGGTTACAGCACTGTTATAAAAGGATAAAAAAAAAGGTTCAAAAATTTTAAAACGAAAAGGTGAGAATGCTAAAAGCAGGTTCCGTACCACGAACCGTGTACACCCCACCCCAGGGTGACGTAAGGGGGGAGTGACCACCGCGAACGGGGTGTCAGACACCCGGTGCGGTCCGCGGTCCAAGGGTGTCTCGTGACCACAGACGCGGGGAGACGGGTCGAGAGTCACGAAATCGACTTCGTTTCCCATTGTGTGTCCTTAGACCCTGTTAGTTTCGCTTTCCTACTACTTACCCAGTCACACGGCTTTCTTCGTTCTGAGGTACTCCGGTTGGGCTGCGTTCCTCTCGCCGGGAGGCGTGGGGTTGCGGCTGGACGGTTGGCTGTTCGCCCGGTCTTTAAGGGTAGACTGCTGGTGACACCCCAATCTTTGCACTGGTCCTCTGGCTACAGGTACGTCGGGTCAGTGATCAGTCAGCATTTCGTTTCTCGTCGCCACAGTCTCTCCTCTTTCCGGCCTTGGGTCCGTGGCACCGCACAGGGCCTGTGTCGCGGGCCCCGTCGCGCCGACGCCTGTGGTCCGGGACTGACGGTGGCCCTCCCTTTCGGGCGCGGGGAGGACGAGGACCACGGCCCCCGAGGGCCGCGAGAGCGAGCCGGAGGAGCCGTGGGGGACGAGACGGGGGGTGTGGCCCCCCGTGCTGGGGGTCCCTTCTTGGACGTCGAGTCGGACCGAAGGGGAACACGAGTCTACTAAAGGCTGGTCGTCTCTGTCTTCCGGTGAGAAGTAAGAGGAAGGAAGTCGAGTAAGACCGTATAAAGAGACAATGACAGTTTACGTGACTCTAGTCGGACCGCATGACTAAAAATTTGAGGACGACATGTCCTGTGCGCGACTCCGTTGTCAAGTCAGCGAGTCAGCACAGGCTGAGACGCTGGGGTACTTAGCGTCGTGTGGTCCGGAGGGACAGGTAGAGGTTGAGGGTCTCAAGTGAGTCTGAGTGCAGGCAGCTCAGTCACTGCGGTAGGTCGGTAGAGTAGGAGACAGCAGGGGAAGAGGAGGACGGGAGTTAGAAAGGGTCGTAGTCCCAGAAAAGGTCACTCAGTGGAGAAGCGCAGTCCACCGGCTTCGTGACCTCGACCCCGTTGTTCGGAGGGACATCCGGTAGGCTCGAGCCGGGCGCGTAGGTCCGTACATGCAACGAGCAAATAAGGTGTTCGTAGGTGACTTGTGGTCCAACAGGGCCTGTCGTACCCCAGATAGTCACTCGACCTGCCTATCTCTGTGGACGGGAGTCGCTCGGGGGTGGTCCTCTAGGGTGGCACTGAGGCTCAATCTCGTGCTTTGCAAAATCTCATTCAAGAAACAAAGGTGCGTAAGTTCTAAAATCGTCAGACCTCTGTCTGCGACGTGCAAAGACAATGGCTGAAGAGTAAAATGACACAACACTGTGTTGGACAGCTCCAAAGAAGGCACCGGAATCAGCTCGGGTAAGAACATTGCGGAGGTACACAAGAGCAAATTGTCCCGTCCAGGGGACACTCGACCTCGCGACCCGGACGCGGGCACACGAGCTCAGGGGAGGTCGGAAGGACGGGGGTAGACGTAGTCGTTCGCCAGAGTGCTCAATCCAGTGTTCGCGCGGAGCCCAGTAGAGTAGGACACGACGAAAATTTTGGGGAAAGATTTCAAGACGATGCCTGCGTCACTCGGAGTTGGGAGAGGAGGACGCCCGGACACGAAGTAGGCGTGGTGTCCGATAGACGAGGATCATGGAGGCAGATGGAGGTCTGGGGCCACCTGTCCACTCTGCGTCCGACCTGTTTTGGCGTCAGTCTTGTATGACTTGGTCACTCGGGGCTCCGTCGGCGTCCTCCACGGCTCCCAGTCCCCTGGGGTTGCGTGTGTTCGTGCGGTGCGGTCACAGAGGGGGCTTCAGAAGCACCACTTGCGACACGAGGTAGTCTACAGGCAGACGTGTTCAGACAGACAGACGACGCGGGCCGTCGGACGACGGAAGGGCGTCCCCGCCCCCGTCCCCAGGCCGCCATCGGGTGAGGACGTGCCACCGTGAGATTCACTCTGGTTCAGAGGGTTCAGGACTGAGCAAGTGTATTTGAGTGGCGTGTGGACAGAGGAAGGGTGGGTCCTACGTCGGGTCACCGGGAGGTGGGGGGCCTTCTAGGGGGAGTCGACGTCCGGACCCGCAGTCTGCCCGGAGGACCGAAACAGTACGGTCGTCCCCCACGGGGTGTCAGGAGGGTCCCGCGGTCAGTGTCGAGGGTACCGTCCTCCGGGTCCGGGGTGTTCGTGTCTCCGGAGGGTCCGGGTCCCGTTAGTCCACGGTTAGGTCCCCAAAAGTGAGTTCTACCCCTGGGGGAGGGTCTGAGACTCTGAGGGGGAGAAAGTGGCAGTCGACACACAAAAATTGATGGTTCGGGTCGCACAGACGAACCCAACCCCTCCCTGGTGCCAGTCGGGACACGGTCGGTGCTCGGACCGTCTGTGAGACACACGTCGTCGCCAGTCCTGTGGCGCCTCGAGTACGGGGCGGGGCGGGGTGCAGTCTCTCCTCCCACGTTTCGTTTGGGTGTGGCCGTCGGGACGAGGGCAGTCGCGACGAGCCCCGTAGTGAGTGCGGAGAGGGGTGCCGGGTCGCGCCCGTGGCACCGTTGTGTGCACTGCGTCACTACGGTGGCTGTGGTCCGGACGCCCGCGGGGCGTGCCACACAGGTGTCCGACCTAAGGCGTGAGCAGAAGGGTTTGGTGTAAGTCCTACGAAGCGGAGCTGACCTCACCCCGACTGGCCGAGAATCGGCAGGGCTCTGGGTTCAGGTCAGTGACTATCCCTTACGTGATGGTATAAACAGGGTCGGGGGGAGGGGTGGTCCATCTTACGGTCCGGGTCCGTACGACAACGGTCTAGATGCGCAGGTGTGCGACGGGGTCGCTGTGACTCCTGAGCCCCAATGACGACGGACGACGTAGCGAATGTGACCGCTAGGCGTACAGAGGTCGGGGGGCCCAGGGGAGTCTCCGTGTCCGGTGTGAGTGACAGGTCGAAGTCGACGGGGCCCGTCGTCATCACCTGGTACCGGTCTTCGCGACGGGTGAAGCGAATGTGACCGCTAGGTTTGCAGGAGACCGGGGGGTCTAGGGGAGGTCTCCGCGTCCGGTGTGAGTGGCAGGTCGAAGTCGACGGGGCCCGTCATCATCACCTGGTGCCGGTCCTCGCGGCGGGGCACCGACGGCAGCGCGTAGTCCAGGAGGTCGTCGCCCTTCACCCCGCCGACGGCACGCGTGTCGACGAGGGCCGCCATGGCGTGGACGCCCACTCTCCCCGGGTCAGTGACGCGCGCTCCGACCGTGAGTCGGTCGCAGGTACCGTCGACCGGCCTGATGCCAGTCTTGTTGCCGTCGGTGCGTGCATTCGGAGCGCCAACCCACTGCGGGAGACGGACCTTGTGCGCAGGTCTGGGTCCCTTGACCCGAAGGACCGGTGTCACCCGTTGGTGCCATTCGACGAGTCCTGCGGTGCCGGTAGAGGGAGACTCCCGGTCTGTGGGGCCCCTTCCTCCGTCCTGTGTGCGGATGTAACGGTCCCCGACGTGTGCCAGGTGCCCACTCTTTGTTCAATGTACCACTCTCGGGATGTGGCCCTTCTGGGTGCACTGACCGGGAAGAGTCTCGGTCGTCGTCGAGCCGCAGTACTTTTTGTGTTCCGTCGCAAGTGTGCCGTGGACCCTTTGAGGGCTTGGTCGAGTCTGTTTCCGGCGGACCGGTAAGTGGTCGGGGAGCCCGTCCGCGTGCCGCCGGTCCTTAGACTTCCGTGCATTTCACGATAATTTTTTTGTATTCGTGAAAAGGGTTCCAAAGACACGGCGACGGAAATAGCTGTCCCTCGTTCACGAGTCTCGCCTCGGAGGGGCCGGACGTCCACGGCGGGACATTGACCCGGAACGAGCCTCGCACCTGTGTGTCCGGTGGACGGCCCACTGGTGCAGGACGCCACGGCCATTCGGACCGTAAAGACGTCGGTACGAAAGGGGTCGCATCTTCTCGTGTCACGACCGAGTTCCTTGTTTCGGGCACGACGAGTGCCTCCCAAAGGCCTTCGACGCGTCTTCTCAGTTACTTGGGTTCCTTTTCGGGGGCCGTCACTAGGGCCCTCTCGGTCACGGCCCGTCAGTCGTCACCGCACACGTGCCTTGTACGGGGTGGACCCGGGCACGCTACGTGTGGTGAGGGTGGTCAGAGGTGCCTGTGAAACTTGAACAAAGAGCCGGACCCCATCCGAGGGCGGGTCTCGGTCCGGGTTCCCGAGGGCACACGTCGGGTTCCGTGCGCGGACTGGTCGGAGGTGTGCGTGTGTGTGCCGTGTGCCGTCTCGTGTCGTACGTCCTTTCGCCTACCAAAGAGTGAGTCCTGTCTACCACACGCAGACGCAACCCCTTTCGCGACTGGGGAACCCAGGTCCTCGGGGGTGGCGGGGAGCTCCCCCGGGGCGAGGGTCGGGACCCGGACGGGTGTGAGTCGGGCGACGGTTTCGCGTCCGACGCACGAGCCCGTCGGCTCCCCTGGCTGGTGGGACCTCCTCTGGGACCCCGAGACGAGGGTCGGTGCAGAGGGTCACTCCGGGAGTAGGGTAGACTGTGGAGGAAGGCCCCGTAGACGTGCGGACCACCAGGAGTGACGATGCGCACCTGGACGAAAGGGTCAAACGAGAGACCGGAAGCGAAAGGTTGTTCTTTATATATTTGTGAGTTTTTTTTTTTTTTATCCGGGAGGGGAAGAAACACTAATAATGTAAAGTTTCTTCCCTTTAATAGGTGGTCGGTGTTTCGCCTGAGAAATGCATCTAGGGTGACTGCCAAATATAGGTGGCATAGAGGAAATATTAGCTTAGGATTCCTGGTAAACTAGGCTTGTTAATTTGATTTCCCAGTCCGTTTTTATTCCCTCGAAGTTTTTCTAAACAAGAGGTCTTGAAGTAAAATTTCCCGCGGTGAACCTCGTGGCCCATAAACACGCACCCTTTGCCAGATGTGTGACCCAGGCAAAGGTCTTGCCGGTGGCCGCGGGAACGGTGGTCCCTCTCGTTCGGTTCCCGGTGCGGACGACTTTGGACGTTCTCTCCCTCACCTAGGACGGTGACTGGGACTTCAAGTAGTGTATTTCGTCCTTTGATGGAGAAGTCTCTTTGTGCTTCGACAGACAGTTCAAATGGATTCGTTCACCCGTTTGGTGCGAGACCCACCGCCGATGTCTTCCGGAGGGACCTCGACTCTCCCGGCGCGGTGCCAGGTGAGACGGGTCTCGCCCGGTCGGGACGGGGCGTCCTCCACGTTGCTTGGTGGTCCCTCCTGTGAGTTTGTTTCTGTGTCCGCGCTCGTCAAACTTTACCTTCGTTCACTACCGCCGCCTGCCGGCAGACTACCGCCGGCCCACGTGTGCCCCCAGGTGAATGCCCGTGATTGAAGGTCATGGTGAACCTCCCTCTGACGAGTCCTCCGCTCCCTTCCTTCCGTCCTCTCCTCAGTCGTCCGTCCAGGCGCACTCCTGCCTGCTCTGTGTGCGTTGTGCGGTGCAAGTGTGCCCTCCACGCGGCGGAGGCTCTCCGCCCTGCGCGGGTCACGTGCACCGGACCCTGCGAGGCGCGATCGTCCCCTGGGTCCCCTGTGGTGCCCGTGGCGGTGCTGCGACCGGAGACGTCCGTACGCCCGGCCCGGGGTGTCTCCTGTCCGCGGCTCGGGCGAGTCTCTCCCGGAGCCGTTCGGCAGACGCGGGCAGACTCCTCCCGCCGAGTGCCGTCGCACCGGCCCCACTCCCTGGGCGCCTGTCGTAGGGTCCCGGCCCCTCCGTCACTCTCCTCGAGGGAGCTGGCCGTCGGGACCCTGACGTCGGAGCCGGTCGGTGCCACACGTGTGTGCCTCCTTGTACCTAAGTTAGTGTGTGTGTGAACCGTGGGGGTAGGGGTTTTTCCCTGTTTGTCCTACCTTGGCAGAGTAAAGTGACCTGTGCCCTGGAAGTGAGAGGACTTCGGGGGTGACCTGCGCACCGGGTGTTCCCGGGGCTCCCCTGACGACCGACGGTCCTTGTAGGGGAGGACACGACTGAGGGGAGCCCACTGGGGGTGCGGGAGGGAGGCGAGGGGGTGGGAGGGTTCAAGTTCAAGTTATGATCCGGTGGGGACGGACCTTCTTTCCCGTCACCCGACGGTTCGGGGGCGGCGGTCCCGTCCCACGGTCCCGTGGGTGAGGGACGGACCGTTCACTTTGCCTTCTTGTTCGTCCCTCGGGTGTGCCTGTGCTAAGAGATGCTGGTCCTCGATGCCGTTACCTCGCAAGGTCTCTTCACTCTCAGTGGGAAATGGAAAACCACTCGACCTGAAAGGTCATTGACGACAAAATTGAATTGAAGAAAGAGACAATAGAGAGAGTAAAATTCTAACTGGATTTCACCTTCTTTAGTTTACGTAATCCCTCCGTTAACTCTGACTAAAGGTTGTGACCCCATACAAGGAGGAAGTGTTGGGTCTGGGGTGGAGCGGACACACTTGAGACTAAGAGTCTACGTCCATCATAAATCTGGTCATGTGTGGACGCCTTTATGTGTCTGGAGCACTGGGTACTGTGTCTCCTCCCCCTTTCCGGGCCGCGGGGGACCCCGGACACGTGACGAGGGGCGGAGTAGCGGAGTGGGGTCACGAGTCCGCCGTGGTGCAGTGGCTTGTGGTGGTCACGGTGCCGGACCGACTCTGGGCGGGACCTGTGGGCTGCCCTCGAGCGTGTGAGGGACTGTGGTTTCCTTGTGGTCGTTGGTAGCAGTCTGTGGGCCTTCGTGAATGATGTTGGCGTGTCTTTATTTTTATGGGAAAAGACCTTAATAATTGGGTTTCTATTCTAGTTTTGCCGTTTAATGTTTGATTATGGTACTTCCTTTTTGTTCCGATTGCCCGTGCACCAGTTTCGATGCCAGTCTACCTTACGGTGTCTTGACTCGCAGAATGGCAATTGTTTCTCGTGTCTATTCCCTTGAGTGTGTTTAGTTTAGTTCCTGTCCTTTTTGAAGAAAATTATAAATAAATAAATAAACGGACGTAGTCTCAGAATCAATTCAGTACACCCTAGAACAATCCCGTGTGTCTAAGAGATCAACACCGTGCGCCTGAAGGCCCTAGTGCCGAGCACCTGAAGGCCTCAGTGTCGCGCGTCCGAGTCGTCGACGTAGAGTGTCCGAATCGACGAGGACGTCGTCCACCCTAGAATCAAGGGGTTGGTCCCTAGTTTGGGTGTGGGCGACGTAATGTACCACCTAAGAATTGTTGACCTGGTGACCCTGTCAACCTTTTTTACAAAAAATTTTCTTTTTCTATTTTCATTTGTATCTTTATAAGATTTTATTTAATCTTACATGTATATGCACCTATTCACTATTTCCTTCATACCATTTTGTGATCAATATTTTAGATCCACCACCCGTGTCCTGTAAGAGATCAAGAAAGTTGAGAAGACGTACAGATTTTACAAAGTGTTAATTTGTAGCCTTTAATTTTTAAACCCCTTTAAACTAATACGGTATTTAATGGAAGGATGGTACCTTTACTAAAAGACTGACCTAACTACGTTACAATTGCTTACATCGAAAACTATAACATAGTAATCCACACTGTTGTGACCCTTCTAGATATGTTCAGTCACCTTGTCGAAAGGGGAACTGTTCCACGTTGGAGTCTTTTAGTACCCATTGTCCCGGTCCTTTTCGCATTCTTTCTGAAGTTATACTGTTCTCATGTCTCTCAAGTGACCCGAGGAGTTCCTCGAGTTTGGTCACGAGACTCTGTTGGATCTCCCTACCCGACCCGACCCTCCACCCTCCCTCCAAGGTCTCCCTCCCCTGTGTACGTACGGACACCGAGTCGGTATGACTACCGTAGTCAAGTCAGCGAGTCAGCACAGACTGAGAAACGCTGGGGTACTTAGTGTCGTGCGGTCCGGAGGGACAGGTAGTGGTAGAGGGCCTCAAGTGAGTCTGAGTGCAGGTAGTTCAGTCACTACGGTAGGTCGGTAGAGTAGGAGCCAGCAGGGGAAGAGGAGGACGGGGGTTAGGGAGGGTCGTAGTCTCAGAAAAGGTTACTCAGTTGAGAAGCGTAGTCCACCGGTTTCATGACCTCGAAGTCGAAATCGTAGTAAGGAAGGTTTCTTTAGGGTCCCAACTAGAGGAAGTCTTACCTGACCAACCTAGAGGAACGTCAGGTTCCCTGAGAGTTCTCAGAAGAGGTTGTGGTGTCAAGTTTTCGTAGTTAAGAAACCGCGAGTCGGGAGAAGTGTCAGGTTAAGAGTGTAGGTATGTACTGGTGACCTTTTTGGTTTCGGAACTGATCTACCTGGAATCAGGCGTTTCATTACAGAGACGAAAACTTATACGACAGATCCAACCAGTATTGAAAGGAAGGCTCCTCATTCGCAGAAAATTGAAGTACCGACGTTAGTGGTGGACGTCACTAAAACCTCGGGGGTTTTTATTTCAGACTGTGACAAAGGTGACAAAAGGGTAGATAAAGGGTACTTCACTACCCTGGTCTACGGTACTAGAAGTAAAAGACTTACGACTCGAAATTCGGTTGAAAAAGTGAGAGGAGAAAGTGAAAGTAGTTCTCCGAAAAATCGAGGAGAAGTGAAAGACGGTATTCCCACCACAGTAGACGTATAGCCTCCAATAACTATAAAGAGGGCCGTTAGAAGTAAGGTCGAAGACAAAGAAGGTCAGGTCGTAAAGAGTGCTACATGAGACATATCTTCAATTTATTCGTCTCACTGTTATATGTCGGAACTGCATGAGGAAAAGGATAAACCTTGGTCAGACAACAAGGTACAGGTCAAGATTGACAACGAAGGACCGGACGTATGTCTAAAGAGTTCTCCGCCCAGTCCACCAGACCATAAGGGTAGAGAAAGTCTTAAAAGGTGTCAAATAATACTAGGTGTGTCAGTTTCCGCAACCGTATCAGTTATTTCGTCTCTCTCTACAAAAAGACCTTGAGAGAACGAAAGAGGTACTAGGTCGCCTACGACCGTTAAACTAGAGACCAAGGAGACGGAAAAGATTTTGGTCGAACTTGTAGTCCTTCAAGTGCCAAATGCATAACGACTTCGGATCGAACCTCTTAAAACTCGTAATGAAATGATCGCACACTCTACTCACGTTAACATACCATCAAACTCGTAAGAAACCGTAACGGAAAGAAACCCTAACCTTACTTTTGACTGGAAAAGGTCAGGACACCGGTGACGACTCAAAAGGTTTAAACGACCGTATAACTCACGTCGTGAAAGTGTCGTAGTAGAAAGTCCTAAACTTTATCGAGGTGACCTTAAGGTAGTGGAGGTGATCGAAACAAGTATCATACGAAAGATTCCGGGTGAACTGAAGTGTAAGGTCCTACAGACCGAGATCTACTCACTCGTGTGGTAGCACTAATAGACCCAGCACTTCTAGAAAAAACATGTCAAGAAGACACATAAGAACGGCGGAGAAGAATCATAGAAGACGAAGACAATCCAGGTCTGGTAAAGACAGGAAATAACTCGGGTAGAAATGTACTTTACAAGGGAACCATAGAGATTAAAAGAACTTCTCTAGAGATCAGAAAGGGTAACACAAGAAAAGGAGATAAAGAAACGTGACTAGTGACTTCTTCCGAAAGAATAGAGAAGAACGATAAGAAACCTTGACTACCGTACCGTCTTTCGTTTTGTTATCACACTTCGTTAATAGAAAGTTGATTTGTATTTGTATTTTCTTTTCTCGTCGTTCTGGAGAGTTTGCAGTAGATGATGTTCCCAAAAGCTTTTCTTTTTTTTCCAAGTGACCCGATCATGGATCTAGTATATTTTCTTTGGAACGTTGTTCTTGTTCTGTCAGTCGAAAATTTCACTCTAGGTACGTCTGTGAAGAGGTTTTTTCTAGATGTTTACCGGTCATTTGTGTACTTTTCTCCAAGGCGCAATGTCGGTGGTCCCTTTCACTTTCGACGAGTCAGCACACGCCGGAAAGAGTGGGGTGCCTGACACGTCGGGCACCTCAGAGGTCCGGTCCTATGACCTCACCCGTCAACGAGGGAAGACGCCCCTAGAAGGGTCGGGTCCTGACTTGGACTCAGAGGACGTGACTCCCGTCTAAGAAATGGTTAACTCGATAGTCCCCTCGGGTAGTAGTCCCTTTACACTTAAGGTTGATGTTACTCTGTGGTGGAGTGTGGGAGGTCTTGTCGACCTTTGTTTCGTCGTCTTTCACGCATAGTCGTTCCTGTACCCTTCGATCTTTGGAGTCCACGAGTCCCTTTCCTTTTGCCACGCCGCCGACACCGGTCGGACGGTCGAGAAGTGTCCCGGGCACGCTGGGTCGTTAAGGTGGGGTTCTGTGTTCGGCTTCTTTCTGCTTCTGGGTCGGCGTGTGTGTGAGTAGGTTCTTGTACATATCGTCTTAAGCGTTGTCGGTCTTTCACCTTTGCGCTTACAGGTAGCCGACTCCTTACCGATTGGTTTTGAACCTTGCCGACTTGTCGCGCCGTTTGTGCTGATGTTTTTCCTCGCCCGTGAGATTCAGGGTGTCGTTCGCTCGCGCCACGGTCACGGCACCGTTTACCCCTCTCAGTCTGCGTTCCCCGGTGTGCGACGTCCGAAGTAAATTTACTTTGCAAACGTTGTCCGTTTAGGTGTGTCTGTGTTTCGTCTCCTCCCCGACCGCCCCCGACCCCTGCCCTGTTGTCCCACGCTGGCGGCTGCGCTGGTCACACTACTCTGCAGACCTTAACCACCACTGCCGGCGTGTCGGACCACTCGTGGCACTGTGAGGTGACTTTCCATGTGAAATTTTGCCTCTTAAAATGTCGTACACTTAATATAGAGTTGATTTTTTTTTTTGCGAGTAATTATTACCAAAGCTTAAAGTGTAAAACCAATTGGAAGTTCTTTGATCGGTTCAAAACCCCATCTTACTTTTTTACTACACATACTAACAGACCTTTCTGACACTTTTGTGACAAGAGAAGTTGATACGCAGGTGCCTTTTAGTCTAAAAGAAGTGTATGCAGTTATTTTTGTTGTACGACGTCGTCTACTTTACGTTTGGGTCCGTAGAGGTCGTAACCCAATTTACGCCAAGTAGATTTTGACGTTAACGGACCTTCTCTAGACATTCTTTGGGTGAAATTTGTCTTTCTGTTCCTTTCTAATTTGTATTGTCCTTCCCCCTAGGGACCTCTAGTCACCACTTCTTAGGCGAACGGTTGCGTCTCCTGTGTCCGAGTCGGGAACCCAGGCCCTTCTAGGGTACACGGTCCCCCGTTGATCCGGGCGCTCAGTGTTGATGACTTCGGGTCCTCGGGATTTCGGGCACCAGACGTTCCTCTCGTCGGGGTCGAGCGGACTTAATCCCTTTCGGGTGCGTGTCGTTACTTCTGAGTCGCGTTGGCTTTTGTTTATTTAATTTTTTTTTTCTTCTTCTTCCCTTCTCTACACGACCAGTACTCTTCCGACCTCCGTTCCTGGTAGTGGACACTATTTCCCTGTGAAACATTTGTGTTTTCCTGTCTTTTTAGGATTGTCGCGTGTTTGCATCGTTGTGCGTTTTTTGTGTACTTCGTTCCTGCCCGTGCTGGTTGTCCGTCTCGTCTACGTCGGTACGGTCCTCTGAGGTCACGAGGAGACCGTTGAACGGACTACCCCGCACTCCGGGGGCTTCTACGTGGGGCGGGTGCCGTTGGACTTGTGCACGCCGCGCGGCCGGCTGTCGTCTCTCATGCTGCCTGTGGGCCGTTCTGGTGTGACCCGGGTCTTGTTCGGAGTCACTCGGATCCTCCTGTCGTCGGTGTCGCGCGAGACTGGTGCGGTCTTACTCTTTGGTTGTGGGGGGTTTTACGGGTCTCGGTGGGATGGTCTGTGCCCTCGATTCGGTGTTCGAAGGTCTGTCGGGTGACTACTTTGTTCCCGGGTGTTCGCTTTATTTTGTAGAATTTCTCTTTCTTCTGGTGTCGTACATTCTGTTTACACGTGTCACACCGACTTCGTGGTGCATTGCTCCTCAATGATTGAAATTTGTAAGTATAGTTTTACTTGTTCACGTGTCTTCTTGACTAGATGAAATGAGTCTTTCTCTTTTGATTAAAGTTTTATTTATTTTTTGTTACTTTCGTTCTTCCCTGCGATGTGTCCTTTATTGCTCTTTATTTATTTTTTGTTCTCGTCCAAAATCTCGTAATTATTTCGACCGTTTGATCTGGTTGTTTCCCTTCTTCTTTTCCGTTCAATGATTCTCGCCCTTTGTTCTCCCCTGTAGCGGTGCCTGGTACGTGGGTGCTTTCCTGTTGTTTCTTTATACTTGCACTACTAGTCCAGCTTTAAATTTGTTTTAACTGTTTAAGGAACTTTCAGTGTTCAACGGTCGTGACTGTGTTTTAATTTGTCTTTAGGATTTATGGAATGTACATGTGACTTCGTCAATTTAAGTATTAATTTTGGAAGGGTGATTCTTTTGGGGTTCGGGTCTACCGAAGTCGTCACTTAGGCAGTTTCTGAAGTCCTGCTTTATTATGATTGACATGTTTGTGACAAAGTGTCTTATTTCTTCCCTTATGAAGGGTTGAGTAGACGAAACTATGGTCGGTAGTAGGGCTGCGACTTTGTTATTTTGTGTTCTTTTATGTGGTGTCTTCCACGGCCTAGAGGTGTAGAAGTCTACGTATTTTATGAGGACCTTGAGTAATTCTGTTCGGTGGAGTAATTTGGACCCGGTTGATAGACTTGCCTGTGGATTGTTTTGTGTGTCTTTGTGGAAATCAACAATCCCTTTACGACTGGTTGTGGCGCTCCATAGAGATGTGTCGGTGAGTGCCGACTAGCCTTTCCGACGGCGGTGGCGCCTGCCCGTCTCGCATCCGCGGCCCTGGGACCAGGACGTGGGCCGGTCCGGGGCGAGACGGAGGTCTAAGGGCGTGCCGCGAAGGGTGGACGTGGAGGTGCACTTCGACCGTCCACGTATTCCGGGGGTGGAGTGACCCGCAGGGAGTAGGGGCTCCGGGGGAGACGTGCCCCCTCCTTGGTTCTCGCCCCCATGGCAGAGTCGTCTGCAGGACCGACTTGCAGAAGGGGCTCTCCGCGTCCGGGGCGGTCCGAGACGGGACGAGGAGCCGACTGGGACCTATTTCGGGATGTGCTGCTCTTGCGCACACACTCGACGTGTCACTCTTTACGTGTCCGAGTCGCGTGCCTCGTGGTGGGGGCTCCCGGCGGGGCGCAGGCGGGGAGACGAGGCACTCACGTGACGGGGTGTGCGTCGTGGGCAGACGTCCCTCCCCGAATTATTGGTGTCCGAGGTCGCCTTAGGTCAGTGGTGTGTTGTGCCTTTCGCTTGTAAGAAGTGTACCTAGCATGTCTGCCAGTGTGACTCTCGCAGATTTGTGGTCTCCTCTTTTCTCGCGAGTTCTTCTATGGGGAAGGAAAATTAGTTTCACGGAAGACTTTGACTCTGGAGTTACTTCCGTGTGACCCACGGACTCTATTTTTGTCGTCCTTAAATACTTCGCCCTGGTGGTTGTGTGTTGCGTCGGGAAGTGGGAGACAGACGTGTGTGTCCTCCTCGGCCAGACAGACTTGGCGTCGTCTGTCAGAGGACCCGGACGCCGACCCAGCGCAGAGTCGTCCTGTGTGTCCCTCCACTATGAGAGCCCCTCTTCCCTGGGCGTGGGCGCCCCGTGGGGACCCCGAAGTCCGGCGAGCGGATGGAGGTCGTCCCGGGGGTGCGAGTGGAACAACTGGGTCTTCTGGTACCGTAGGAGCTCCAGCATGCCCTCGAGAAACCTCCGCGACTTCCACCTCTTCGCGCACTGCGACCGGTGGTGGAAGAGCTACGACTAGTAGAGGTGCCACATCCGGTAGTACTCCCGCAGGTGGTAGCGGTACACCCGCGAGACGTCCGTCTCCGTCGTCAGCCGGTGGGAGGGGGCGGGGCGTCGGGTCCCAGTCCGTCTCTGGGAGGGGTGTGGGTGTGGACTCGGGAGGACCCCGGTCCAGCCGAACCGGGGTGTAGGAGGAGAGGTTCCTGGGGCACTCTCGAGTCGGTTCCCTCTTCTGGGCTCTACCCGTGCACTGTTGGCGACCGGGGTCCGTCAGTCCCCAGACGTGTGACTTGAGTGCGGAACATTGGGAAAGAAGGGCCCTTAGGCATTGTAGGAGGGTTGGGTTTTGTGTGGGTCGGTCCGGTTTTTGGTCTCTTGCGTCTTGCGGGCTCTTGCCGGATTCGATTTCAGTGCACCCTCCGCGGTCCTCCACCGAGCTGGACCTCGTCGGACCGGGCCTTTGCGGTCCGACCACTTGCCGACGCCTCTTCCTACCCCTCCCCCTGTGAGTCACCTCCTCTCCGTGCAGACAAAGAAATAAAACCGTGCTTTTAAGAATTTTCTATCTGCACTTTGTTAGAGTCTCGCCCGAGTCGTTGAGGTACAGCGGTGGAGACTTGCGTTGAGCCAAATGGTGTCGGCCCCACCCCGTCGTGACGGGTCCCCTGTGTGGCCCCCTTCGACGGGGGTGGGGCAAGGTCGGGTCGGTGTAGGGCGGCTCTCTTCCACCAGAGTCCGGGCTTCAAAGCCTCGTTGAGACGACGCGACGTCCCCGTGTCTCCGGCGGGGTACCGGCGGGGGGTGGCGGGTCCGGTGAGTGGTAGAACTACCCGCGTACCGACTCCAGCCCGAGGCAGTGTCCCCACAGCAGTGAGAGGTAGTGCATTTAGGGAAAGGCCCTGTCCCGGACCTACTGTCTGACCACAGGGACGTCCCTCCGGTGGACCAGGGGAAACTCCTACTCCGACGTGTGCGCCGTCATGTCGAGCGACCTGTCGTCCTCGAACTACTGGCCTCCGAACTACACGAGGACGAGTATGACCAGCTACATTTTCCCCAGGGACTCCAGGAGCCCCTACAGTAGACGTCGCTGTCCTCTGGGGGCGCACACCCGTAATGGGGGTTTACGTCGGCGTGGCCGGTGAGCGTCAGTGAAGGGCGGAGGACCTCGACGACCACCCTGCCACCGACCTCCTACAGCTCAACCCCTGTGTCCATACTCCGACAGACGTCCCGCTCCAGACGTCTCTGGAACGGGAACTAAGTGGTCCTCACAGCCCTCGGTCCCGTCTGGACCCAGACGGTGTGGTGTCGCTAGGTCCGAGTCCTGCGGTCCCACCGGCGCCCTTTCCGGTGTCTCCTCTCCAAAACCTGTTCGGACACCAATTGTGTCTCGGTGTCGAGTTGTGCCTTCCCAGTCTCGAGTTCCAGAGCACGTTCGTCCTGGGCGGGTGCCGCCGGACCGGAACTGGCCCACGCGGAGAGTGTCGGCCAGTCTCGGAGCGGAGCTCCCGTTTAGTGTCTGCGACACTTCCGGCTAGAAGGTCCCAGCCCACTCCTAATTTAGTGTCGTGCATTCATTCAGTGCCACGACTCTCGTCTCGAACCTCGAGGTGTTTTAAGTGTGTTCATCGTCAATAGTTAAAATTATAGTTGGTTTTCGATTTTTCTGTCAGTTCCTTCACGGAAGGACAACGACACGTGGTGTGGGACGGGGCAGGACAGTTGACTCCGGTGGAGCGAGCGGACCCCGTCCCACCATCTCTGGACCTCGTGCGTCCCCGTCTCCGGGGGTCCTCCACGGGTGGGTCCGCTTCCTTTTACGTCCGATGCCCAGAGGTACTGTGTCGTCCTGTCTCTCGGAATTTTGTGTGGCGCCACAGGTCGGGGTGGCGTCTGGTTCATCCAGCCTTTCGGGACGGTCGTGGTCGTAAACAAGGCGGCTCTTGACGGTGTAGTCTCCGAGACCTCCACCGACTGTCAGAGGGGTTCGTACGCGAGTGAAGAAGTGCGACCAGTACCTTTGTTCGTGAGTCTCCAGAAGATTAAGACCTGGGGACACGTGGGGTGGGAAGCGACTTCTGTGGTCAGCCCTCTCTTTCTTTCGCCCCCGTCGCGGGTCCCGGGGAGGGGCGAGGTGGTCCGTTCTGGGTCCCTGTCTTTGTCGAGGGGTGCACGTCCGCGCCCGTCGAGCCCTCGTCCCGGGACCGGACGGCCGGCTCCCCTCCTGTCTTCCTCGTTTCTTGGGTCCTGTCCTCCCTCGGAGTTTCCCCTAGGAGCAAGTGCCGACCCGGGGAGGACGCGGTTCGTGCTCGTCCTGTCTGTGTTTCTTGGCTTGACTGGAGTCTTGGGTGCCGGATATTTGTCGTTTGTCTACAGACAAGACCTTGGATTACCCCAAATGACGTTGGGCCGACGATTTGTTTGGTGGTCTTTACGGTTATAGGAGGTCTGCCTGGGTCTTTTGTCGGAGTGCGATAAGTTTTACAGGTCTTGGGGTAGGTAATCCTTTTACACTGGCTAAGAGTCTCCCTTTCTACCAGTTGTGTGCGGTTGAGACTCTGCTGGGTCTACTCTCTTAGTGGTTTCTAAAGTGTCGTAGATAATATTGTTCCGAGGTACTTCGGGAGGACGTTGTTTACCTTTCTTGTCTTCCATAATTGTCTCTTTATTTTGAATAAATTTTTTTTTTTGTGGAAGTCCTAAAGGGACCACCGGGACACCACTTCTTAGGTGGACGGTTGCGTCCCCTGCTCTCGACCTAGGGTCCGGGTCCTTCTGGGTGACCCGTCAATGCGGCGCAGTCTCTCGGGCGTACGAGGTCTCGGGTGTGGGGCGTTGGTCCTCCTCGGGGATGAGCGACGTTGCTCTCTTTGGACTCGTGTCGTTCTCTGGGTCGTGTCGGTGTTTATTTACATGTCTATTCGAAAATTTCCATTTGGAAGTCTTGACGTTTTAGATCAATAGTTGTCCTTCAAGTTACTGTCTAAGTATTCTACTCGTTTCGTCTTCGTTTGAGTGTCCATACCCCTTCTTTGATCACCAATGGCCGCCCCCCGCCCCAATGTTTATTTTGTGTACCCGTGTTTCGGCCGAGTTCCTGTAGGACATGTCGGGTCCCTTACACCGTCACAAAACATTATTGATATTTACCTTTCATTGGAAATTTCTAACGTATTTTTATTTAAATTTTAATTGAATTTAAAATTTTTATGTTTGTTTTGTCTCTTTTGTTAGTCACTTGGACTTCTGTCTAGTTGTCTTTATTAGGTCGTCTCTCTTTCTGCTGCCTTACTTTTCGTCTCTGGGTCACTGACAAGGGTGGCTCCCCTCGGACCCCGTCCTTTTTGCACTTATTTACCACGGGTCTTGGGTGGGTGCAGACCATTCTATGGTTAAATGCCCGTGTCGTTTGGGTCTTTTGGGTTTGTCTTGGTTGAGCTTCTTTAGTCCGGGTGTGTAAAGATTAGTTTGACGACTTTCGGTCTCTTCGTTGTCCGGGTCCCCTGGGACTGACCTCGGTAGTTGGTCTGGACGCTTCCGAGGAGAATTACTTTCCCTTGTCCTATGCTAATCCTGAAGACCGTCTTTTTACCTTTAATAAGAATTTCTCTCTCTCTCTCTTTTCTTGAACCGTCTAATCTTTTTCTTGGTTCTTCTTTGAGGTCTTGTCTTTGTATGTCACTGATGTGCCCGTGTGACCTGACGACTCGTCGTGTCACGTGTGTCGCCCGTTCCCCTCGCCGTTTGCGACGGGCGCGGCGTCCGTTCCGCCCGCGCCTTCGGTTCCCCCTCTGTCCTAGGTTGTCTGTCGGCCGTCCTTCGAAGGTCACGACATTTTGGGTGCGAGGGGTCGTCCTCAATTTTTTTCTTCTTTCTTTAGATGTCTGGTTTCTTGGAGGGACATTGTGACCATTTTAGGTTTCTGTCTCTTCTCAGGACATTTCGCCGGTCTTTCCCGGGAGACCAGTCCTGTGCTACCGTACCTGGTCAGAGAGGGACGAGGAGAGGTAGCCCGTGTTGGTGTTTGGGACCTCTATTGAGTGTCCTCTTGGGTGTCTCTTGACCCCTTCCACCTTCTGCTAGGGTCTGACCTTCTCGTGTCGTTGTCCCACAGAAGGGTGGGGGTTGGGTCGTTTCCACTGGGTCCGGACCATGAAGGACTGGGGGTCGGACCTTTGTCTTCGATTCAATTCGTCCGAGCAAGGACGACGTGTCCCATCCACTCCCCTCAGGGTGGATGACCGGGTCCGGTAGGACCGTCTTGGTCGTTCCCCATCCTTCCCTCGGGGTGTCTGTCCGTCGGACTTGTGGGTTGAGGTGGTCCTTGGGTTGGACCTTCGCGGAGAGGAAAGGGTGGTCCGGCCTCTGTGGGGGAGCAGTCGGACGTGTTCCCCTCAGGTCTCCACCCTGGGGTGGTACTGTTCGTCGGGCCCTTTGTGAGAGTCTCCACACCCCATCGGACGGCGTTGTACGTGGGCCGGACCTGTGAGGAGTAGGACACACATCTCTTAGGGTGGAGCGGGTCTCCGTGGTCCGTTAGTCGGGTCCTCGGTGGGAGGCGAAGGCTTTCGTCGTGGTCGTCCCCGTCACCCTTGGGGTCTACGTGGTACTTTACCGTGGTGTTTCCGAGACTCGTCATTTGACGGCGACCTTGGTGTCAGGTGTGTCACCCGGCCCAGGACGTACGACTCGGATTCGTCCCTCTGACGGATGATACTAATTTTTTTTTTTTTTTGAAGTCATTGTGGATCTCAGTTTTATTGTCGGTTTTACTGGTCCTTTGCTAGTTTCTAGTGGATAGTATGGGTCTTGGTTCTTTTTGAATTTGCTCTTTTCTCTTGGTTGGCTATGGTTGTGGTTCTACTCAGACTACCTCACTGGACTGGTTCCTGAAATGTTGTTGGTAGACTTTCTTCTTCTGATGTTCGTTAGTGTCCAAGAGAACTTTGTTTACTTTTAACTTTTTTTAAAGTTGTATCCTCAATACTTTTCTCGGTCTATTACTCGTCTTTTTATCTCATTGTAAAATTTGGAGTGACTTATCAGAGTCCCGAAGGGACTACCGAGTCTGCAATTTCTTAGACGGGCGTTACGCCCTCTGGACCCAAACTAGGGGCCTCGTTGGGTGAGGTCATAAGAACGGACCTCTTAGGGTACCTGTCTCCCCGGACCGCCCGATACCAGATACCCCAGCGTCTCAGTCTGTGCTGACCTACTGATTCGGGTCATGTTTGTCGGAGTTGTCAAATTCACCGCTACGTATCCCAGTGTCTCTTTTATGTGAGTTTTTGTCTTGCTCGACTCAGAGTCCCCGGACACTTCTCATTGTTCTCTAGGCCACGGACGTAGCGCCCTCAGAGACTTTTCTCGCGCTCGTCCCGATTTGTCGTCCATTCCTTCGCTGGCGACCTTTGAAGGGTTTGTGCCGTTATCTGCACGTGAGCGTCGAAAGTTCTTTGACTTCCTTGAGGTTTCTCTTATTTGGGTTTCTTCAGGTGCGGTTCTGTGACGTATTGGTTTGAATACTTTCGAGTTCTGTTTTATAAAACCTCGTCGACCTTTCTTTCTCTTGTGTTGAGTTGCCCGTCGCGCAAGGAGGAGGCTCGGTGCTCCGCCCCCTTCGGCGTGTGCCGTCCATGTGCACGAACGCCTCTTCTTGCAGGCATGGACCGTTCTGGGTAGGGATTCCTTGGCTTCCCGATCTCTGTAAGAGTCTGTTCCTGTCGACCGCCCCCCCGCCCCCCAGAGATCGTTTGGACTCTCCTGACCGACTTCCTTTGGGAGGTTTGTCTTTCTCGTCCTAAATTTCTTTACTCGGGACCTCTCGGTCCTTCTTTTTCCGACACTTCTCGTCCGCTTTAACACTCATGCGTCTGATGGGAAGAGGGGCACTCGAGGGATTTAGTGTGGGGTACTCTGTCGGGTGTGGAAGTCCCTGAGTTCTGCTACTACTGAAAAATTTTCACCCCTCTCGTTTCCTTGGATTTACCTTTTTTCCAAAGGTGTGGAGCAAGTTTTACCATTTTATTATGACAGTTGACAACCTTCAGCGTATACGAATGACATTATGGGTCTCTTTGGTGATTCTATCCATGTGTCTATATGGGGTTTTACTATTCTGCCTTATATAGTTCTGCCTTAGGATTTTTTATCAGTTCATTGGGTATTCTTCCGGGTTTTTTGTTTTGGTCCTTGTTGTCTTTTGTTTATTTATTATTTTAGAGTCTGCATTCTCCATTGTATCGTTGTTTCTGTGATTTTCACTTACAAGATTCATGTGACTGTCTGTCTCTGGCCGTCACTTAATTTTTTATCCATGTTAATATACAGTAGATGTTCTTATAATAAAGCTTAAGTTGTTATATGCATCCTACGTTCAGTTCCCTATCTTTTCCGATATGTCCGTTTATAACAAATTTTTTTTTTTCCTTCTCGATATAATTGTAGACTATTTCGTAATTTATCTTTCTTTTGATGATCTTTATTTCACCTTGTAGTACATACGGTTCGACGAAGTCAGTGCAGACTGAGAAACGCTGGGAGACCAGACGTCGGGTGGTCCGAGGAGAGAGACGGGTACCCTAAGAGGTCCGTTCTCATGACCCCTAGAACGGCCGGGTCCCTGACTCGGGTCAGAGGACGTAGCGTCCGTCCGAGGAATTATGACCGAGTCAGTGGTCCCCTCTGGGGACTCGGACACTACACTCCACCCCGCAGTGCATTGTCACTTCCCAGTTAGGTGGTTCTCGTGAACTGTCGCGATTCACACCTAGGCGGTTCGATGTTCGGATCCTTGACTACAATTTTCGTGGTGTCTCGGCAGTCGGTGTCAATCCCCGAGGTTCGTGTCGACCCCTGAATGAAGTTGTGGGGGTGGACTTGACTGTCTTGGCAGTCTGTGTTTTAGTTGTGCCTCTCTCTACACTTGTTGTGTCTGGTGTCCGTCTTGGACTGACTGGGCGCTTCTCGTGCGGTGGGTCGTTGTCTTTTGTGTAAGGAAGTTTGCGAGTGTCTTATGAGTGGTTTTGTCTGGAAGTGAAGTCAAGTCGAGTCACCACAGGCTGAGAAACGCTGGAGTACCTGACGTCGTGCGGTCCGGAGGGACAGGTAGTGGTTGAGGGTCTCGAATAAGTTTGAGTGTAGGTAGTTCAGCCACTACGGTAGGTTGGTAGAGTAGGAGATAACCGGGAAGAGGAGGGTGGAAGTTAGAAAGGGTCCTAGTTCCAGAAAAGGTTACTCAGTCAAGATGCGTAGTCCATCGGTTTTCATAACCTCGAAGTCGTAGTCAGGAAGGTGACTTATAAGTCCTGACTAGAGGAAATCTTACCTGACCAACCTAGAGGAACGTCAGGTTCCCTGAGTGTTCTCAGAAGAGGTTGTGGTGTCAAGTTTTCGTAGTTTTGTTTACCCGGGATTTTGTTTAGAATTGTTCAAATTTTTTTACCGTTAGTGTCTCATACGATAGAATGGTGTGCCTTAGTCTGATCTTTATCATTGTTTTTGTGTCTTGTCCTTTTAAAGTTGTTGACCTTTAGTGTGAAGATTTATTAAGTACTTAGTTTATCCGTCATAGTTCTCTTTATTTCTCTTTATGTATCTTGACCTACATTTATATTGTATGCACCCTACGCCGATTCCGTCATGGCACACCTTTTAAGTATCGTGATTTACGAATGCGATCTTTTCACCTGTCTAGAGTTTAGTTATCAGACTTAGGAATGGAGTTCTTTGATCTTCCATTTTTCTTCTCCCCGTTTTATTTAGAGTTCGTTCGTCACTCCTTCCCTCCATCCATACTGATATTTTCCCCTTCTCCAGGAACACCCTTGTCTTACAAGTTGCAGATTAATATGTTGGAGTGATAGGGTCAACACTGTAATATAATACCAAAACGTTCTTCAATGGTGACCCCTTTAGACCATTTACCACTGGTCCTGGAGAGATATTCTAGAGAATGTTGATATACAATCATATGTTAAAAGAGTTCTATTTTGAAAATAAAAATTCTTTTTGAGCGGTTTCTAACCTTTTCCGTAGAGGTGTCTTTTATCTAAGTTGACCGGTTATTCGTGTGAATTTTTTTTTTTTTTCTTCTGAGTAGTAATCAGTCGTCCCTTTGGCGCCGCTCCGCAGTGTTGGGTGGATGACCTGGCCGGAGGCGACTTTCTGACTGTCGCGGTGCACAACCGTTCCGACGCCTCGTTGACGTCGAGAGTGTGGCGCGAAGCGACCACCTTTATTTTCTACTGTGTCGGAGACGTGTGCGCGTGTGCTGGGCCTTCTAGGTGCGGGTCCGTGACTGACCCTGTTTGCCCCTGTGTGCGGGTGTGTGTGAGTCTGTGAGTCCCTGCAAAGTGTCGTCGAGATCGGGACCGCCTGTCTTGGCCTTCGTTAGGTTCACAGACAGGTAGTTGTTCACTTACTTATGCGTTTTACGCCCCTCGGTTTGGTGGTCGTGATTCGGTTTTTCCAGAAGTGCGCACCTGCGTAGGGATCCTGTAATACTTCTCATTCCCTTCCGTCTGCTTCTCGCGGACTACGTCCGCTTTGATCTGAGTCCGCGCGAGACCCTTTCTCGGCTGACGTCCCCGAGTTCCCTTGGGGACCTCCACGACTCTTACCGAATGGAACGAACACCGGGGCACGTACCCTACTTGTGTAGGTAAATTTGAGTAGTCTGATATATGAGAGTGTTTGCCCACGTAAAATGACCTACACTTTAACCAAAAGAGTTTCCAGGTTATTCTAAGAAGTGACATATGAGTTGGCCTTGGGTGAGGTGTCTCTAAAGAGATTTTTTGGTTCCAAATTATATGTAGAGAAGGGAGGATTCTTTGGAAGTTACCGAGGGGTTGAGTGTATGTTTTTGTTTTTTATGGATAGTCGATAAAGTCCATAAGGTTCCAGACCGGGATCCGTCAGAGAGGTTAGGTGTAAATAGAGTGTCCGCGATTGAGTGTAAGGTCGGGTTGGTCTTGGGGTCGGAAAGGGAATCGGACCCCGTCCGCCGTAACGGGGGCGGGAGGGACCGGACCAAGAGTGGGTGGACTCGGTGTGTGAGTCGAAGTGAAAGAACTTGCCTTATAAGGTCTAAGGGGGTTCCCTCGACGGACGGGAGGGAAGGCCGAAGACGTGGCGTGGCCGAGGAGAGTCCGTGACGTCAGAGGGCCAGGGTGTGGTGTCCAGACACACGCGTTCCGGGTACCGACCGTGAGACCCTCGGGACTCTTCGTGTGGTTCCCGGGTGTCCAGTGTTGTAGTCCGAGTCGGCTTGACTACGTTCAAATTAAAACGGACTCAGACTTCGTGGACCTCCTGTCACTGACTCCCTATGAATTCACTTGATCAATCGTACTTGTCAGTGTCTCTCCCGTTCCGTGTCGTCTCTTTAGTCTTTATCTTTATTTGAGTTTCTAGCAGAGAGACACTGTTGTTTCGGGACTGCCGCCCCTCCAAGATCCGTTCCTTCTGATATTTATGAGGGTTTCCCAGGACGTCCGAGGCCACCGGCGGGTCGACCGGGACGCCGCAGACGGGCGAAGGGGGTGGAGTAGTAGGTCGGTCAGAGTCCCTGAGGCGGGAGAGTCGTAGACAACTGAGTTGGATGGATTAAGGGTGACCTCTGTTCGACCGGTTCTGGAACCATGAAGTTCAGTTTCGCTGTAGTCGAGACGATACCCGAAGTACATACACAGGGGGTTTTGAGTACATTGCTTTGGACTGGTGGTTCCACTTCCACAATCCTCTGCCCCGAAACCCCTCCGCTAATTCAGTACTCCCACCTCGGGGTACTCACCCCACACTCGGGTAGGTACCTCCGAGGGAGTGGGGAGACGGTGTTTGCTCCCGTGTCGTTCTTCTGTCGCAGATGCTTGGTCCTTCGTCCGAGAGTGGTCTCTGGGTCAGATGGTCGTGGAACTAGAACTTACAGGTGGGAGGGGTCAGCACTCTTTTTTAATGACAAGAATTCGGTGGGTCAGATACAGAACAATATCGTCGGACTTACCGGACCTGTCCCGAGGACCTGTGACGTGACTATGTCGGGGATGGGTGAGGTTGGACAGTCTTCGTAGAACGGTCCGATCGAGAGTTGGGTAGCGGGGATGCGTTTCTGGAAGGGACCGTGGGTAGCCCTTTCTTTAGGGATCGGTCGACCCTTGGGCCGCTTGTCAGACCGGGTGTGATCAAAGGTGCGATTAGTGGATGATAAAGCCAGGTGTTTAGGACAGTGTTATTCCAATTAGCTGAGTCCGGATGTTTGTGAAGGAGGAGACGTGTCTTGGACGGTCTACGGGAGGGGAGATGAGGACCCCACCCACCTGATGGGTTTATAGGCGGTAGGAAGTTTCGGGTGGAGGGGTGCTTCGGGGGATGAGGTTCGTCGGGGGTGTCCCTGGTGCCGCGGGGCGTCGGGTCCGTGAACCCAGGGTACCTTTGTGGACTGTTAAGGTAGAAGGCGGAACTCTGTCCAGGACATGATTCCTGTACGACGACAAAAAGTAGTACGTAATGAAGTAAAAGGAGATATATACAGTTGTCAAGTACACTTAAAAGTCGTTTATTCCTTTCTCGTAGTGTATTGAGGAGGGGAACATGAAGGATGTCGCGTTTTGTGTTGGTACGGGCACTGTCGATACTCTGACAATGACCAATTTACTTGTGCTAGGACCGAGGTAGGACCAGTGGAAAGGCAATCTACTTTTTACTGTCGGCAGACTTAAGGAGTTACATCCTTCACTTTTTCCTCTGACCATGTATTTTACCACTATGTCGGTGGTCTTTTGGTCGAACCTGTGGACACCCGTTAGTCCTCCTATTTACCTTATGTTTCTTTTGTCCGTCCCGAGAAACATTCTTGTGAATGTGTTTGAATTCTCGGATTTCGTGTGGTCACCGGTTGCGAAAACTAAGTTTCCTAGTCCTGTCAAACTTGAATTTCTGTCTAAGTGTAAGAAACCAATCACAAAGGAAACGCCGTAGTCCTATCCTTTCTCTTGTACATGTTTACCAACATAGAAATCTTTATTTTTAAGTCAGTGCATGTCGGTGGTCCTGTCTTCAGAAGGATAGGGTGGACAAAGTTTCCGCCAAGGTTGAGAAATTCGTTGGACTATTTATGCACTCGTGTCTGACAGGACGTCTGTACCGTGACTTGCCCTGTTGGTATTCGTGGGACTGGAGTCTACACCCGTCAGGAGCCGTGCGGGTCCGTCTCCCCGTCGGTCCGGCGTGACAGTCGGTCGCGGGACTGGGGGATCACGAATCCTGGGTGACTCGTCTGCGTCGGTCCGACGGGACAGGGGAGGGTAGGGTCGTCGTAGGTTTAGGGCACGACTTTTGTTCTCTGATACCTTCATGTTTCGGATCCCTCCCTCGGAGTCCTCCCTTCCCCATGGGTACGTTACGTCGACTAAGGACGACAACACGTCGTCTTTGCTTGTTGTGACCTCCGTCAATATGAGACTAAAAGATTTATGTAAATTTTTTCTAAAGACTTTTTGAGTTTTTGGTTAGTAGACTTGTTTAGTATAGTTTTTTTTGGAACAGTTGTTGTTATTTGGAGCTGTACGAGTACTTGCTCCCGGAGGGTCCACTGAGTCGCCGGCGCAGGTTCGGTCAGGGCCCTGCCTGTGTCGCCGGTGAAGTAGGGGTCGAGACCCGGACCTCCTTGCGACTGGTGCACGAGGGAGAGAGTCGGTCTACAGCCTGTTGTTTCCTTTCACGACTGGGGGGACCTCGTGTGTCCCTCCCCCAAGTCGAGGATTGTAGTCCGCGGCTCGACCGGAACCCGAGCTGGGTTGGTCGCCGGACGAGGAGTTCTGGGGTGAGTTCCGACGGGTCCGGACGACAGGGTGTCTCACCAAAGGTTCAGTCGTCAATTACTCCTCTGACACGACTCTCTGGTCTCACGGTCGGGGAGCGGTCGTCGCCCGAGACCTCTCGGGGCGTCGGGGAGGCTAGGGAGCCAACGGTTGTCTTTCCCTTCCACCTGTGACCACCGGAGATCCAGGACCGTCGGAGATCCAGGACCGTCGGGTCGAACACCGCTCGACGTTGAACCAAAGGTCCCGAGGAGCCAGTGTGTCGTCGTGTGGACGTTTCTTGGCTCACGGAAGGTCACGAAAGGCACCCAATGAAAGAGTTGTGACAGGAGCCCTCCATTGTCTTCGACAGTGAGCGGGTGACAGGGACTCTGAGTCCGGACTTATGGAAATTCCAAGGATTCCAGTGCCTGACTTTCGCTTTCGGTCCTTACGTCACCGAGGTCAGGTGGGACATGGCATTTTATTTGAAGTTCAGTGGGGAAATTTGAACTGGTTGATTCTGAAAGTGGGTTTTCCTGTAGTGTTTTTGTAAAGTCGATTCGTCCAAGATGAGATTACTGAGAAAATTCATCTATTGAAAGTTGTACAGGTTATACAATAAAGACTTTTTTAGTAATTCTGTGACAGTTACTTTGTTCTCAATGTGGGGGTTTTCTCTCTTCTTAGATTTTTATTTTCGTGTTCGGCCGGGTGTCAAGAGCCGACACGGTGTCTTCTCCTCTTGACCTCCTTCGGAAAGACGTGTTGGTACACGGTGGAGGTCCGGGCCGGTTCCCACTCGAGCGGACTCGGAGGGGTGAATGATGTTTGCCGTCTGTCACCCGGGGCCCCTCTGGGTTCAGGGTTGTCCGCATGTGCGTTGTTCCGCCGGAGTCTCGTGCAGCGGGACCTCTCAAGTGTACGAAAGGCAAGGATACGTTTGTCACATCGATGAGTTACTTGTCAACACATTGTTCGTTTCTACATTCGGTGTAAGCGGTAGTAGGGGGAGTTCTCGACTGACTGTTCATTTCGTACGTCTGACTTTGGTACTGAAGATTGATTGACTTTTGGTTCGCTCTCTCCTCGTACCTCCGCAGGTTTCTGCTTTGTTTCTTGTCCGGGAACCTACTTCCTCTCTCAAACCCCCCTTTCTGGATGTGCCAGGAGATGGTTTTAGGGGCGGAGGGTGACAGAGGACTTTCTGTTCTGGGACGCGACTCAGCGGTCCTTGGAGGGTGGTCCGACACTGGGGGGGGTACGGTACCATGTCTGTCCTTTTCGTAGGAGTAAGACGTTTTTACTTACCTTTCGTGTGGAGGGTTTTAGGTCACAAACTTGCGCGACTCCGTCGCCTGCCCGTTGTCCGTCGGGTCGGAGTCTTGGAGTCTACCGGAAGTCAGAGGAAGTCGGGGACGAGTGCGAGACGAGATATTTATGTGTGGGGGTCAGTAGAGTTTTAAAATGTCGGTCAAAAGTGTAGTCGAGAGCTTAATTAATGGACTTCGCGGTTGCTCATTATTTCCCACTAGACCAGGACCTTTATTTTGCTTTGATTAGGTTAGGACTGTGGCTCTCTCTACGTATAAATAACGGTCTCTCGACTGTTTAGGGTGCGACCTACGGTTTCGATTTACGTTGTCCTATTTTTACGTAAGTGATTCGAATTCTTTAACCTCTCGTTTGTTGCTCTCCCGAAAAATCTTCGTAAGCACAGACATGTGGTAAGTCAGGGTGAGGTATACGTTTTCAGAATTTTTATGTGTGTCCTCACTGCGACGTGTACGCGGGGTTCTCGGTGCGGCCTCTTGCGCGACACGGCTTCGCGTCTTGACCTCCGGTCGGTCGGTCGGTCGCGGGCCGTTGCCGCTTGTCCGAAGGACACTTTATGATGTGTCGCGACCTTTTCGCTCCTCCCCCTGTGTCCTCGTGCGCTCGTGCCCTCCCCCTTAGGTTCTGGGACTACGCCTATTTCGTCAGTGACACTGTCCGCGTTTGTGCATCTTGATTTGGTCTTCTCAAGTCACCACATTTTCATGCACCACGTGCTTCTTTTCGTTTGGTTGTCAGGTGTGTTCTGTACTCCGTCCACATTCCCCTCCGGTGCCTGACCCCTGGGCTTGGGACGTTTCAAGTTGCGGTGCAGGAAGAGGAATTCGACTGCCGACCTGTCGCCTCATCGCGAGATCTTACTGGTAAGGAGTGGGGTATGAGATTTCGAGGTATGTCCGAAAAAAAAAAAGGACCGACGAGGTTTCGTACGTCCTAGAATCAAGGGGTTGGTCCTTAACTTGAGTACGACGGATGTAACCTTCATCTCCCAGAATTGGTGACCTGACGTTTTCACTCTTTCACTTCAGCGAGTCAACACAGGCTGAGAAACGCTAGGGAACCGGATATCGGATGGTCCGAGGGGACAGGTACCCTAAAAGGTCCGTTACCGGGACCTCACCTAACGGTAAAGGAAGAGGTCGCCTAGAAGGGCTGGGTCCCTAGCCTGGGTCCAGAGGGCGTAACATCTGTCTGCGAAATGACAAACTTGGTGGTCCTTGACGACCCTTTCAGGGTTTTTGAAGTATGTACGAAAAATGGTTAAGGTATAAAAGGGGTTTTAGTGGCAAAGGGGTAGGATGATATGTCTTTGACTTATTTCGAACTACCTTCGTATTTGTTCTTAACATTTCGACTTTTGGTGTTTTATTTCCCATCCCGACCCCCCTCTCTTCGAGAGAGACATCGATATTTGGTTGAATCTTCCTCCGGGACGGAAATTAGGGGTCCCGCACAGATACGAGGACTGGCTGAGGTAGGTGTCGTGTCCGGTGAGGTTGGCCACTCTAGGACAGTGGCCCTTGGCGGGGCAAGTCGTTCAAAAGTTTTGGCCAGTTGGTCTGAGCAAAAAAAACTTTTCTCGAGAGAGAGGCTAAGACAGAGTGAGGTGTTTGTTCTTGGCAAAAGGGGTCTTGTTTCCGTTAAAAGTTTGTTTGCGAAGTTTACTTTTCTTTCTACTGTGTCTTGAGGGAGAGCTAAAACGTGGACTTTGTTTCGTGGACTTTAATTAGTTTCTTTCGGAAGCCTCGGTTCCGTTATTAGTCCTCTTAGTGGCCCGGACATTTTGGCGCTCTCGACCTTCTTATCCTCGCAGAATTTAGGTGATTCGTATAAATTCCGGATTGGTCATTGTTCCAATGGGTCAAGAAGTTTTGACCTTAATTGGCTTCCCTCGTTGAGCCTACTTCGGGCTAGGTAGGCTTTGCTTACGAGCAATGCCTTAGGGTGTGGAACCCTAAGCCTGTGTGACCTTTTCCCGTCCCCAGTGTTCCCAAAGTCGGGCCCTGAGGGCGGGCGTGTCCTGTCGCAAGCCGGGCGCCCCACGTCCCCGCGCGGCTGGGAGCGGCGTGGACGCCCTGGCCGCGGGGGGTTGGGGCGCGCGCTCCTGTGGCGTGTTTCCGGCCGTGCCGGGGAGGGGGCGCGGGCCGGGTGGAGCCGGCATCCGGAACCGCGTCTAGGTGACGTCCAACCGCCGCTAGAACCGGGCGCGGCCCAGCATCGCCAGGTCGCCGTGCTACAGGTGCCGCGGCAGCCCGCGCCGGAGGTAGGAGGAGGTCGGGAGGGGCCGGCCCGTCGGCGGGCGCAGGTGGTAGACGTGTGTTTTCCCGGCGACGTCGCGCCCTGCGCGTCCCGGCGCGCCCTGTTTCCGCGGCGCGGGGAGCGGCGCAGGCCCTGGGCGCACCCCGGCGACCAGTGGCCGGCGGGCGCGCGGAGCACGGGGGGCCGGGCGCGGGGGCGGCAGAGTGGAGTCTCGGCGGCGGCAGCGGCGGCGGCGCCCACGACGACGACGTACGACGCGCCGGCTCGGCCCCGGGCGCCCCGGCCCCGCCCCTCGTCCCCCTCGCCCGGCTCCGGAGCCCGGCCCCTTCCCCCCGCGCACGCGCCTGGGCCCCCGCCGCCGCCGCCGCCGCCGACTCCTCCGCCGGGTGGCCGCCCTCGCGCGCGTGTGGCGTGAGTGTGGGGCGGCTCCGGCCGCGTCCGCGTCACCCGCGCCGGCAGCTGGGCGTGAGAGGGGCGAGGAAACGCGTCCGCGTCGCCCGCGGCCGAGCGCGAGCGGGGCGGGGAGGCGCGTCCGCGTCACCCACGGCGGGCTCCGGGGCGGGAAAGAGCGCCCGCGCCCCAGCGCGTGGGCTCGCGCGCCCGCCTGTCCGGGGCCGCCCAGGGAGTCGTAGAGAAACAGACCCGGCGCGGAGGGGGAAGGGACCGCGACCCAGCAAGCTTGGCGACCTGGAGTCGGCGGCGGGATGTCCGCCTCGAGGACACCTCGATTGCCGCTGGACCCCTTCGCGAGCCGCGGACGCCAGGTCGCGGGGTCTCGTCGGGGCCCCAAGGGGGGGTGCGAGACCATAGCGTCGCGCCCCTCGGCGGAAGGGGGGTATCGCCTGGAGCTATGGGTCTCTTGGTTGGAGGTCAGTTCATTGGGTTTCTCGGACTCCCGCGGAGGATGGAGTCCCACGACCCTCGAGCCCCTGGGGTGCGGCTCTCTTGGCGGAGACCTTATGTGTGAGGGGTGGGGGTAGGGCGCCGGAACCGTCGGTCCCTTTGGGGGAGGGAGACGTCGAAGACCTCGGACGGACCTGGTGGGCACGGACCCTCGCGGGGTGCACCCGTGATCGGTACCTCAGACCCCTTTCACCCGCAGGCCTGTGGACTCTGTTTGACGTGCCAGGAGTGGGTGCTCACATCGGAACCGCTGCCCGGAGCCCGTGCAGAAGGTTTTCCCCGACCGAGGCAGGATTGCTTCAGTGGTGGTTTCCCGGACACAACCCGATTATTGTACCGGTCTGGAGGACACATTCACTACGAGTCGATTCCTGGTGGCGGATTGTGAAATCTTTCGGGACTCTTTCCCGACGACCAAAGAGACGGTTTGTGGTCGGAAGGCCTCGGGTTCCGGACCTCCTGTCGTCTTTTCTCTGTCAAAGGATACTCATTCTCCGGGTCCTCCTTCCAGTGGTGCCGAGGGTCGGAGGTGAAGTGGGTCGCAGGATTCGGTCTCTTCTGGGTCCAACAGTTCACTGACAGTCCGAGGTCCTAGGTCGGTGTTTGTCAGGACACGTCCGTCTTCGGAGTGCGACCGAGTGTCGTCCCCTGTTTTGTGTTTAGGGACGGGGAGAGAGTCGGAGGTCCTTCGACTTTCTTACACGGACGTACATACCCTGCGCTCCTCCACTTTCCCATCTACTTAGACCCCCACCCGTCCGCTCCATTCGACGTTCGCCCGTAAACTCGTTTCTGGACGTCCTTGACTTCCTGCTCGTCCTCGCATGGGTCCGTCGACCCGTCCCCCGTCGTCCACGTCTCTGGGACGCGGTCCTCACGGACCATACCTTCTTTTCCCCTCCCCGACTTGGGTCCTAAGTCCCTGTGACCACCCTTTCTCCACACCCCCTCCCCACCACGTCTAAGACGCGTCCTTCTTGGAACTCGGGCAAGAGACTCTACCCTTCGGCTCACGCGAGTCAGCACAGGCTGAGACGTTGGGGCACCTGACGTCGGGCGGTCCGAGGAGACACGCATCCTAAGAGGTCCGTTCTTCTGACTTCACCCAACGGTACGGGAGGAGGTCCCCTAGAAGGACTGGGTCCCGAACTGGCAGCGAAGCCTAAGGACGTAACCATCGGTCCAAGAAATGGTGATCCCGGTGGACCTCTCAGGTACCTCCCTGAAACTTGTACCCCTCCTTCCTACACTGACTGGGAAATCTTCCCAGCAAGGCCAACGACCCACTTCTCATCCACCATCCTTCCTGTCCTTCCTTCGTCCCTCTGGTAGGGGACTGCCGGCCCCACACTCAAGTATCTTTCTCGTCCCTATCTCCCACTGAGACCCGCCAAAGTAATTGGAACTGAAACAAAGGACGTTGGAATGATCAATATTGCCAGAAAACCTCCTAAGTAATCCTAAAAGATATATACTCTACGACCTGGAGACCCTTATCTCAATCAACATGAAGAAGGAAAAGTCAGAGCACGGAAAGTAAAGAAGAGTGGGTCCGGTCTTGGAGGTTGTGTTGTAATTTATCTTCGTCGTCTCGTCCCTGAAGGGACCACCAGACCACCGAATTCTGAGGTGAGACGGTTGCATTCCCCGAACCCAAGTTAGGGACCAGTCCTTGATACTAGGATTTACGGTGTACCATATAGGGGGTTTTATTTTTACAAAAATTCATCGTCTCGTCCATAGAAACTGAACAAGAGAATTCTCTCTTCGTAGATGAGAAACTGGTGTCCCATACATACTACAATTGACCACCCCCCCCCCGCCACCAACATAAATAGTCCAACTCTTTCAAGGGAAGATAAGGCCAAAACAACCCACAAAAATTAGAACTTTCCAACAACCTAAAGTCGTTTACGAACCACACACACACACCACACACTAGAGGTAGAACGATACGTCTACTAGCACACCATAAAAATGAGTAAGACAATTACATCATGAAATGTAATTATTGAAAACCTATGACTTGGTCGGAGTTTAGGGAGAACCAGTTTCACATATTAAAAAAAAGTTCAAATCGTTTAGTAAAACACCTCACAACAACTCTATTTACTGTACTATAACTCAATCAAATTCCGTACGCTACACTATTAAACAGGACACATATCCATATATGACACTCTACTACTGGTGTTATTCCAACGGACTGTGCGGGTAACCCAGGGGATCAATACACACACACACCACTCTTGTACACGTTAAACGAGAGGATCGTTGAAGGTCCATACGCTACGTCATAACAATTAAACAGTCGCACGACATGTAGTGTGTGGGGTCTACATAAGTAGAACATTGATACGAAAAGATATAAAACTGGTTTTAGAGGGGTAAAGGGGCTGAGGGATCGGAGACGGTTAGTGGTTATGTGAGAAATACTCAAATTAAAAAAATCTAAGGTGCATATTCACTCTAGTACGTCAAGAACAGGCAGACAGACCGAATCCAAAGAAATCGTACTATGGGAGTCGCATTCAAGTACAACAGGATTCACCGTCCTAAAGGAGCAAAAATACCGCTAAAAGTGTGTGAAACAGTATATGATGCAAAGGAGATAAGGGGGTACGAATCCAACAAAAGCACAGAATCTATAAAACTTACGACGACGTCACTTGAACTTCCCCCGTATATAGACAAACTCTGTCACTAAAGCACAGGAAGTCTATACACGGGTCTTCACTTTAACGACCTAGTACAGCGATTCAGCACAGGCTGAGACGTACGGGTACCTGACGTCGTGCAGTCCGAGGAGACAGGAAGTGATAGAGGACTTCAAATGAGTTTAAGTACAGGTTTCTCGGGCACTACGGTAGATTAGTAGAGTAGGAAAGACTATGACTTCGAATTCGAGGTCATGAGACCGGTGGACTAGGTTTCTCGACTGAGTAATCTTTTCTGGGGCTACGACCCTTTCTAACTACTGTTGTCCTCCCCCTCCGTCGTCTCCTACTCAGGCAACAAACACTAGGATTTTCCTCCCTGTAGGAACCGTCAGTCACCAACGTTGAGACGAGAAGGGGACAACGCCCCCAAACACGTCCAAGGCAGGGACTGACCCTCTGTCTAGGGTGTACGACTTGGTGGTTTTGTTTTATTTCTGAAAGAATTTTTTTTTCGTCCTTTCGAGAGCCGGAAAGTGGTGATACTAAATGGACACTAACAGTATATACGGGACATAATACAATTGAATTTAAGGAAGATATGGTTTAAACACCTCTGAAACTGTATTTTCATACAACTTAAAACAGTTTACGAAAAAAACACACGTACATACCTCTATGAGTACATTAAAATGGAAAATGATAATTACGCAAAATAGTGCAAAGAACTGAACGTATAAAACTTGGTAGGACGTAGGGTCCCTACTTAGGGTGAACTAATACCACATACTAGGAAATTACACGATAACAATCAGGGGACAACTCTTAGAGATATAGGTATAAGAAGTGCCTATATTCAGATATCAAAAGAAAAGAACGTCACGGGAATAAGTCGAAACAATAGTTCTATTATTATTACGACCGGAACACTTTACTTGTACTCTCTTAAGTGGGGAGATTTTCAAAAACCTCCTTAAACCTTTCCTAACCGTGACTAAGAAATTTCCGAACCATCTTAAGTGGTCACTTTGGCAGACCCTGACCCGAAAAGAAACAACCCTCTAAAAAATTCAAAAACAAATGAATAAACAACCGACACGCCCCCGAAACAGCGACGTGTCCGAAAGAGATCAACGTCGCTCACCCCCGATGAGAGGTCGCCACGTGGCCGAAGAGTGACGCCACCGAAGAGAACACCTGGAGCTCGAGATCTCGGGAGTCCGAGTCATCGACACCGTACGTTCGAATCAACGGGACTCCATACACCCTAGGGGGACCTGGTCCCTAGCTTGGGCACAGGGGGACGTAACCGTCCGTCTAAGAATCGGTGACCTGGTGGTCCCTTCAGGACAACCCTTTGAAAACTACTGAGTTAGAGAAATCAGCAATAACCAGATCAATCGAAAGGAGAAAGAAGCACTAAGTCAGAACCGTACGACATACAAAGACCCTTAAATTCGAGATCCGATAAATCGGACACCCTCGCACAAATGTCATCAGAGAATGTTCAGAGACATAAAGACACCATAGACAACATTACAGAGAACAAAGTGAATACGGAAACAACTAAACTCAGGAGAAAAAAGAGAACCAATCAGATCGTGTTCGGAACAAATAAAATGAAAGTTTTTTTGACTAGGGATCGAAACAACCCAAAAAAGGATAACAAAAGGAAAGACGAGATTTGGGTGGTCGAGTCTCGAACTCCTGCGTCCCGGCGTGGACCAGGAAGTCTCAGGTCGGGCCTTTCTTTCCACCTTTGAGGGACGTCGTGGGCCACGGAGTCCGATCGTCGGGACTGGACTTTACTTCCCTTCACTTCAGCGAGTCAGCACAGACTCAGAAACGGTGGGGTACCTGACATCGGATGTTCCCAAGAGACAGGTACCGTAAAAGGTCCGTTCTCATGACCTGGTTGGAGGAGGGTTTGAGACGAAGACTTCGAAGAAGGGGGTGGTGGGGTCAACTGGGTTTCCGGGAGGGTGTGGGAGTCCTTGTCTTTACTGGCGGGAACCCCCAATACGGATGAGCGAAGACAAAGAAACGAATGAAAAGGGGGTTCCGCGAGTGTTCAGGGTTCGAGGGGAGTAAAAAGGAATAAGTGTGACTAAGAGAACCACGCGGGGGGTTCAGTGGGGTTACGTGTGAGGCTCACTTTACAGTCGATATAAGCCCCTTTATGTCTCGCGTCTCATCCTTTGGTTCACAGTCGGACTGGTAGACCTTGATCCTGGATTCTGTTACCGGTCCGCTACCATCACTGGTGCAATGCGACTCGGGGACTCTTGAGTCAGACTTCTTTTCCGTCTCAATTGGAAAAATAACTGAACCGTCGACGGAGAAGAAATGGTTTTATTTTATTACGGCAGAGATAAAAATCAGAGGTAAGGTACTTAAGATTGCCTAAAACCAATCTAATGGTGTTACAGTTGTCCCTTCTTCAGAACACCTTAGTTCGTGGTACACCTCGTACATCCTAGAACTGTCGATGGACGACCGAAGTGTGTCCAGTGTCCCGAAGGCATCGGGGGTTTCTTGTCCGTCCGGTCGGGACGGGTTTATTCGGATCTGCAATCGACCTTCGACTGACGGTCGACCTTCACGGTTGTGTCTCTTCCGTCGGTACCTACAGGACCCCGTCGGTGACGAGTGGTGACTAGGCGTCCTGGGGCCGGTCTCAACGAGCAAATTCTGTGTCTATTTCTTCGTGTGTATACTGAGATGGTACTAAATTTTTGTAAATTTATCAGTACAAACTTCTGTCGACTAAAGGCAAAAGTAGAGTGTCATACACGACCTTCCCCAATAGAGTCTTCCCCGGGTACCCGAGGGAGGCTAATGGGTGACCCATGAACCATGTCTTTTCCAATCACCGTCCAGTGGACATCGACCGCCCCCGGCCCCTCGGACCTCTCTGTGGGGTCGGAGTCTCGGGATGTCTGGTGTACAGTGTGTGTATGGACGAGTCTCGTCGACACAAGGGTCATCGGTTTTCCTCCTTTGTCGAATCTACGGGGGGTCACCCACCAACACCCATTCGTGTCATGTAGGTGTGCTACCTTATAGTGAGTCGGTATTTTCCGAGACTGTCCGGAACGTTGCGTCTACTTGGAGCTCTTGCACTACGACTCACTCTCTTCGGTCTGTGCTCTCCGGGATCTCGTACGCTAAGACTTTGGCTCTCCTGGGACCCCCCGAGGACCCGTGTCCTCGAAAAGACGCAGGGGTAAAGAACAACCGTCCCTTATTCGAAGTCGGAGGTCTTGGAAGGGACTCGCGGTTTCCCGTCCAAGTTTGCCAACGACTAGTTCCTTCCCTCCCTTACGTCGGAGTCCCGTCCCAGGACCAAGACGGAGTTCCCTGTGTGAGTTGTCACGGGAAGTCGTGAGGACGTCTTTTGGGAGTTGTCTGTCCGGTACAATTGACGGGCTACTTCGGAAGGAGTAAGGTCTCTCTTCCAGTACTCAGCTATTGGTGTCTTCGAGGAGTCCTCTAGTGGGCCCCGGTCTGAGTCCCTTACTTCCGGGACGTGTGGGACTAGTTATAGTCGTGGGGGAGGGGAACTCGGTGACGGTACTTTGGGGGCCAACCCCATGTGTCAAAGCTCCCCGTACTCGGACGACACCGGGGGAAACGGACCGTTTCGTCATTTCGAGAAGAAAAGACGAAACGGGGTTTGACAGAGACTCCAAGTTAAACCGTGGCCACGGGCCTCCGGTTCGAAAGTCGTAGTTAAGGTAACTACACTCTACAGACTTAGACCGTCTGGGTCTCTGTGTCATGTCGCACGTCCCCGACCTACCCGTCCCCGTTCACTGCCAGTTACCCACGTCCACACGAAGCCCCCACTACTCTTACACGACCCCCTGACACCCGAAGGGACCACCGAGTCTGCCATTTCTTAGGTGGACGTTACACCCTCTGGACCCGAGGTAGGGACCCAACCCTTCTAGTGGGCTTCCTCCTTTGCCGTTGGGTGAGGTCGTGAGAACGGACCTCTTAAGGTACTTGTCTCTTCGAACCGTCAGGTCCCTCAGCGTTTCTCAGTCTGTGCTGACTCACTGAAAGTGATTCTTACACGACCTTCACGACTACCAGTGAGTGATTTTTGGTGACATGACACGTGAAACTCTCTCACCGAAATTACTACACCCTTAGTCCTGAGTCGGTCTCCCGAAGGGACCACCAAGTCACCGGTTCTTGGACGGACCGCTATGTCCACTATACCATGCTAGGGACCGGGCCCTTCTAGGGTGTGCAACGCTACGTCGATTCGGACGCTTGGTGTTGATGAGTTGGACCCGAGGCGTCGGTCTCTTCAGTTACGCACTCTTCGGGCATGTCGTTTCGTTCTCTCGTCGGGGCCGAACGGCGTTGGTCTCTGTTCGGACGCGCGTTGCTTCTGGGCCGTGTCGGTGTTCGTCTCTGTGTAGTATCTTCGCTCAAGAGTGGCAGAAGTAACATAGCATGAACTCGAGTTTTCGTGTCGAAGGACTGACAAAGGACTGATGGGGGGTGAGTGCCCCCTGGTTGTGTAAGGAAAGGTCCATGACCCTGAAAGAAGTACCTCTGTCTTTGCAGACAGAGAAGGACAACGACGAAGTGACAGACAAATGAGTCACCCGGCCGAGTCCCCGACACGAACGTTCACCCCCGTCCAGACAGGGCGAACTGTTAGGCCCACTTTCGGGGTCCGGTAGGCAGCCGCACCACATGTACACCCACGGTGTGAGGTACAGGACTCACATTCGGAATGAAGGTAATTTTTCCTTTTCTCCTTCCCTTAAAATTTGTAGGAAGTAACAATTTCTTTAATAGAAGAACCGTGTTTGGATTTTGCACCTTGTTTTATGCTCTTATAATTGTCGTGGATCTCGGGTCTACCAGACGCCCCATCGGCCTTGGGACCTCGGACGCACTTCCCGCCGCTACGTGAACCGAGTCCTCGGGTACCGGAACACAAGTCCTCCGACCAAGGTTTCACCGTCTTAGACCTGAGGTCTCGCCGACGGCTCCCGTAGGATAGAGTAGGCCGTAGAAATTGAGTGACCTTTTGCGAAGGCTGTCTTTTCCCCTTTTGGGAAACAAGGACCCTGTCTTCCTCGTCGTCGGCGAGGGGGATCTCAGGAGCTCCGTCGCTGCCGTACTCACGGGATAGGACAACGGGTTTGCAGGAATGCCACGTTACCTTAGACTAACTGTCCTTCCTTTTGATTTCTAGTTCAGTGCACAGGGCACGTCCACCAGGAGTCCGGCCCACCCGCGGCAGTATCCCCACCGGGGAGACCGGTAGACACCCACTTACAGTACTACATTGACTTGGAGAAAGTGTGAGGCTAACGCTCCACACAACTGTCCAAGCTCCTCCAGACCGACGACGCCCGTCCTTCGTAGTGTTGAAAGAGTCACCGTACGTCCCCCACGGAGGGGGTACTCAGTCGAGCACACTCTCTACGGTGGACGCGGTCCCAGGAAGACTACCTCTGTGGACCGGGGGCTGTGAGGACGGATCTGGTCTACCGAGGGTCCCGACCTGTCCACGAGTCCCGAAGGACTCGGGGTACTTCTGACTGTGTGTGGGGTGTAACGTGGCTGTCACAGGAATCACCTCTCATGGATACGGTTCTACACCGGACGGGTGACGGGGAGGGTCGTCGCGAGGTCCCTCTCCTCTGGCCCGTAGTCGACCCTTCATCCCCGGTTTCGACCCCCTGTCTCAACGGGGGTTAGAGAGCCTGGTCCTACGGCTCCCGTCCCATCGAACCTCCACCGGACGGGGAAGGCGGAGGTAGTTACGGGTTCGTTGTGGGTAACGGGGTGGCGGGGGGGTGGAGGGCTAATTACTTTTACTGTGTCTAAGTCGTTCGCACGAGGACCGATAAATGGGTTTTCTCGACCTTTGAGGACAGGTGTGTTTTGGGTGTGTACCTACAAACATCGTCGGAATAAGAATTGACTATTCTGAACCCTCGTTGGTTCTCCGGGAAAAGTCCTCCATTTACTTATTTGGCTAGGTGGGTCTGTCACCGGATAATAAGTCGTGACTTTTCTTTACTCCATAGCTCGGTGCTTTTCTGTGCCTCCTCTGACGTTGCGTGTACCCAGTCACCCTCCTCGGTCAGACCTTTCCGATGTGAAAGGTTGATGCACTGTGAGACCTTTTGACACCTTTGTCCACTTTTTGGCCGTTAACGGTCCTCCTCCCTCCCTCCGCACTTGTCCCCCTCGTGTGCCCTGCAAATCCCGTCACTTCGATGAGACACACCACACTAAAAAAATTGGCACAACTAAATGAAGGCCGACGCGACCCAGAAGTGACGACGCGCACCCGAAAGAAAGACCGACAGATCAGAAGTACACGCCTGAAGAGTAACGCCACCGGAGGGTAACGTGAGGTCCGTGTGCCCGAAGTCATCAACGATCGAGTGAGTACCCGAGATCGTGTGTCCGAGTCATCGATACCGCGAACCTGAATCGACGAGGAGCCGTACACGCTAGAAGGATTTAGTCCCTAGCTTGGGAACAGGGGACGGAACCATCCGTCTAAGACTCGGTGGTCGCTTCAGGGAGACACGCTATAATATTATCATCTAACGTGACACACGGACGAGTCAGTACAGGCTGAGAAACGTTGTGGTACCTGACGTCGGGCGGTCCGAGGAGACAGCCACCTTAAAGGGTCCGTTCTTATGACCTCACCCGACGGTAAGGGAGAAGGTCCCTTAGAAGGGCTGGGTCTCTGACTTGGGCGCAAGGGGTGCAGAAGACGAGACGTCCGTCCAAGAAATGGTGACTCGGTGGCCCCTTCGGACCCATGTACAGCAATACATAAACAGTTTTGGGTAACTTTCACGTGGTGGTTCTCACTTAGGATGGTCTTGCCACCCCAAATCAATTATTGTTGCGCGATCGTCCCGAAGTCGACCTTGTGTGCGTGACGTGATGTCACTCTACAATTTTCCCACAATTTTCCCCTGTGACCGACGGCCCCCGCCCAGCACTCTTGTGACATGAAGGGGAGTCATAAGACACTTGGACTTTGGTGTACACCGGAAGGGTCCACCGAGTCACCATTTCTCAGACGGACGTTTTGTCCTCTGGGCCCAAGCTAGGGACCCAGCCCTTACCGGGACCTCTCCCCTTACCGGTGGGTGCGGTCGTAAGGACGGACCTCTTAGGGTACCTGTCTCCTCGGACCGCCCGATGTCAGGCACCCCAGTGTCTCTCGACCTGTACTGACTTTGCTGAATCGTGTGTTCGCGTTGTGGTGGTTTTTTATTGTAGATAATTACTTTTCTCGTTTCGTTCTGGTCCCGGGTCGACACGTCGGTGTCGAAGTTCTGGTCGGGGTGGTCGGGGTCGGGTCGAAGACCCGAGGGGACGAGAACTCTCTTGGGGAGTTCCGACCTCCCTCGGGGTTCCGGTCGAGACGGTTCGAGAGACGGGTGGTCGAGGCACGGTTCATGAGCCAGGACAGGTGGGAAAACGACCGGACCTCGCACGGCGAGGGACGACCCTGTGACAACGTGCGTGGGCTAGAGGGGTCGACTGCCGGCGCCGGGGGCGCCCGGTGGACGGGGTCCCGAAGTGACGGCCTGGAAGGTAAATCGCGAGTACCCTTGGAGACCCGTCCTGACCGTCCTACCGGACGAGTGGCACCGATCACCCGTCGACCCGTGTTTGGTGCTGACGTCCCCCGCGGGGGATCCTCTCACTCCCCCGTGTCTGGGTCGTACCCCCCACGACGGTGCCCCAGGGTAGGTGCGTGATTGACCTGGACTCCTAGGGTGTCGATCAGTTGGAGACCCTCTCAGGACCCCTGTGAGCTCACTGTTGGCACCGACTGGCCCTGGACCGGTGGGTCGTTTGTGGTGTGTGGGGTCGTGAGTCGGATTCTGCGGGCCGGAAGGCTGGGAGGTAAGTATCTGTGAGGGGGTCCCTCTTCACGATTAAGTTAAATTCGATCTAATTAATTGTCAATTAGAGGGGGAACGCTCTCTCCGTCCCTCTCGGACAGCCCTCCAAACCCGACTCTTCCTGGCTTTGGTAACGGTGCACGGCAGCAGGGACGAGGGGCCCCTCTTCGGTAGACGAGGAACAGGAGGTCCAGGGGAGAACCCTAATCGGACAGGTGGGACTGAGACGGGAAACGACAGGGGAACAGGTGGAGGACCCCTGTCCACTCGGGTCCTGTGTGGGGTCCGATGTGTGCGACGGGACCGAGGAGACTCTGGTGGTCTCGACGGGGTCGGGTGGGGTAGGAGTACGACGGGTCTGCGAGGGTAGGCCGTGGTGGTGGTCCGACGCTACGTTAGCCCGACACTGCACGTACCTGCGACGAAGGGGTGACCAGTCGTCTCGTACCCAGGGCCCACGGTCGGGAGCACCGTCCTGACCCTTCCCCGTCACCCCTGCGGAACCTACCTAGCTCGGAGGCAGTGGGGGTTCGGGTCACTACCCCAGGCACAGAGGCCGGTCCCGGTCGTGAAGGACGCTGTGACCGGTGACTCGTGCGCGAGAGGGGTGGTGGGGGCTCAGGAAGTGTGAGACGACGGGACGTTAGGGTTTTTGAACCCGTCCTGACGAACGGTGCGCAGGACGCCTCGGTAGACTTGAAGAATTGAGTGACTCGGCAATTAAAATAAATGAGTAAATAAAAACCGACACGACCCAGAAGTGACGACGCGCCGAAGAGAGGTCACCGCTCCGTCCCCGAAGAGTGACCCACCGGAGAGAACCACGTCCCGTACCCGAGAGCCCGTGAGCCGAAGTCATCGACCTCGAGACCCGAGTCCTGAGCCCCGAGGGCTCGAGGCCTCGTGTCCGGGTCATGAACACCCCGTCCTGAAACAACGGGACGCCGTACACACTAGAAGGGTCTGGTCCCTGACTCGAGTCGGAGGACGTAGCCGACCGCCTAAGGAATAGGGACCCGGTGGTTCCTTCGGGACTCCACTCGAAAAATTTTATTGACGCAATACATATGATAGTACATTCTTAACTTAGCGGTCAGATACAGACTGCGTCCTATGTCGTACGAACCCCGACCACGTACCCCTACTGGGTCTCTCTACAACACCCCTCCCTCCACCCTCCCCCCAAGTACAAACCCTTGCGTACATTCTTAATTTCTAAAATTTTAAATTTTATATTTTTTGATTTTTTTATTTATTTATTTTTTATTTGTATTTTTTTTATTTTATTGACGCAATCAAGTAACCGCTAAGTTGTGGCAACAGTGTCTCGTGGGGAGGGGGGTTGGTCCGGATCACCCCCTACACCCAGGGTTTACGGACCCACCGAATCCTTGGGACCCAGTGTAGTATAGGACGTCCACGGGGGTCCCTGTCTCCCGGCGAGTGGGACTCGGGTGAGAGGACTCAGGTGAGAGGGCTCACCTGCGACGTGCGTCTAAGGGGATGTCGGAGACTTGTCCCAGGGTCCTCGGCTCCACCCCAGAGGCCGCACCACCCACTCGACGTCGTGGGGTCTTCGGGGAAGACCAAGTCCGGTAAAAAGACGGGTACTACTTACGGGGAGTCAGAGTGATGAAGGTGTAGACTTGAACGTCTCTGTTTTGGTGTTGTGGGAGTGAACTGCCATAATTTTATAGCGAGAATCTTTACATAGTCCCGAAGGTCCATTACGACCACCATTTCTTGGGCGGACGGTTTCGTCCTCCGTATTCTCTGGGTCCAAGCTAGGGACCCACCCCTCCTGAGGGACCTCCTCCCGAACGGTCGGGTGAGGTCAGAAGAACGGTCCTCTTAGGGTACTTGTCTCCTCGGCCCACCTGATGGCAAGTACCTCAGTGCCTCAGTCTGTGTGGACCTCGTTGGATCGTGTGTCGTGTGTCCATGCATGGTGGACGATCAGAAGATGCTCTTTTGTACGTTCGACCCGAATTATTTGGTAAAACTAATATTGTCGTGGTGTTTGGGTCCACCCTTTAGACTTCGGGTGCCTGTTTGTACTTCCTTCTCACTTCTGAAGTACACTCTGGGCCCTCTCGGGTTGACCCAAGAAAGGTCTAAAAAAGACTTTCGATAATTAAACCGACGGCACCCCGAACCAACGTCGTGCAACCCAGAAGGCCATACCGCAGACGTCTGGGATCAACACCACAGGTCCGAAGTCATCGGAGGCGTGTGTCGGAATCACCGAGGAGTCGTACAACCTAGAGTCAGGGGGTTGATCCCTAGGTTGGGTGCAGGAGAGGCAACATTCCACCTAAGAATTGGTGACCTGGTGGGTCCTTCAGGGAAAGGTCTGAAAGACGAACGGAAAAGGGTGGCGCCTAGTCTCTCCGTCGAATCCCCAACCGGAGGAGGACCACCCGAACAGGACACAGGAAGGTCCCCGTCGCGGACGGGGACCGGTAGACCTACGGGAACGACGAGGGGTTCGGAGACGAGGCCTGTGCCGGCGACGGACGGCGGAGGTTCCTCTCCGAGGACCTACGACATGGGTGCCGGAGGGATGGGGGCCCGAGTCGGGACCCGCAAGAGAAACAGCGGAAAAGTACTTAAAGGACCCTTTACCTTAGATAAGCAAAACACTATTACTTATCTACTATTTTCTCCAATTTTTTTTTCTATGTCCACTCTACCCGAATTTTTAGTATTTTCAACATTGACCTTTCTTTCAACCTCCGTTAGATCCTAAAAAAAAAAAGGAGAGAAAAAGTTATACCCCCACTTTAAGTGTTTTATACTTAATTGGTGAAAGGCCGAGTGACAATCACCACGAACTGAGTGAGTGTCAAGACACACCGGTGGAGGTAGACCGCAGTCGTGCCGGCGCAACACGGGGTCCCTCTGGGGAAGGATCGGGGGTTTAGGTGACTGAAAGTCGGACACTAAGACGGGCAAGACCAGCAAAGTACACTCATCTGAACACACGATATCCTCGAAACACGGACCCAGAAGGTAGACCGGAGGTCCGAGGCAGACGGACGTCGGGTAGACCTCTTTGACACCAGGACCCCTTGGTGCGTTAGGGCATGAACCGTCGACACCCGAGGCATGCGGGGTCCACCGGTCACCAGTGTGAGTTCTGGTCCGTCCCGGTCGTGTCTTACGACCCCCTCGCCTGTGACGGCGAGTTTGGACGGGGGTGAGGAGGGTCGTCCCACTCCTGCCCGTCGACATTGGGTCGTTGGAGCCCGAACTCGAGACCTGTGGCTCTGGCGCCTCTGCGTAGAACTTTATTAGGACGGCTCTCGTCGGGCTGAGGAGTTGAGACCCGTGTGTCGACCGTGGAGTCAGGAAGACTCTGGTGTGCGTTTGGTCGGGTACCCTGTCCTGCGTCGACTCCCTGCCCCTCCCCGAGAGTTTCCCCGGTCCCCTCCGCCGCTACTCGCACACGACTGACCTCCTCCACTCCAAAAACGTCCACACGTGTGCGCTCAAATGGCACACAGTACATGGGGGGTCTCGGCACGAGACTTCCGGCGGCCTCTACCACCCTTCTGCACGTCCTCCTCTCCGTCTCGTTCGGCCCACGGACCCGGGACCTCTCAGTCGCAGACGGCAGTCGTTTCTGACCTCCCCGACGACCACCTCTGACCCCAGGGTGTCGGGAAAGGACCCCAGAACCTCGGTTTCTCCCGCGAGAGACCCTTCTTCTACTACGGCTCTTGTCGGCGGGGGCACCGGAGACGGGTGTAGGGCGGGTGGTGGAAGAGCCGTGCTTCCGGGTCGAGTCCCTCTTTCACGTCGGACCGAAACTCGTCGGGTCCCGTACCTCTGGGTCGGGGGCTCAGAGCGGACCGTCGCTCAGCCCCCACCCCCCCTTGCGAGGAAGGGAGGCCAATGTCACCCAAGGGACACCTCTCCGACGACACACTGGGTCTTTAGGTGTGGGTGGGGTCTTGGACGCGGGAGTAGACCTTTTCAAGAGAAACGCCTACACTGAGTTCCCAGAATTCTACTCTAGGGGTCCGGAGCCTTTCCCCGGCTTTTGACCCTCGGGACCCACACCGAGTCGACTCTGGGGACTCCCCGCCCAGACGCGTCTCTGCACACCCGTCCTGCGGTCGGGTCCGCTCGCGGTGCCCACAGTCGCGGACAGAAGCCCGTAGTTCCACCCGGGGCCCCAACTCCTGGAACGGAACCGTAGTCACTGTCTTCGGGGGGACCGGGTGGTGGTTCACTCCCGGAGACTGTCGGAAGGCACGAGAATCCTTCTTCAGTCGGATTGTAGAGTGCCCACTACCGTAGAAACGGGACGGGAGGTTGGGCGGGTCGGGGGTGCAAAGTGACGTGACGGACCCGTGGGAGCCCGGGACGGGTCTGGACGACCGGGTCCCCTTCCGTCGACGGGGAAGGACCCGACCTTTGCCCGAGTCGGGGTGGGGGTGGGGTGCAGACGACCGGTCCGGAGACCCGGTCAGGGGTCCCGTCCGCCGAGGTCCGGACCACTCCCTCGCCCTCCCGCCGAGACCCCGTGTCGTACCGCACTCCCATCCCTCGTCGGCGGGAGTCGCCCCGAACACCTTGGTCGGGAAGGTTTCCCTCAGGGCCCGTGTTCCGCCCCGGAGACGGAAGGGACTTTCGACGATGAAGGCAGGGGACCCGGCTGAACTCCTCGACTCAACCGATAGTGCACGCCCCGCACCCGTGACGGTCCTCTCCGAGTCCTCCCAGTCTCGACCCCCCGGTAAGAAGTGTCCTCCGCCCTGACCGAGGGTTCTTCCTTCGGGCACCGGGGAGAGGGGCTCCTACCGGAGTCCCCAGGTCCACCCGGTCGAACGACCCTTCCGGACGTCCCAGACACGAATGGACCGGGACGGGGGCCCGTGCCTTTCGTCGTGGGGGTCCGGGGCCGGGGGCAGGACCCGAGGGCCCCGTCTCCTGCGTCCGGTCGGAGCCCGGGTTCCAAGGTGGGTTTTCCGGTCGCCCGCGTACGACCCGGAGTCACTGGCGGGGAGTCACACGCCCCGGGACCCCAGTCCTGCCTGCCCGGGACGAGGTCTCGGGCCGCCTTCCTCACCGGCCACGCGTCTGCGACCCCGGCCCTAGTGGTCCCGCACCACCCCTGAGGTCGGCAGTGGGAGTCACGGGGGGTACCGAGGACGCTCGTCGGACCCGTAAGAGTGTCGGACCGACGGCGTCCCGGACCCCCGAGGAATGTCCCGGGAGTCCCGGCCTCACTCAGGACCACTCTCCCACCGGGGGTGCCGGAGCCCGGGCCGCCGGTGGAGCGACTGAGATGTCGAGTGCGTTCTCGGCGTCCACCCACAGTCTCTGGGGCGAGGTGTCTCCACCCCCTGGGTGAGGCTCCGCGGAGTGCCCAAAAAGACTCTAGGACTTTGCCTGGGGTACCCCGAGAAGAGACCTTCCTTTCGTTGAGGTAGAACCGGACAGACCCCCAGTAGGCTACGGGTCGAAGGACAGGCGAGAGGTCCCCGAGAAAGGCGAGTCGGACGGGTCGGAGTCAGGGGTCGAAGGTCGCTATGGTGCAGGGACCGGGCCCCGGGCTAGGGCACACACTGCAACCGCCTCGTCCCGGCCGGGACAGGGGTGGACCCCAGGTCTCGGTGAGTCTCCGGGGCGCAGTGGCCTTTCTGTCGTGTCCCCTCGGACCTCCAATCCTCGTGTGGAGCGAGAGTCGGGGCTGCGAGGACGACCTGTCGTGTGTGCACACATGCACGCGTCCCGGACCCCGCTCCGGTGACGCCTCACGTGCAGCCAGTGTGACGCTCCTTTCCGGAAGACCCCTCTGTCTCGGTCCGAGACCCGTCCGGTCCGACCCCTTGGGCCACGACCAGAACACTCTACAACAACCTTTCCCCCGCGGGCCCGACCCGCCCAGTCGGACGTCGTCCGCCCCGACTTGTGTGTCGGAGGGCGGACCTTCCGACAAGGAGAACTGAGGCTCTGACCGGGGCCCGAGTTTGACGGTTGCACTGTTCCGTCAGTAGACGTCGCTCCTACTTCCTCGTCTCCAGTGCCTCCACTACAGTGTACAGTGGGTCGGTCATCTCGACGTCAGGGTCCCGATGCCGGTCCGGTCCGTGGAGAGACGGGCGGGAGTCGCCACCGAGTCCCCGTGTACCAAGTTTGGACCCGTACGGACGAACGGACGCAGACCAGTCTGTACCCGACGCCGGTCCCGTGCGCCGGATCCGACACTACGGGTCTCAGGGACCCGTTTCGTCCTTCCACGACCTAAGGTCAAGAGCCTCCCTCTCGTGCCCACCCTCACGACTTGTGGTCGTCGTAGGGTGGAGGGGGGTCGACAGTCGTACCTTTCGTAGAAACGTCGGTGATGTGGGTTGGGTTGGACCGGGGATTTCGGTCCTTACGGATCCCACCCACCCCACGGGACCCGTGGGGTAGTGGGACCTTCCACGGGAAACTTATCAAACCTCCAGACCTGTCGAGTCCTAGTGGATTCCCCCGCCCCTCCGCCAGGACGAACTTTTTGTGCCAAAGAGACTTCGGATGTCGGAAGGTCTGTGGTCACGGTCCGAGTGTAGGAAGGGGTCGGGTCCGGACGGGGGAGGTATGTGGGTGTCCCTCAGCTTCGTCTTCCCCGTCGGGCAGTCCCCAGGGCCCACACCTCCCCTCCACCTCGTGGGTCGTGCCCCGTCGTTCCGGTGTCGCCCCGGACTCCCTCGGGTGGGAGGTATGGGTGGGTCGGTCCTGACATTGGGCCGTTGTCCGTCTGGGGTCCGAGGGGATCGGAAGCCTGCTGGGGGTACACGACGGCCCGGTCGACAGGGTAGTCACAAAGGACTCACGGTGGTCCCGGTCGACCAGGATCTTACCCGTGTCGTTTGTGACGGGCGTGGACGACTCTCACTCGGGGCGGGGAAGACGGGGACGACGTCACCGGTCCGGTGGAGAGGTACACGGTCTCCTGTCCGGGCCATACTACCCACTCCTGAAAGAGAAACCTCCCAACTCTGGCCCGAGACCTGACCAGTCAGGAACCTCTCGCCCTCGGGAGTCGGAGTAATTTTCGGGACATCCAAACCTGAGTCTCCCTCTCCCTCTCCCACCCTACTAAACCCTCTTACTGTAAGATTGTACATATGATAGTACATTCTTAACTTAGCGGTCGGATACAGACTACGTCCTATGTCGTACGAACCTCGACCACGTACCCCTACTGGGTCTCTCTACAATACCCCTCCCTCCACCCTCCCCCCAAGTACAAACCCTTGCGTACATTCTTAATTTCTAAAATTTTAAATTTTTTTTTTTTTTTTTTTTCGGGACATCCCACTTTTGGACCGCGACCTCTGACCCGACCCCTTTCCCGCTCGCACCGGGCCACCCGCACCGGAACTCCCCGCACCGGCTTAGGTCCGGGCCCCTCCTAGTCGGGTGACCCTCGGCGTATACGTGAGAAGAGGGTTCCTTCTCGTTCGTGCGACCCGAAGGGTTCAGGGGTGTGACCCCACCCTCAGGAGTGAGCGAGTTGTTCGAGTCCCCGTGCTTGTCCCTGTCTCCGTCCGTCGTGGTCGGCCCCGGAGGTCCCGGAGCCATGCCCCTCGATAGGAGGATTCTTGTGAAAAGTCCCTGAGCGGACAGGTCTCGGGCCAGCCAAGGGACTGAACTGGAAGACTTCTCTTTCAGGAGGAGGTTGGGTCTCGGGCTCTCCCCACCCTGGGTCCATGACCTCGTCGTCCACCGGAGACTCGTCGGGACGCGGTCCTTCTCCACGAGTGTCCGATTCGTCCCCTCCAAGAGGAAACCGGAAGAACGGAAGAGGGGTGAGGTGTGGTTCGAGGGTTTCAACCTTTACTGTGACCCAGAGGTGCAACCGGTACATCGCCATCATACCTACCACACTCGAGCTTCGAGATTCCTTGAGAACGATTATTGGTTGGTACTTCTAAGTACCGGACCTTTTTGTCGGAGGTGAGCTGCAGGAGCTGAGGACTACCAAGGATGCCTTGACAGTTTCGGTGGAGGTGTACCGTTTCGACGCGTCGTGCCCCTACTTGTCTTCCCTGAGGACCCCTTCTAAGAGTCCGTTCGTCCTGTAACTTCCACTTCGGGGAGCGGAGGAGTAAGGACGAAGAAGAGTACGACTTAGGAGGCGTGTGGACCGGGACGGGAACCCCCAGGTTTGGGACTCATCGTCGAACAGGTGACTGACTTCCCCGAAGGAACGAGACGCAACGAAAGGAACCCGGCGGTCCGTAGGACGTCGATTCCGAAGTGTACCGTAGTATACACGGATCTTTGATTGAGTCGAAGTTTAAGTCATAACAAGTACACCTGTCTTTGTTAGTGATTTGTTGGACATTGTCCTTATCTTTCCCCAAAATAAACTCGGTGTGACACTTCTTTCGACTCGCGGTTTCTTAACTACGAAAACTTGACACCACAACCTCTTCTGAGAACTGTCAGGGAACCTGACGTTCCTCTAGGTTGGTCAGGTAAGATTTCCTCTAGTCAGGACCTACAAGAAACCTTCCTGACTACGATTTCGACTTTGAGGTTATGAAACCGGTGGAGTACACTTCTCAACTGAGTGACCTTTTCTCAGACTACGACCCTCCCTAACCCCCGTCCTCCTCTTCCCCTGCTGTCTCCTACTCTACCGACCTACCGTAGTGGCTGAGCTACGTGTACTCAAACCCGCTTGAGGCCCTCAACCACTACCTGTCCCTCCGGACCGTACGACGTTGAGTACCCCAGTGTCTCAGTCTGTACTGATTCGCCGACTTGACTTGACTCCTGGTAGCGGACCCTCTAAGTTCTTAACGAACTTAACACAAGGGTCTGACGTTTTACCCCCGTCGAACATTTTGGTTTGGGGCGTTTAAAAGTAGTCAACAAATAGTCCTTAGTCCCCGCCTCGACCGTTCATCCTTCCCACGACCCTACCCAACAACAACGAGTCATCTCAGACTGAGAAACGCTGGGGTGTCTGGCGTCGTGCGGTCCGGAGGGACAGGTAGTGGTTGAGGACCTCAAGTGAGTTTGAGTGCAGGTAACCGAACCACTACGGTAGGTTGGTAGAGCAAGAGACAGCAGGGGAAGAGGAGGACGGACGTTAGAAAGAGTCGTAGTCCCAGAAAAGGTTACTCCCGACCCCAGACTTTAAGTCAACGGTCGTCTCTGAAACTCTGACATTCCGACGTCTACCGTCTCCGATCGTCTATGACAAAACTCCAGTCGGCCACTACTGGAACTCAGACTACGTCAAGTCTTTTAAGTTCAAGAGTCACTTCGTCCTTGGCAGACTTTGGTGTAGGTGTTGTCGAGACCCGAGGAAGGACCTTCGGACTTGGTGTCACTGAGACACACTACCAATTTGCGTAAGACAAGGAGTCACCAATTTCGTCCATGTACAGACTAAGTACAGGTAACTCAGTCACTACGATTGGTAGAGTAGAAGACGGTGGGGAAAAAGGACGGGAGTAAAAAAAGGTCGTAGTCCCAGAAAAGGTTACTCGGTAGAGAAGTGTAGTCCACCGGTTTCATAACCTCGAAGTCGAAGTCGTAGCCAGGAAGGTTACTTATCAGTCAACTAAAGGGAATCGTAACTGACCAAACTAAAGAAACGTCAGGTTCCCTGAGAGTTCAGAAGAGGTCGTGTTAAACTTTCGTAATTAAGAAACCGTGAGTCGGAAGAAATACCAGGTTGAGAGTGTAGGCATGTACTGATGACCTTTTTGGTATCGAAACTGATATACCTGGAAACAACCATTTCACTACAGAGACGAAAAATTATGTGACAGATCCAAACAGTATCGAAAGGAAGGTTCCTCGTTCGCAAAGAATTAAAGTACCGACGTCAGTGACAGGCGTCACCAAAACAATATCTCCCTCGGATTCAGGTTTCCTACGTTACGGTGGGCGGGACGGTACTGAGGGTGGGTCGGACCGAGTCAGACCACCACTCCGGAACCGACGTGTCGTCGCTCCGGCGGGTACCCGTCACAGGCTGGAGGGTGTGGTCCACGGAACCTGGTATCCGGGGTGACGGCTCCGGAAGGGAACCCGTAGAAAGGGTGTGATGGTCCACGGTGAACTCTGGGTGTACCCCGAGTGCCCTTCTTTTTCAGGAGGTCCTTGGTGTCACTTCCCGCAGTCTGGCGTCCCGGTACCCGACCGAGTAGAACCTGTAGGGGGGTGTCCGCCCACGTCTCCCGGACCCCGTCGGTGTCGAGTCCCGGGGGGTACCTCTATGAAGTGTCCTTGTTCTCGGGTCCACCCGGTAGTCACGGGTCCTCTGTGGATCGACAGTGCCAGGGACGAGAGGGCTGGACCTTGTCGTCACACCCTTAGTACAGACTCCTCCCGACCGACAGGTCCCCCTAGGTTCCCTGTCCTAGAGAAGCTGGTTTCGTGTACCCGACCGCCGAGGCCGTCACGTACGCCCAGACTTTTTCCCGAGACTAGGGACCGTACGTAGAGAATACTTCCCCAGGGGAACTTGTGGACGGTCCTTTCTTCCACAGGACTCCTCATACTCCGGGTACAGGTGTGACGCACGTGGTCCGGTCGGGGATCTGCCACACCGACCAGTCAAAGAGTAAATTTTTGTGTCTCTCACAGATGTAGGAATTTTTCCGACGGTCCCTGCCCTTCTCGTTTAGTTGAGACCACGAGTCGAGGTCGGAGTCTCTGTCCCTGTACGCCAGAGAGTTGGGGTTCTTTTGGTACTCTAGACCGGTTCCTTCGCACGTCCACCGGCGCTGTTCGTGGGGTCCCCTCCGTCACTCGCACGAGAGCCACCCTTGTTCTCGAAGCGGTCCTGCGCACAGGGAGGAGGGACCGACTTTGGTCTGGCTCTGTGTCTCAAACCTTTTACCCTTAAATAAATAATTTCTCTTCAGTAGACACTTAAGAAGATGAGTTCAATCATGGAAACTGTTATTGTGAAACCTAACTTTGTACGAAACAAAGTTTATTGTTCACCTGAGATGTTCGTCGCGGATGCCAGTTAAGTTCATCGCCAAGTTCTCGGGTCCCCCTGCAACCTCCCTCCGCTGGGGAAGGACCCCACTGCCGGAACAGACATTTGTGACAGCCTCCGACCTCCGCGCTGGCTCGTGCGACGGCGGGCTCCAAAAAGTCGTCATTCTAGGGTCGTCCTCACGTCGGGACCGCGGGCTGTGGGTCCCGTCCCAGGGGAGGCCGGGTGGACGAGGGGAGGGGGTCGGGTCCCCGTGGGACCCCAGACGTGTGAGAGGGGTGGGGAACCCGACCCTTCTTCTCCGGGAGACCCGGTCCACCGACCTCACGCGCCGGATACACGCCAAGTCCCAGACCTTCTAAGACCTCTAGACGTCGTACTGGCCCGGGCAGAGGCCCAGCAAGTAGGTGACTCACGACAAGTCGCCCAAGAGTTCGTACAGAAGTTTACGACACCCCTGTGCGTCTCGACGACCTCCTGACACAGGGCGTGCGGGTTGTTCGTCGCCGCCCTCGAGAGGAGGGTCGTCGAAGGTCCACTCGCCCCCTGGCCCTTGGGGGGAGTCTGGGGGCGGGGCGTTCAGAGTAGACGACTATGAGTTCCGCCGCACCAGTGACACCCACCCCACCCCGCTGTGCGGGTGTAAGGGACCGTATCCCTAAGACCTTTCGTTGTACCGTTGTCGATGATCCTTAGAATTTTATCACTGTCGGGCACTGAGTCACTGAGGTGAAAGTCCGGGTGGGACTGTCTTTTCTGAATACATTCCTACTACAACGGTCGAATTATTATAGATTGATCTTTTTAGCTTGACGAGTTAGAAATCCTCCTCTTCCCCTGCTGTCTCCTACTCTGCCGACCTACCGTAGTGACTGAGCTACCTGCACTNTGAGCTACCTACACTCAGACTCACTTGAGGCCCTCAACCACTACCTGTCCCTCCGGACCGCACGACGCTAAGTACCCCAGCGTTTCTCAGCCTGTGCTGACTCACTGACTTGACTTGACTTCCTACTACAACGGTCGAATTATTATAGATTGATCTTTTTAGTTTGACGAGTTAGAAGTCCTTTACTGAATTTTTTTTTTTCTTTGGTTGTGTAATTTTTACTCGTCAAGAGACTCTACTTTTGCAACTTAAAAATTTGTGAAAATATTTCGCTCGGGAGTGGTTTGTTTCCGCGGAGAAACGTTTTTTCGAGAGATCGGGTCTGTGTGCTACCGGTTGAGCCACCTCTCGTTGGTTCGCGTCCCGTCTGCCAGTGGGAGCTTAGACCCTTCCTGGCGAAATGTGGTCTCGAGCAGTACAGTCGCTTGCAGTTTGGTGCAGACACCTTCACCGGGGGTCAAACTCGAGAGTCGACGAGTCCCAGTACCCCCGGGTTCGGGGCCCGAGTCACCCTTTCAGACTGGAGCAATACAAATGTTACACTACTGGGAGGGGTGGGACTTCTCTCAGTGGTCCGGGGGGGTTGACTTTACAGTCTTTCTCTTGGGCCTTTCTACTGAGCCGTAGGTCCTCTTGTTTTGTATTTCACCCGAAGCACTCCACTCCTTCGGGTGCGGGGGCAAGGAGGGTCGTCGCCGGGCTAGTTCCGGTCCTCCTCCTGTCGCGACGCGTGTGGTGTCTCCACTTCTAAATGGGTTCCTTCCTGAAAGACGCATTTACTGTACTGTGTAGGTATCTTACTTTGTGGACTTGACGATGTTAGAGTAAAAATTTTCTCTTTTACGTAGTTTGCTCTACTCTTTAATTCGTGGTCTTTCGGCGGCACGCCACGCCGACGCGGACGAGGTCTGGAGTGGTCTGTGGTCTTCCTTCGGTGGTCGACGTCCCCCGACCACTGAAGACGAAGGAGTTCGAAGGGACACAAAAGGTTTACAGGATATCACGTATAAACGGAAGTAGATTTCTCTATTTCCGGTAATTTTTGGGATGGCCTTTACGGAACTCCCTTCACACACCGACGTCCCCGCGGGAGTGGTGCCCTACGAGAGAGGACGTCCTGGGACCCGGACCCCAGACCGCCCCTGGGTCGTGGTCACGCGCCGGGCAGGTCCAGTGGCTGGGTCCCGGACACCTGGCCCTCCGTGAGTGAGGTCCACCAATCAAGATCTTTACGTTCTTTGTGAACTGTGTTGTCTGCATTTTGGTGTGTTATTAGAGCTATCTATCGTTTTTCAGTGGGTCCTTCGACTGGAGAGTGAGTGTTAGCTTTTTAGAATCGTAGATTGATCTCTCTTTTCCCCTTTAATAAATTAGACTGGTTGATACGGAAGTTTTTAATGTTTTTTTTTTCGAATCTCGTTTAATCGTCTAGTGTTTGAGCCAGTTCGTGACTTTCTTTGCGAAATCCTTTCCGAAACCTGTCTGGGGCCGCCGTGTACCCCGGGAGGACTCCAGAGACCCCTCCTCCCGGTCTTCTGTGAAGGTCAGACCTCCCATGACCGCGTTTCTCACCCTTGTTTGAGTGGCGTTCTGTGTGGTGAATTCGGGCCCTCACCCCGTATTTCTTTTTTTGAGGGACGAAGTACGGTGAGTGAGAAGGTCCGTGTAGTGTCTGAAAAATTTTGTTCTTTTAAATTTTGATGATTTTTTTCTTTATCGACTTCCAGAAGGGTTCGAACCTTAGTCTCCCGAAAGAAATTTCTCCGTACAGTATTTACTTTGTCTCTACAAGGAGACGCAACTCTATATCCTGCAGACAAGTAGTTTCACTAGTTGTCTCTTCCGTCTTTGACTGTTCCCTAGGACCTCTAAATTTATAGACTCTTTCCTAGTCACACGTCGTCCGTGCTCTTCCAAGACTCGTTATGCTGCCGTTAGGTTGTCGCCTTCGGTAGTCTTTCTCCCCGTCGCCTCCAGGGTCGTCACCGACTTTGAAGACCTTCGCCGACAGGAGGTCTCTGGCCCCTCTGCCGGTTCGTGCGTCTTCGGGACACGGGCGGCCCCGCCGACGAGGACCGTGGACCGTCGCCCCCGGAGTCACCGACACCCGCCCCGAGGGAAAGACCTGTCGTCCGAGTTGTGCGGGTGCGGGTCCCGGGACGGTGAGCCGAGCTCCGTGCCTCGGGACCCCCTTGGGAGGGGGCTCTTGGTCCGTGTCCTCACGGGTCTCGTCGAGGTGGCCGGGCCTTCGACGTCCGTAGCCCGTCCGTAGCCCGTCGGTGCGCCGTCCCAGCCGGCACCGTGACGGGACGTTACGGTGTGGCGTGTCGGAGGTCCTTCGGTCAGGGTCCCCAGTCGGGTCTTGTGTCTCCCCGTTGACTTACCAGACTCCTGTGCCTGTGGGGGTGACTGTAGCGACTCCTTCGGGGACGAGTCTGACCCCCCCCCCCACAGTGACGTCGTCCTCGACGCCCCCGTAGGTCCATGAGATCCCCCGGACCCAACGTGATACAAAAAATCAAAAATCAAAAAATAAAAAATTTAAAATTTTAGAAATTAAGAATGTACGCAAGGGTTTGTACTTGGGGGGAGGGTATACAAAAAGATTTTTCTGGCAAAAAAAAAAGTTCTACTTGTCGTCTTTACACTGATAATTAAAACGACAGTAAGAAATTTCACTGTGTTTAATATGTACGAAAAAATATAGTATAGTATAGAGTATCTGTTTTGTTCGCGGCTCCGTTGGGAATGTCTCTGATTCTCGGTGGTCGGTTGGTTCGGAGGAGACCCGTGCCGGGGCCGGACGACCCACGACAGATGTGAGAGGGCTGGCCTAGTGGACGACCTTGACCAAAAAGTCTCGACCTTACCTTAGTAGCGTGTCCTCCGACAGTGTGGGCCCGTCCTGGGTTCGAGACCCCGGGGCTTCGCTGAGTCCGGGGTCGGTGGTCTTGGGACGTCCCCGCCGTTGACCCGCACCACCGGCATCATAGCTGGTCCCTGTAGACACACCGCCCGTCCAGGGCGGGGTGGCCCGTCCTCGTTTCGTGCATGGATCATTCCAAAAGCCCAACCAGTCCGGGTCGACGTGGTGCCCCAACAGGTCCTACCGGACTTTGTCCCCCGAGAGCCCCAGCTACGGGAACAGGTCGAGGAGCCCTCTCCCGGACGCCAGTGGGTCGTCGGTAAGTGTGACGCTTGTGGTCTCCTCGTCCCAGTCGCGGATGTCAGGGGGCGGTTGGAGCTGCGACGTCGCCCCCGAGGTCCCGACGGGGTCACCGGTCCCCGGGACTGGCTTCCCGGTCAGGTCGGGCCGACAGGGCCGTCTGCGCCCGCGGCGTCGAGTCCCGCGTCGACCTCGAGACGTCGGGCTCACGCGTGGTCGCGGGACAGTGCCCTTCGCCGGCCCCGTACTGGAGTACCCGAGTAGGTCTTCGCCGACTTCGGGTCCGGGTGGAACGGAAGGACCCGGTGTACCCGGCGTAACTCAGACGGGGGGTTCGCCGGGTCGTAGTGGGGGTCGGCAGGGGCCCGAGCCAGTCGTACCCGTGCACAGGTGTCCCACCGTAGCAGAACCACAGTCACATTGGGTTGTGTGTTCGCAGTGTGAGTGGGCGTCTTGCGCGTGGAGAGAGATTCTCCATTTCGGGTCCTAAAAGAGTCATGAAATTTCAGACTGTGACAATCTTGGTGGATGGGGTAACAACGTGGAGTTTTCCTCTCCTCGGCGGACACGTCCTTCCACGGGTGTGCGGGCCCCACGGGCCCGACGTGCGCCATGAGTGCCGCCGCAAGACGACCAACAACGAGTGAGACTCCCGCAGCTAGTGAAGGAAGAGCAGCTTCGGGTAGAGGTAGTCCCTTTACTGTCGGACGCCCTCTCCGGTGTCCGAGTCGCGACGCGCGCGTTCGGGCCGTCGCGGGCCCTCCAGCTCGACGCCGTGGCACCGTCCCCTACAGAGTTACCAAGCTAGGGACCAGATCCTTCTAGGGTGTGCGAGACCCCGTTGCTTCGGACACACGGTGGGTGTTGATATCTCGGACGTCGCAAGACCTCGGGCCCTCGGCGTTCACGACTTCCGGTACTCGGGTCTCGGCCGCGGGGTGCTGTCCTCTGCGGTGGCGTTGTTCTCGGGCCCGTGGTACCGGCCTCACCGGGGACGAGAGGCGTTGATCTCTTTCCGGTGCGTGTCGCTGCTTCTGGGTCGCGCTGGTCTCTACTTATGTAGAATTTTTTATTTAAATTTTTTTTTTTTTTTTTGGTGGTCCCAAAGATAAAGTCCTGACAAAGGGATACCGAAGTCCCTCTGCGAACGACCGAGACACTTGCTGTCTCCCCGCCTTGACCCCGAGAGAGGACCTCCGAGTGACAGGGTGGGTCCAGGGAGGTCCACACAGGGGCGGTGAGAGCTCTCACCCTGACAGGGGTGGTGGAGCGTGCCGGGGGAGGTCTCCCCGACCGGTTCGCCCTCCTCGTCCAGTCTCTTTCCGTGTAGCCGGCGAGGGTAAGCTCGCCTCTGTTTTTGCAGTCACTAAAGACTTTGGCCCTCTCTAAAAGAAGTGTGACAAGAGAAACTTTAATTTTTTTTGGAACTTTAATTAAGATTTACTAATAATTGTTCTAGATTCGACATTCAATTTGTATTCAACCAAAGACCTCCTTCGTCACCGGGTCACGAGGCACAAGTCCCCATCACCCCCACGATGATGTAAAAATCCTGTTTTTAGTCCATTGTGGAGGAAGGGAAATAGGAACTGAAGGCACGTACTGGAAACTGTCCGGAATTGTGCTGGTGTCTTTCCATTTCGGAAGTGGTTTCAACGTTCCCAAAGAGAATTGAGAACCGTTCAGTCTGGGACGGGAACTTCGGGCTACGAAAGGGGGTTGGAGGAGGGTCCACAGTCGACCGAAGTGTGGTGGCCGGGGGGCAGACGGACACCTGTGAGTGCGCCGGGACCGTGCGAGACCGAAGTACCTGGAGTGGGGCAAGTGGGACGTCAGTTGGACCTGCCGAAACTTCTCTTGAGTTGACTCCGTCGTCGGCGGACACTCCTGCTAACCTTCGTCCCAAATGGACCTCGGCCTGACACGCGTCACTCGCGAGCCCCGTCAGGAAAGACGGTCCCTGGGGGAAGACGAGGCGATCCGGCAAGGGGTGGAGACCGGGCAGTCACGTGCGATGTCCGTGTCGAGGGGACGTCGCGAACTAGACGGTCCCTGGGGGGGAAGGAGACGAGGTGACCCGCCAAGGGGTGACGACCCGGTAAGGGGTGGAGACCGGGCAGTCGCGTACGACGTCCGTGTCGGGGAGGCGTCTATAGGTGCAGTGTATTTTAGCGGACCTCAGGTGAGACTTTGGGTTCCCATCCTCCCGGAAAAGGTACTTCACAGTTGTATTTGGTGGGAGAGAGGAGTGAAGACAGAGCCGGGGTCCTGACGACCCCCCGTAAGGTCTACGAGGGGTGCGGGAAGAGGGGTCGGGAGGTCCCTCCTGGGGACACACCGACGCGACTCTCCGGGAGTGCGGGCGTTCGTGACGTGTCGTGACGGTACAGGCGCCACCCCGCCCTCTCGCCTCCGTCGACTTCCAGACAGAGTCTAGGTTCGGAACGAGAGGTTGGACGAGAGGGGCCCTAGACTCGATTGCAGAGCAGGAATGGCCTGGAAGGGACTGACCAAGTTCAAGTGTCTGGGGTCGGGAAGTTCGGAGCTGTGGGAAATCCCTTTTCCTCACTGAATTCTACCAATTGTTGCCGTTGGGTCTCCTCCTTTCCGGAAATTCCACCACTGGTTCTGGCACTTGCTGGCAGTCGCCCGGAGTGCCCCGGGGCGTCCTGGGGGGTGGGGCCCCTTCCGCACGTCGGGTTGTCGTCTGGGCGGGCCCCTCTCCGACGAGAAGGGCTTGTCCCAGTTCCCGGTTGGCTGACCTGAGGACTCTCTGATGCTACTTCTCTGTGTGAAGCAGGCCCTGGCTCTTTGCGACCTGATTTCATTGGGACACGAAGACGTGTGCCTCGAGTTGAGTTCCCTGTTAGGGTGTCCTCGCCTCTGTTTCGCCGTTGCGGGACCGGAGGGTCTCCCACAGGGGACCCCCACCCCCGACCCGGGTCGCAGTGCGTGTCCTACGTCTGGACCCCGGGTACGACCCCCTTCGACCTCGACCTGAGGTCCTGGGACTCGTCCCAGACGTAGGGTGTCTCTCCCGGGGCGGGGCTCCCCCTGTGAGGCGTGCCGGGTGCTCGGGACGACTACTTGTGCTCTCGGCCGGGGACAGACTCCAGTGTAAATTGGGGTGTCTACGTGCGAGACTTAGTCGTCGTCTCCCGTGGGGTGCCGGGCCGGTGTACCAAAGGGTACCTTTGTTCGGGTGTCCACTCGGGTCCTGCTCCATAGTCCAGGGCTCTGTGACCCCGGTGCTCGTTTTAGGCCCCCTGTACCTCTTGACCTCGGGATTGCGGACCTCGACGGTCTTGACACTGGACTTTCATTTGTCCCATGCGAGTGTCACGGTTGCCGCAGGATTCTCTAACTTAATTTTAATTTGAATTACTTTTTTCTCTTATTGTTTTTTCTTGTCCCTCTGCCTTTTCGTAGTCTATGTTCCATTGCCACTTCTCCGCCGACGTTCCTGTAAGTCCAGTCGCCCGGCTCAGGTCGGTCTCCGACACCCTGGGCCCGGGAACTCAGGGGGTCTACGACGCGACTGGGCGGACTGGTCGGAGGACGAGTGTTCCACCGGGTGCGTCGACCACCCACTGGGAGGTCAGAGGCCTGTCCCGGGGGCGGACTGGGGTGCTGAGCTCCTGTGAATATTTGAAGTTTGACCTCTGAGGTCCGAGTTCAGACAGGTCTCGCGAAGGTCGGAGCGAGGGATGTCCCGGCCACCGGACCGGACCCCCGGCGTCGAAGGGAGCGTCCTGAGCGGAACCCTCCTGGTCGGGGAGGTGGACGGTCCGCGGGGGTGGCGGACAGTTGTGCGTGGGCCCGCAGGCGTGCCTTGAGGGAAGAGGAGGCCTAGAAGGACTTCTAGAGGCAGTCGAGCAGAGACGGGAGGAGGAGGAGTGACCAGGGCCGCTGTCCCCGCCGGAGTCGCGGGCGGAGAGGGACACTCCGACCCGGACCCTCGCCTCACAGCTACCACCCCAGGAGGCGCACGAGTTACTCGGTGAGGTACCGGACCCCGTGACTGTACGATGTTTCATTCTGTCGGAGACTCTGACTGCACGACGTTCCATTCTGCCGGGGACTCGTGGTTGCACGACGTTCCACTCTACCGGGGACTCGTGGCTGCACGAGGTTCCCTTCTGCCGAAGACTCGTCGTGGAGTCCGGTCCCTTGGCCCGGAAACGTAGGGTTCTTTTCGGAGACTGAAACACCGAAGGGTCACGCTCGACGGATCAGGACATGCTCCTAGATTGCGTCGCGTCGACTCCGGGGCCGGGGCGGGATTGGACGGTGTTCCGCGTCGGTCTTGTTTACGGGTGTGCGTCTTTCGGTGACCCTCGGTTTGGGTCCTCCACGGGTGTTCTCCCACCTAGGTTTCGCTTTTTTATGTCGGGCGACTGGTGGGGCGCCAACGTCTGCTAAATAAAGTCTTGACTTGTATGACTTCCCGTTCATTGATTGTTGTCCTTTGATATCCTCTGAGGGTCCTGTGGTGGCGGATGTACGGTGCCAGGAGGAGTCGGGGCGGTCCTTGTCCGACACTAGGCTCAAGGGCCTTTTGCTCTCGGGCCACTTCACGTGCTGGTGGCAGTGTGCGGTGCGAGGGTCATTCGCCCAGGAGGCGTGTGACGGGAGATTCTGGACCTCCGCCGGCCACGGCACGAAGACCTTGTGCGCAGGCCCAGGAGATGGCTGTGAGTGCGCGTGGCCTCCGCCGAGTCAGTACCCCGGGCCCCGTCTTCCCGCAGTGGGCGCCGCCCCCCGGGTCTGCATGACCAAGTCGGCGTCCCGGAACCGGCGGGACCAGAGGCCCTTAGGGTAGAGACACTCGACGGCGTCCCGGCGGAGTAGGTACACGAGCAGGAGCAGGAGCAGGTCGTACCGACACCCGGTCTGCACCGTGGTACTCCCGAGCCCCGTCCGGGCCGGCGCGTTCCCCACGAAGGGACTCGAGGGGCGTCCGGGTCGCGGGCGGACTCGTAGTCAGCAAACACCGACTGGAGAATGTAGAGTCTTTTGGACTCTGTCTGGGCAGTCGAGAACGGCACGTCCGTGCCCGCTGCCACACTCCGCAGGTGGTCCGGGGCAAATGACGGAAAGGCACCCCTCACACTTGTCACCGCCGACTCCCACCCGGAGGCGGGTCCGGGCGAGGATGGCAAACGGAAGGATTTATTAAGGTGCCGTAGGCCCAAGTCGCGGTCGTTGAAGACTCGGTGGAGCTACTCTCTGTGGTCCTAAAAGGCCTCGAGGCAGACCTTGACGCCACTTTCGTGTTCTAGGAGTTGTTTCGACGGACCTAGGCTCTGTTGTGGGGACCGGGCTGTGAGGGTTAGACACGCAGTTCAGTGCGGGTCTATTGGCCCGTCTTCTGATTGTCCCGAGAGTCGTCCCGTCCACCCTCTCCTGGGCAGCGAGTCGACGTCGGGTCTCCTCCGCAGACCGGGCTACCGACGATTCGCTCGACTCTCGAATCCGAAGTGACTTGTTTTGTCCGCCTAAGGTACCCAAGGTGACTACGCCCGGAGATCGTAAGTCACGTTGGTCCAGTTCAAGTAGAAGAGTTGTGTCACCCCCAGACGACCGTTACAGTAGTCTTTGGGTGGTTAAAAGGTAGAGGGGCTGTGACTCCGAGTCGGTATCACTCTCTGTGTGCACGACCGGTCGCTCTCTATGTACACGGGCCCAAGGTTACGGGACCGGTTGTATCTTGAGAGACCTCCTCTGGGAGTCTCCTCACAAGGACTTGACTGGTCGAGCACCGTCTCGGGCGTCTGACTAGGCGTCACAACCCCCGTGGTGGGGGCTGGGGACGGGTCGTCCGCGGCTCAGGGCCGGGCCGGGACCGAGCCCTCGTGACCTTTACGAGACGAAATTGAGTCTTGGAAGGCTAGGTTTCATTCGTTCTCAGTCTAAAGAGAGATTTTCCAAAAACGGTTTGAGTCTTTTAAGTGTAAAGGGGTGTCATAACTTAGGATAACCGGGACGGAAAGTTGTAGAAGAATTTGGAAAATAGAACTTAATTAGACGGATGTTTTTTCGAAGTTATATCACGTCTCAAGGACGTGGGGGATGTGGGGCGAAGGGTTCACGAGAGTCCTCCAGAGGAGCCGGGGGACACCGGTGTTTCGGGGGTGTCCGTGAGTGCAGGGAACGCGACCAGACGTGGTGCCGGGCCAGGTACAACACCCTCCCGTCCGACCGCCACCGAGCCTTCTATCGCAGAGACAGGCCCCGAGAGACGAGAACAAATAAGATTGTGCCCTCTCCTTAGCCTTCCAGTCTGCACTCACATTCTCGCCGCCTTCCGTTCTGACCAGAGACTTGTTTGTCGGGATTGGTCCCTCGCGCGCTCAGGACGCCCGATGTCGGTGTGTGGGACTGCTCGTCCCTCCGAAGACCTGCCAAGACACGTACCGGAGTCCCTGTCTTGTGACCCGCCCGCACCGGACGACCGGGGCCTCGTGTCGCCGTGGCCCACCCCTTCTGTCTGTGACGGAGGACCCAGTGGCTTACTGGTGGTGGGCCCTCGTTGCCAACCCGCCCGCCCGTCTGGCGTCTCCCCGGCACCTCTCGGGGACCCGCGCCGGGCTCTTCGGGACTCGGGTCCTCCTCTCCGTGGTACGACTGGGGCCTGCCGTCCGGGTCGGGGTGCGGTGAACCGAGGACCCCACAACCCGTCCTCTTACGTCCACGTCCGCCCCCCGTGCTGGGCGGTCCGGGTCTCACCGGTCACTCGAGGGTCCCGGAGACTGTCCCTGCACTTCTTTCAGACGTTACTCGCGCTGTCTCTGTCTTCACCCCTTTCCCCCACGTCCTCTCTCTGTGCGTCTCTTCTCTTCCCTCCCGGACCTTTCGTCTCTCGCTCCGACGCGTCACGTCTGTCCGTCCTCTCGTCCCCTGCGACACGGTCAGGAGCGTCTTGTTCGTAGAGAGTCTTTCGTCCAGGGGGGAGGTGCCCTCACGGTCTCTCTCTTTTCCCTTTTACTCCGCCCCTTTCGCGGTCGTTCATGGGTCTCTTGAAGGTCTTAGAGGTCCCGGTTGCACGCCCGTCGGACCCTCCCCGTGTCTGGCCCGTGTCTCCTTCCCCTCACCCCGACCGGCCGAGGTGGCGGTCGGGACCTCTGCGGAATCCCTGTGGGACCCCCGGCCCCGTGTCCGGGTAGCTCGCACGTGCGAGGGAGTCGTCGGTGACTGCCGACGTGTGTCCCGGAGGTCCGGAGGCGGAGAGTCTCTACGACCACCCTCAGACCGGGGTGAGTTGGGTCCTCTTGGTCTGTAAACTGAGATCGTCCGTGTTCCCGTGCTGCCGGGGTTCTGGGACGAGGACGTGAGTACCGACGGACCGGGCCCCGGGCACTCGTCCACCCGACGTCGACCCCCGGTCCAGTGCCGTGTCTCATGTCACTGACCTCCTGTCCCGGGAGCACCCCCCCCACCCCCGACTGGATTAGCCCGCTCAGGCATTTGTCCTGCCCGTCCCGAGTGGTACCAGTAGCTCTAATTTCGTTCTCCCTGGACTGCGTACTCGATGGGGTGACCGACGAGACTTCTGCACCCCTTGACGTCCGGTCCTTCCTCCACCGGAGGCCGTCACCTCCCTCCAGGACCGAGTGCCGGTCGTTCTTTTACCCTGGGGTCGAGAAGTTTCACGGCCTTGTCCTAAGACGGCTTGTGGGCTTTTTCGGCCTTCGTCTCCGAGGGTTGTCCTTCCGTCTCGGCTAAGGTCGAGGGCTCGCGTCCCGGGTCGACCCGGACGGGCCGTGCCTGGGCCGTTGGACACACGATTGCCCCGACGAGGCTCGGCCGTCCGGACACCAGTCCCTCACACGTCTGTCCCCTCGGCGTCGTCCTCGGCGTGCCTCCGTCCGCCCGTCGGGGCGCGTCGTACGGACTGCGTCTACCTGCCCGGCCTCCTCGACTGCCCACCGAGGACCTCGTCCGCGGTCGTCTACCGGAGTGTGAACACTGGGGCCAAAGTCTGTTCACATAGTCAAACCCTCGTCTTAGACTTTTTTACTCACGATTCGGATGTGTCTCTTGTTTGTTTTGCTCCTTCGTTAATGACCGAGGTCCTTTTTGTTTTGACGTGCGTTTTTTTCCTCTCGAGTGGAAGTCGTTTGACGAGTCCCGTCTCTCGCTCTGACCGCGTTCTTACCGCTGCCCCGAGGCTTAGAAACTGGTTCTAAGTCTCCTCGCCCCTCACTGCCCCCTCCTCGACGAGGCTAGTGGTTCCTCGTGGTCGTCTCAGATCTCAACTCTTAGGTTTTTGATTGTCGGGCCCTACAGCAAGTCTTGGGTCCTCCTCTCAGTGACGTCTCAGTCTTCTTACGCCTCGTGAGCGGGGGGTGCGCGCACTGAGTCCTCCCTCTTCGTGGACGGCCGAGTAATGTTGTAGACCTCATAGCAAACGGAAAGATTTATGTACATGATGAAACTGAATTTTTTGCTCAATAAGTGTTTTTGTCCGTACTAGCAAGAATGTTATAAAGTGGACTGTCTGTGTGTGTCTCTTTTCCACTCCCAGTGGCGGACCGTTCAGTGGGTCCCGGCACCCCCACTGCCCTCGGGCGGACCGTTCAGTGGGTCCCGGCACCCCCACTGCCCTCGGACGAACCGTTCAGTAGGTCCCGGCACCCCCACTTCCCTCGGGCGGACCGTTCAGTGGGTCCCGGCACCCCCACTGCCCTCGGACGACAGTTGTCAGTGGCGCCAAGTCCCTCAACGGTCGTTGGTTTTGTCATTGGACTCTCGACCCAGCCGGGCGTCAAGACCCTTCGTCCGGACTGAGCCCCGGGGTAGACAGAGGGCCTCTGCCCGCTCGCCGCACGGGCGCGGGTCCGTCCACACCGATGTCTATTCGTCCCGGAGGAGGGCGCCGACAGGGTGTCCTCCGGGGCTTTCTCGAGCCCGACGGTGTCCGGGTCCGGGGTCGGGTCTCTCCGACCGGACGGACGAAACCCCACTTGCGAGAGGGCTCGTAAAGCTTCACAACTCGTCCTGTGAGATGGGGAGCCCGATTCGTTTCCGACCGCAAGCGGGGACCCGTGCCGTCCGTGGACCGGACTCGCAACCTTTCCCGGACAACTGTCTTGTGTAGACGGCGGCGTGTCCCCTCGGAGGACCTGGTCCGAGAGACTCCTCGCTCGGAGACCCCGCCGATTGTGTGTGCTCGCGTCCGTGTCGAAAGGGTCCCGTGGACGTAGCCCCCCGGCCCCCCAGAGTCGGCTCGTGGTTGAGGTTCCGGCGTCGTCGGACAGGGCACTCTCGGTCTGCCCTGTCCACCGGGGTCGGAGCGACCTTGGATGAGGTACGTCCGACCGCGGGGTGCGACGAGGGCGCGAGAGACACAACGCCCACCAGAAATCTCTGAAGGACTGGAAGACTACAGTCCTTTACTCTCCTCCTCCCTACCCTCGAGCTCTGATTTGGGTTGGGCCCCTCGTCCGTCGTGCGTGGAGAGGTACCGGGTTTTCGCCTCGACCAGTGACCTGGGCGGTGTTCCGCTCCGTGACCAGTTGTCCGACGGACCGACGCTACTCTCGGGCACTGGTGTGGGACACTGGTGCCCTGGGTGTCCTGGGTGTCGGTCGGTCGGAGTTTTCAGAGAAAGCTCAGAGGGGGCTGTCTCTAGTGGTCAAGGTTTGAGACTTCGAGTGGAAAAGAAGACGCCTCTGAAGTCGGTAGAACCCCTCCCCCCGACCTCGCGCGAAAGCCTAGTTGTCATAGTGTAGACCCCTTTTGTCGTGCCGCTCGACCAATGATGGAATGTGGGTCCTTCGCCGTGTCTCCCGTGGTCCCCCCTGGGTTCCCGGCTCCTCGTCCCGAAGGGAGACCCGTGGAGGAGGTGCTCCCAGGTGTCTCCGGGTGAGAAGGGAGCCGGGGGTTCAGACGACTGGGACGAGGGGATGTCCGAAACCGGGCCGTTCTGGTACCGACTCCCCTGGTCTGCCCTGGCCACACGAACAAAATTATCGAGACAAAACTTTCAGACCCTCCAGTCTCGTAGACCAGAATTGGGAGTTACGATTCCGTGGGTCCCACACCAGTTGCGGACCGATTGACACGGACACGGTTGGTCTGTGGGTCCCTCCAACTACTTGTTATAAGATCAGAAAGGTTTCCTCCGGTGCATTCCCTTAGAGTGTTTATTTTAGCACGAAATTTACTGTGTCTTTCGGGTTGAAAAGAGGCGTTCACGGAGGTGCGTCCTCTGAGTCTCAGTCAACTGTCTGCACGTACCATTCTCGCAGGAGGATCTGCAAGTCTTGTTGGGTATCGACGCGAAAGGGCAGGGCATTCATTCCGGGCGTCGTCGAGACCCCTGGAACCGAGACGGACCTTTGTCGGACTTCTCGTCTCAAGTGTAGACCGAAGAGGTCTTCCGACGTCGAGAAAATAAGGTCCCACGTGTGAAACAAAGTTGTTTCCTCCTGCTTTGGGACACCGACGGCGCAGAGGGACGAGTCGGACGAACCCTGCCCCTGGGGAGCGGGGGAATGGGAGCAGGACCTGCACGAGGAGGTCCTCCCAGAACCGCAGTGAGTCGTGGGAGAGTCTGCGCCGCACATAATTAAACACTACCCAGTGTAAGAACCCCAGAAGATTCGAGGGTCCACGTGTGATCCTTTGTCTTTTTTAGTGTCTTGTATACAGTCCTGTCTTCTATTCAACTAGTGCTACGACTGTTATGTCCTCGACTGTGGGTTCGGTGCGACTCTTGAGTGACCAAGAGAACGAGAGATTCTCAACTTCGGTTCTGCTTTGGTCTCTTGGGACCGTTGCCACCTCTGCGGCGTCGGGTCAGGGACTCCCGTCGCTGGACCGGTGGCGCGGTGGTTCGCGGGAGTTATCCGAGTGCCGAGTCTACGTCTCGCGGGGCGACGGGTGGTCGCCGATGGGCTTGACCGAGGAATTAGACCCTTCTAGATCTCTCACTAAATTTCTACGTTTGCCGTCCAGACGGCAGAGGGTTCTTGGATTTCTAGCTTCACACTAGACCCCACACCAGGCGCGGGCCGATTGAGGCCGACTCGGTTGGTCTACGACGCCTTCAGCCGTCTGTTATAAGGTCGTAAAGAGTTCGTCTGGTGAAGGAACACCCTTAGAGCGAGGGGTGGGAGGTGGCCCCGTGATCTGCCTCCGGTCGCTGTTCCGACTCTCCTCGACCAGGGACCCCTCGTCCGGTGTCCCCGGACTGGTGTGTTTGTGGGTGTTGTGGGGCTCCTCCGTCCTATCGGAGTCGAGTCAGGGGTCGAGTGGTTCGTTGCCAGTGTCCCTGGGGTTTCATTCGATGTCTATGTCGACCGTCCCGGACGGACCGTCGACCTTCCCCCAGTGGACCATACACCAACACAATGACTAACCGTCGGGTCTTTGGGGTCTTGTGTGTTACACCCCCCGTCTCCACGACTTCGGTTCCGACGGGGTTGCGCCCTCTACGTGGCCGGGGTCCCAGGAGTGGTAGGAAGAGTCGAGTCGCCCCGGCGGAAAGGTGGAGGGAGACGGTAGTCTATTGGACCTGTGTATTGACGAGTGGGGCTCCCTCTTCGATTCGGACGTGAAGTGGAGAGTTGTGACCACAGACTTCTGGTTGGTCTCAAAAATCGTTAGGTTGTCCTTTCTCCCGAGTGCTCCCGAAGTCCCGATGTCTACGCGCGTTCGGCCCCCCCAACCGCCCCTGTTTCCACCTTTGGTCGGTTATCATTCTGTGTGAGACTGGTGTATACTGTCTCTGTGGGGAGGGACCTTAGAGTGCTACCGAGACGAGGGTCTTTATGACCCACACGAAGAAGATTAAGATTTTCGACGTCCGATCGACCACACGGTTCAAGGCCTACGTCAGATACTTTGTGTTAAAAGGTTTTGTTAGGCGTGTGACCGAGGACTTTTTTTTTTGACAGGAGACGTCGGACAGTTGTCCGCGGCCCTCGTCTTGAGTTCGCACTCAGTGGGTGTGACGCGGACGAATAAGCGTGAAAGGAAACAAGGGTCCTCTCCGCGACCTCACTCGACCCGGGACCGTCACCCTTTCGGTCGGGCTCGGGTACCGACCCCGTCCTGGGGTCGCTCGGGTAATGAAGGGCCTCCTGACCTCTACCGGAAAGAAGGGGAACTGTAGTCACAGTACACTTCTGTGCGGAACCACACCACGGGACGATCGTCCGACGCTCGACCACTCGAATAGTGTGTCTTTTGTGGGTTGTACGGTGTCCCCCGGTGACAGAATTCTAGTACTGGGAGGCCAATGTGTTCTATTAAATGAGACGGGGCACTATATTCGAACCCGATCTCTGGTGGTGCCACCAGGGTTAGCTATGTTTTGGTTCTTCCCTTTCCGGTGTCACCGTTAGGTAAAGATATTTTCAATGCTATTATTTGGAAGTGATTGTTTCGACGAAATAAGTAAATTTTTACATATACGTATTGCCTTTCACATTTTTTTGGGTCATTCAAGGGTCCCCAGGACATTACCCTCCTTTGGGTCACAGGGGAGGCCCATCTCCCCGTCCTCCGTGTCTCTTGGGGCCGAACCCGTGCGTCCCGTCCCTCGGTCCGTCCTCCTCGGGCTCGCCTCGCCACCGTGGAGCTAGATTCGAGTCACGTGCCCAAAGGCCCCACTACCAGTTTGTGTGTTGAGTTCTTGGGGCAAAGGATTGACCTTTACGGAGGACTCCCGGGTGTTCCGGCGCTTGAGACGGGGGTCCTGCCGTGTCCGTGTCTCCACATTCCTGGAGGACTGTCGAGTCGAGACTCAGGGTTTTACATGCGGTCACAAAAAACCGACACCTTCAGGGACGACGAGTGGGCGGTGAGTGGAGTCGGACCTTATTTTAGATGTCCCACCTTATTCTAGAGACAAGTTTCGTCCCATTGTGGTCTTTTGTAGGGTTTACTATGCGGAGTCATGGCTGACCTTATTTTTATAGCCGTCGTATTACACTTATCAATCGGATTACTTTGACCGAGGGAGTAATTGGGGTCCACGAGGACTTTAGGAATCGTTCGGAGGTACTTAGATTCTCGAGAACGAAGCAAAAGGGAGGTCTTGTATCGTAAAACTACCAATACGGTTAGGAAGGGTAACCACTCAATTTGATTCACGGTGTGGTTGCATGGGCGACTGGGGGGTCGGACTGAGTCGTCCACTGTCCGGTGGTGGCGGTGCGTCGAGAGAACTGACTGTTAGACCAAGGCAAATGTCCGTACGGGACAAACCAACACGGGACCGAAATAAAACGAAGGGTCTATGACCCGAAAAGTGTTTGACTTCCAGACACCATTGGCACACAGGTTGTTCAGGTGACCATGGTAGAAAGGTCACCGTAATAAAACATTAGTGCCACAAGGTCGGGAGTTCCCCGAGGACACGACCGGCCCATCTGTGTCGTAGAGTCTCTCCAAACGTGACCCGTTCGTCACTCGGAGCGCGATTATCGGACCTGCGAGTCCCCCGAGGGTCGGAAGGGCGACTCGCGACAGCACCGCCAAAAATCACTTTAGTGGGTAGTGACGTAGTCTTTGTCTTTGCCGGTTTTGTAGCGACGGGTTCACACGCTCGGGTGTAGGGGGAGGAGGGACTGTACTCTGGTTCTGCGATGAGTGTAGGTCCCAAAAGGCCTTCCCCTGAGACCGTTGGTCTTACGAGAGGCCGGACGAAGGTTGTTAATGTGTTGAGGTGTCTTGGTCTGAGGGTTTTCCTGGGCTGTCGTAAAACGCCCTCAGTGATTTGTTCTCGACGTTCAGACAGGAACCTCTGGTGTGATTTTCTTTCTTGGTCCCGATCTGAGAACCACCCGGGTCTTGTTTGCACACTCAGTGACCGTATGTCCGTGTGAAAAATGCACTTTACGCGTCATTCTCCGACACCGGAGGAAACAGGATTTAAGACTGTACCTGTATGATCTAGCACGTTTCCTATCTCAAAGGACTCCGTCGGACTCAGTGTGCCTGTCTACAGAACCGGACGGAATGTCTCAGCTCTTCGAATTTCTCTGTCTGTTTCTGATCTTGAGACTCCTTGGATGTTCCCCACGAAGTGGACTTGTTTGAAATTTTTTACCGGGAGAGGGGCTGGACGGGCACATTAGGTGCATTTCCGGCTCCTGTCGTTCCCCACGTACCTGGTCAAGCCGGTTCGGTGTGATTAAATTCACTAAGGTCGGTGCCACTCCCCCACCCCCACCCCCCGCGTGGTCACCGGTCTCGGTCCGCGGCCGGGGGTACGGTCGGGGTCCTTTGCCGAGGTTCGTCAGCCGAGACGTTCCAGTCCCCTTCCGCGAAGACGGTCGTCCAGAGAGAGATGGAAGCACCCGTGATTGAGGGTCGAGGCCCTTGGAGCGGCGCTGTCGTTCGCGTCTACCTACCTAAGACCTTGGCGTCCTCCGGGGCAAGGCCGCCGCTGAACCGGAGAGGGTCGGGCGCAGGGGCTACGCGGGGCCGGGGGGTCCGACAGAACTCCCCTCGACCTGGTCTTCCATCTCCTATTTCGCGGGCCAGGCCTCGGGGTGCCAGGTCACCCGCCGCCCTCTTTCTCCCTTCGGACCTCGGCACCGGCCGGAATGCACGAACTCCGTCGCGAGGAACTCGAAGAGGTGGCTCCACAGGAGCCAGCGGAGGAGGTCGGTGAGCCGCGGCAGCTTGCGCGTTTGCACGTCGGCGTCGTGGAACGGGCGTTTCTAGAAGAGGAGGACGTGCTTGTAGAGCAGCGGCGGCGGAAGCGGGCCCGGACCCCGGACGCGGGCGGCGGGCCAGGGACTTCCAGTGGCCCCGCCCGCCCGGCCCCCGCCCCGGTCCGGCGGGCGCGCGAGGGAGCGACCGGCGGCGGCGGGGCGGGGGCCGAGAGGGCAGCCGTCCGGCGGGCGGTGAGCGGGGTGACGGGCGGGCGGGCTCGTCAGCGGGAGCGGGGCGGCGACTCGGTGGCCCCCGCGCGACAGCGGCGGCGCGGCCTTCACGCAGTGTCCCGTACTGGGCCTCGTGCGGCCCTCTACATCAAAAGGACGCCGACGGAGCGGCAGCGACAGCGGCGGCGCGGTCTTCACACAGTGATCAGCGAGGGGCTCGTGCGGCCCTCAACATCAAGAACCCCGGCGAAGGAAGCAGGGCATGGACGGGCGCGACACGATCGGCCCCGGCGGCCGGTGCGCCCTCGGCACGTAAACGCTCAGACAAAACGCTACCCAGAGTCACATTTTACGTGTGACTTAGAATTTCTCAACCGTCCTTTTCTCGTGCTTTTTATGGAGTTGCTACAAATATATAACTGTCACTCAGCCACTTTCAGCGAGTCAGCACAGGTTGAGGAACGCTGGGGTACCTGATATCCCAGGTACCTTAAGAGGTCCGGTCTTATGACCTCACCCGTCGGAAAGGGAAGAGGTCCCCTAGAAGGGTCGGGTCCCTACCTTGAGTCCAGAGGGCGTAGCGTCCTCCTAAGAAATGGTCGACTCGGTGGCCCCTCCGCGACACACGACTGACGCACAACCTTATCTTACCCAATACATTTTATACAACCGTGACGAATAAAAATGAAAAATTTCGACACCGACGATCTAAAATCCAACAGATACACCGACGACAACACAAAGAAATCCTGACGTAACGTGATTTCGTCTCAGAGAGACGCACACCAAGGGTCTGGTCGTCGTGGACCCTCGAACAATCTTCACGTCAAAGAGGACGGGACGGGGATACGGGGGCAGTCCCTGAGACCCCACCCCGGGTCGTGAGTCCGACGCGTCGGTATCTCCACGGAAGTCTGCCACGCACTCGTGGTGTCCCTTCTTTGTACTGGGCGTCTGAGTCGTGTGAGTAAAGGCACCCCCACTGTCCATAGTCATAGGTGAGACGTCAAGCCCGATCTGGACCTCGTTCACTGACTGGACGTGAGAGGGTAGAGTAGGTAAGTTCCTGGAAACGACTCGTCTCTACTTAGGTTGTGGCAGGGAAAAGAGCCTCCGACCACTAGATTTACCCCTCCACCAGGGCCGTACAGAGGGCAAATTATGTGTCCAACAAAGGGGACACTAGTAAGACGAGCACACACTTAAGGAAAATAAGTCGAATCGTAAATGGCTATCGGAGGTACTCGGTCTGGGAGGAGACCCCAGACCAGTGCTGATCCCGAACTCTGGTTTGATAGCGGGACCCTTGTCCGAAAGAATGTCCTTCACGTTCACAGTAGATAACACGTTTGTACCAGAGTGCTCTGTCCTCTGTCGCCCCCCGTCCCGCCCCGTCGTCCCGAACCCCAATCGGGGTCCCCTCGAATGCCCTGTGCCGCCGTAGTCCCCCGACTCCTCCGTTTCACCCCCTGTGGCCCTACCCGACGGGCCCTTCGTACGACCTTCCCTTCCCGGACCGCCGCTCACCGACCCCGCCGTGTACCTAGGTCCAGTCTTCTTCGGGGGGACTTCGTAGACCAGAAACAGTACTCCGGGACCCTTCGACGCCACGTCTACGATCAGAGACTTACCGTCCTCCTGTCTGCTCCGGACCTCCGTCCTCTTTCAGGTTTCGAGGGCGTACGACCGTCTCCTCCCCGACCCCCGAGACTTGGCCCCGCCCTTCTGTCTCCGTCCTCCTCCACTCCACTCGGAAACTAGCCCCCCACTCGCCACTCCCCCCAGTCGACACTCGCTCTTGTCTTACTTCTTACTGTCCTAGCGAAGGTCAACCCACTGTCCCACGTGTCGGTTCCCGAGGGGACCCCGAGTCAGCAATTTCTCGGGTGGGCGGCTACGTCCCCTACATTCTCCGCACCCAAACTAGGGACCTGGCCCTTCTACGGGACCTCCGCCTTCTACCGATACGTAAGGTCAGAAGAACGGACCTTGTAGGGTATCTGTCTCCTCGGACCGCCCGATGTCAGGTACGCCAGCGTTTCTCAACCTGTACTGACTCTTTAACTCGTCGTCGTCGACGTCCCGGGCCGACGTGTGGGTGGACCTCCCCCGGTTCGTCCCCCGTCTCGAGTCGGGACGTGTACGACTGAGTCTCCACGTCCCCCGGAGGTCCACGTCCACCGGTCCCCGTCAGCTCACACACCTTGACCTCAGTCCCTGTCGACAGTAACACCCCCACCCCTGACTCTGACACCACGGCGGGCGGGGGGTGGAACAGGGGTGAAATGTGTCTCCTCAGGTGCCTCTTTTGACCTCCTTTTCCCAGGGTGTCTCAACTCACATCGGGGTACCTCAGGTCTCACCTCCAAAGGTCCTCTTTTTATTTTGGGCCTCCCCTTGACCTCGACGGTGAGCGCCCGTCTGACCCCGCCCATATCGACACTGAAGGCCCCCGTTACCCCCGCGAGCCGTTGTCCCACAGGGCCGGGAATGGTCTTATCGTCGGAGACGTCGAGGTCTCAGTAGGAAAACCCAAAAAACGGTGCCCCCCGACCCCTCGGGAGAGACACAGTCATTTCTTACCAGACCTAGGTTTTCGCCGAGGACCACTGACACAGTCGGTTTAGTCGGTTCGAACGTACGGGTCGGAGGAGGTGGGTGACTTAGAGGGGGTTGGGGCGACGGACACGTTTGGGTCTGGAGAGGGGTCTTAAGTCCTGGAGGAGGAAGTCCTTCTGGAGGGACCGACGCGGAGGAGCCTAGTCGTGAATCGTGCGACACTCAACGGGTGGGGAGGTCACTGGGAGAGCGGTCTCGTCTGGGGACGTCCGACCTGGAGAAATTACTATATAACCGCTTTATAACGGCTCCTCGGACCTACATTCAGTCACCAGACGGTAACCGTGGTCGAGGAGGAATCTCGTCTCCGGTCAGTCCCTACTAAGGGGCTGGGGGCCCCACGTCGGCACCGGACCCCGTTCCAAAGTGAGGGGTCGATACTCGTCACTACCCACACAGGATCCTAAGGACCTCACAAGAGCCACCCAGGAGAAATAGAGCCGGAGACAGAGGAGGTCCTGTACCCCTGGTCCGAAGGTACGTCTCTCTCCCGGGGGAAGTTCTCTCCTGGCCGACGGGACGAAACCCCTCGTCAGTCGTCTACGACCTGGAAGTCAGGGAGGACGTCGGAGTCGACGTCCCTCTTTGGAAAGCTCCAGGAGGACCCACCGACTCGATTCACCCCACACTTCTGGTTGTGAGAAGGTCACTGCTCCTCTTGGGCCGGACCTCGACGGGTTTGGTGTACCGGAAGGGTAGGGTTGGTTGTCCACGACGGGGGAGCTCGTGTGACGCGTCCCTCACGTGGGAACGAAAGGTCCTGGGGGACCCGGGCGGGTGGTCCGACAGGCACCGACGAGACGTGCCCCGCGAGGAAAACTCCGACCTCCCCGCGCCCAACGTCACCCTCATTCCGTCTCTGTCTCGGACGTGACAGTGGGGACGACCCACCAAGAGTTCTAGTGACAGGGAGAGTCCTTGTTCGGTCCGGCCCACCAGACTCGTCCAGGTCGGGTCGACCCTCAGTCACTCGTGGTTCCCAAAGGGACGTTCCCTGTCTCGGTCGGACCGACGGTCCGGGCTAAACCCGACCGTCCCGGGTCGAGCGACGGGGTTGGGCCGGGACCGAGGGCGAGGCCGTGACTGTCAGGGGCCCTCACCGGGCCCGACGGGACTCACCACCGTCGGTTCGCCTACTGGTAGAGAGGGACCAGAAGGACGAGGACGGTTGAGGGCGGACCTGAGTCGGGGCCTCAGGGCTCGTCCACACCGACCCGGTGTTTCCGACCCCTCCCAGAGGACCGTTCCTTCCGAGGAGGAGGCCGGTTCTCCCCTCAGGTGGGCCTGGAAGGAGAGGGAAGTCAAGTCAAGTCAACGAGTCAGCACAGGCTGAAACGTTGGGGTACCTGACGTCGTGCGGTCCGAAGGGACAGGTAGAGGTTGAGGGCCTCAAATGAGTTTGAGTACAGGTAACTCAGCCACTACGGTAGGTTGGTAGAGTAGGAGACAGTAGGGGAAGAGGAGGGCGGAAGTTGGAAAGGGTCACAGTCCCGACTATTTCTTAGGTGGGTAGGAACGTTCCGAGGTTCGGACACCTGACCCGACGGACCGTCATGGAGGTACGTCGGTGATCTCCTGCTCCACTCGACACCAGGACGTCCGTCCACCTGTCGCCCAAGGGCCGACACCCCCCCCAGGGGGAGTTCCGGGGACGTCTCTCTGACTCCTCCACTTGCGAGGGGCTGGGACCCCAGCGAATATCCTTGTCCGACATTTTCTACTACTGATTCTCGAGAGGTCCGTCGTCCTCCCTCCCCCGCCACCACCACCCCTGGGGCTCCGTGAGGTTACTCGCCTCCGTCGGGGGGTACGGGACACCGACGTCCCCGGGGTTAGACTTTTCGTGTCGAGACCGGGTGGGGGGCGACGTCACCCTCTGGGGTCCGGGTCTTTCTCCTCCCGGGGCTCACCGGACGACGTTTCCGGTAGTGGTCGAGTGGCGGAGACGGGGCCGGGTCTCACGGCAGAATCTTCCTCCCCGTCCCCTCGACGTGCGTCTTTGTCCCCGGTACCTCGGTGCGCACGCTCGGGTCCACGGTCGGCCGAGGGAACCCCGGTAGGGTCCGGAGAGAGGTCGAAGGCCGCAGCGGTCTTTAGGAGTCCGAAGGAACCGACCTCCGCACCGGGAGACCAGTGACGGGGTCGGACGGGCACACGGGAGCAGGGGCGGGGGAGAAGTGAAACACAGAGACGGAGAGGAGACGAACCTCCTGTGTCGCGGATTGGAGCCCTGACTCCCCAGGTGGGATGCAGGATCCACTAGGAAGCGACTACTACAAACGCTTCTGGACTAAAGGTCTGACAGTAAGACACGAGGCCCATCTACACTGAAACCCCTCCTGGGATGAGTCGGGGGTTGGTACTTCTCATCCACTGATGATGACCCCTACTCAGGACTCGGACCTCGACGGGTGGACGGACGAAGGGGTCGGAACCGAACTCCCCACCACACCCCACACGCCCCGGCCCCCTCTCCAGGCAAGACGCAGAGGTGGTCGACCCCATCCTAGACCGGAGCCGTCGGACCCTTTGCGCTCACGAGGGTTCCAATTAATTAATCATGTAATTTTTACGCGGACAATTCCCGGGGGTGTTTGTCCTTTCCTAATTAGTGGCTAAAGGAGCCTCACTGTTCACGTAAAGGGATTTAAGGAGCCGACGACTGAATTGGCTTGGCAGAAGAGGTCGGGCGACGGAAAAGGGGTACTTCAGTGGCGAGTACTTATAAGGCCACAGCGTTAAACGAAAGATTTTCCTGTCTGAATAATAAAGTAGAAATTCAAATGACAGTACTTATCATTAAAAGGTCCAGGATTTTATTACTTTACCCCCACTGCCAAGACCAGTCGGTCTGTCAAGGGCCCTCGACCAGGGCCGGGGTGCCCCCGACGCCCCCTGTCCCCCGGCCATGGTCCGAAGGGACGGTCTCCCCGGTCTGCACGCCAGTCGGGGTAGCGGTTTCCACCCTCACACGCCACGAAGGCGGGGAAGACGAGCCGTGGAGCGTCAAAGGACCGTCCGGGTGCAAAGACGAAGACGCAGAGTCGGTGAGCCTATGACGTCGGTGCGGTGGTGGACTCTCGGTCCACTCCGCCGCCCTTCGAATCGACACCTCAGTCCGTGCACGGTTAAGTCTACGACTACGACATACGAGAGTCCGCTCAGTGGATTGGAGAGACCCGGAGTTGACGGAGTAGGTACTTTACTCTCAGAACTCGACCCTGAACCAGGGTCCGATTCCGGCCTCGGTCGCAAGATGTCGGGGAGAGATGGCGGAGGTCAGACCTCGCTCGCCCGGACTTCGGACCTCGAAGACAGACGTACCTCGTCTCTGCCCGGTGTCACGACGACCGCCGAAGGGGGCCTCGTGGGAGGGTCCCGCTAGAGGTAGCGAACTACGTTAATGTCCGGCAAGGTTCACGGGTTATTTGGCATCGTTAAGTGATTCATGTACCAATTCACCTTTTAGTCTGCAGGACTGATGGAAGTCACTAGCGCGCATACCTTCCTCACGGAGAAGTCTCTTCCCCGCTGTCGCCTGCCCACACGAGAGGAGCCTGGGTCGGAGGAGGCCTGTGAACAGTGACGAGGGAGTGGTCGGGGGGACGGTGGCCGGACAGTGGTCTGTCTGGGGTTTCCGGGGGTAGTGCCCGTGGGGACGTCTAACTCTCGGTGGAGGAGGTCCGACCGGTGGGACCGACGAAGGACAGTCCGACCCCAAACCGGGACCAACGTGTGGGAGTTGAGTCCAGGAGACTCCAGTCTCGAGTCCAGATGCCACAGGGGTATAAAACGAAGGCGGGGAGGGGGGTCTCCTGACCAGCAGAATAAAGGACACGGGGTCGGGGGTCTCGTCACGAGGATACTCTCGTCACGAGGACACTCCCGCCACGAGGACACTCTCGCCACGAGGACACTCCCGCCACGAGGACACTCCCGCCACGAGGACACTCCCGCCACGAGGACACTCTCGTCACGAGGATACTCTCGTCTATCAACAGGTAAAAGACAAACGAAACTTACTTACCTGCACTTGCACAAACAGCGAGTCAGCACAGGTCGAGAGACGTTGGGGTACCTGACGTCGGGCGGTCCGAGGAGACAGGTACCCTAAGAGGTCCGTTCTTATCACCTCACCCACCGGTAAAGGAAGAGGTCCCCTAGAAAGACTGGGTCCTTAACTTGGACCCAGCCTTTCATAACTGACCCAGTCTTTCATTGGACCCAGAGGACATAACTTTCGTATAAGAAATGACAGACTCGGTGGTCCCTTCGACTTACTTACTTCAGTGCAACCTCCCAAGGGGGACTGTCTCCATTTATGACACCAGTGACACCGGGTGCTTCTCTTGCGGACAGAGTGTCTCTTGACAGTGCTAGCGACGAGTCTTGTCACTGCGTCTACTACTCATTACCTCACCCTAGACCCTGAAGGGACCACCGGGCCGCCGATTCTGAGGTGCGAGGGTCACTCCCCTGGACCTAAGTTAGGGACCACTCCCTTGGTCTAGGGTGTACGGTGTCGATTTTCGAATGTACGAAGTTGGTTTTGGACTTCGTCGGTTTATTTATGTAAAAAAATTTTCACCCTAAACTGGAGGTCTCCCTGGGTGCGACGGGAGACGACCCCCACCCCGGGGATTCCCCAAGTCTACCACCAGGAGTGTGTCCTTCGAGTGGAGCGAGACCCGGTCGTGGTCGTCCAGCCACCCGTTGACACGTGTGTGTGCCGTAGTCACTGGGCGGCACTTGTGCTGACGCAGTCCCGGTCTCCTCGACACGACATTGACCGGCAGAAATTGATAGGGGTCCTCACAACAGTGTCTCTTAGGCTCACCGCTCAGGGGGACTGGGGGTGGGGGTGGGGTCCGAGTCAAAGACCCTTCGACACACGAGATACGACCTTGCCGTAAACCTCCTGAACGTCGACCGAAAAGTGTACCTATGGTAGTCGGGACGCCCCTCCCTGACAGTCGACCGTCTCGACCGAGGGTGTACATCCGGGGCCCGTGATTCACGGTTAGCGTGAGAGGGAACCGGGGAACACTGTTCTCATTCGTCGAGGGTCCCCCGGACCCCTGGTGACGGACGGAGGAGGGGAGAGGGGTGTGTGTGACTCTTACAACCACATTCCTCCAGAGTCCGGTCCGTGTGTGTTTTCTTTGATCACGAAGGGAGGAGGGAGGGCAGGAGCCGTACCTACCCGTGGGACCAAGGTCCTTCTAGGCGACCGACACCCACCTTAGTCCTCCGTATCTCCACCTCGGAGCGGTTCCAGTGACTCCAGTCCCGACCCTTCCGTCTTCGGACGGGGACCCCGGGAGAAGGTTGCGGTGAAAGGGGTGTTCCTCAACCTCGTCGGAAGGGGCCCCTCGGGACGCCCCGGTCTCAACGCTCCAGGACCCCGCGGAGTAGTTCGTAGACGGGCAAAGGTCTCACTCCTCGTCCGATAGAAGTCTTTCCCGGACCGGAGGGCAGGGAGGACGCCAGGTCCACGCCACGGAGAGAGGCTCCACGACTTTGTGGGGGCACTGGGGGCCGGTGGGAGGACCCCGACGACAACGGGAGTCTGGCGTTCGACGGACAGAGCGGTAGTGAGAACCCTGTGTGGCCGGGGAAGTGGGTGTGAGAAGTGGGAGGAGTAGAAGAAAAGTAAACAAAAAATTTAACACCGTTTTTGGTGTATTGTATTTTAAATGGCGAAATTGGTCAAAAATTCTCGTGTCAATTCGCCGTAATTCATGTAAGTGGTACGTGGAGGTCCTGAAAGAGTCGAAGGGTTTGTCTTTGAGACAGGAGTAATTTCGGAGTGAGGGCAGGGAGGGGTCGGGGACGGGGGGCGGGGTAGATGCGAGACAGAGACACCTAGACTAAGGGAATCCCGGGAGGGTGCTCACCTTAGTGTGTCACATGTAGGAGGACGTGCCCCGAGTAAAGTGACTCACATTACAGGACTTCCCAGTAGGTGTAGTGACGGCCGCAGTCCTCAAGGAATAAGAATTCCGACCTATTGAAGGAAACATACGCACCTGATGTAAGGTGAATTGGAAAGGACGCTCCGAAGCCCACAAAGGTGAAAACCGATGACACTCATTGTCACGAGACCTGCAGTCACACGTTTAGAGAGAGGTCGGGATCGAAAACTCAGAACCATGTACGGACCTTCACCCTAAAGACACACCACTCCAAAATACGTTAAAAAGCTCCTGCAGGGTACGACGAACGGCGACAGGGTAAAAGGTAGGGGTGGCCGTCGCGGTTCCGGAGATCGGAGAGATGTAGGAGTGGTCGGAACGACAGAAGGCACACAACCTGTCTTCGGTACGGCTGCCCGTGTAGGAGCGGCAGAGGGGCGGACCACAAAAGGCGGAGCGAAGTAGAACACAAAAACATCGCCCTCGACGAGTCTCTGCCCGACCTACTACCACCTCACCTTCACTTTCAACGAGTCTACACAGGCTGAGAAACGCAGGGGTACCCGCTATGGCAGGGACCTTAAGAGGTCCGGTCCTATGACGTCACCCATTGGCAAGGGAAGAGGCCCCCTAGAAGGGTCGGGTCCCTAACTTGGGTCCAGAGGACGTAACGTCCGCCTAAGAAATGGTGATCGCGGGGAACCCTTCGGGGACAGGTTGGACACTTTTTCACTATCCCTTTCAGTGAACCAGCACAGGTTGAGAAACGTGGGGGTACCTGCTATGTCAGGGACCTTAAGAGGTCCGGTCCTATGACGTCACCCATCGGAAAGGGAAGAGGTCCCCTAGAAGGGTCGGGTCCCTAACTTGGGTCCAGAGGGCGTAACGTCTGCCTAAGAAATGGTCGACTCGGCGTTCCCTTCGTTCTCGTGGTGAAACTCGGCCTGTCTGGACCTAGGTTCAGGGGAGTAACTACGGGTGGTCGAGCTCCAGACTCTGCCGCGAGTCCCACCTTACTCTCCGACGGACACGCCCGGGTCGCTCACACGGTCACACCCCCGAGACGACAACCGTAGAGAACCCCGTCCCGTCGCACAGGACCCTTCTACAGATTGTATCCCGCGGGTGCGTCAACCGGCCCTCGGCCCTCCGGCACCGGCCCGGTGGTCTCCGGGTGCCACGAGGACCGAGGTGGTCGACGGGGGGAGGAGACTCGTGTCTGAGCCCCCGTGTCCCCGGCCAGAGACACACTCGGCCTGGGGCCCCCGCCGTCCGCCCTCGGGCCCTCAGCCTCGCGTGCACCTGTACCGGCGACGGGCCCTCGCCGGACGGAAGGGAGTGGACCGCAGGCGGGGCGGTACTCCGCTACTAGATTGTCAAGGGTCGGGACTCGATTACCGGAGACTTCTCGACTGCGAGCCCGCAGGGGCGACGTCCTTCGTAAGCCGTGACGAAGACCCTTGTGCTCTGCAAAGTCGCTGAAGGAACGACTTATAAAGTACTAAATGTAATTACCGAAAGACCACAAAAAGTATTGTTTTGACAGGTGTACTACTGCCCAATTTTACACCAAAAAGACCGGTGAGACAGAGACCTGAGGGAAGACTCACGGCCTGGGTGAGGCTGGGGGCAGACGAACTGAGAAGAGCGACTGCCGGGGGCTCGAGGTACGCAGGATTTGGGGTCCGAGGGGAGAAGGCCCTGTCTGCAGTGGGTGGACAAGTACCAGGACACCCGGAGTCTGTGCCTTTGTCTCCGCACACTCCACTGAGACCCCCCGTACCCCCCCGCCCCCGTCGAGGTAGACGGTTAATGTGTCACCGGACCCTGGACCCCAGACGCCGACCTCTCGACACATGTCCGGGACCAGGTCCGCAGCAGAAACTCCGGTGCTGAGGCTGTTCCAGTGTAGAATGGGCTCCCGACGGACCGGCAGGGGTCCTTCTGTAAAAATTTTTTAATTGACTTGGGGTATGAAATAGTCTAAAGGAGTCAAAAGGGGACTCCGGGAAAGGACAGGGTCCTGGGTGCGTCGACAACCGGACGTGTCGCCGACCCCGAGGCGACCCGACGTCATCGAAGAGTCTGAGGGACCGAAGACTACTGGAGCGGAGAACCGTCCTCCTGATCGGGCCCTAGAGTGTCTACTGGCGAGACGACCCCACCCACGACCCGAACCCCCACTGGAGTCTCCGCTCCGCTGGAAGAGTATGGCAGTTTGGCCCCCATGTCCGGCAGTGGGACTCGACAGGTGACGGTTGCCACTGGGACCAGGGACCGACTCCAAGTCAGGCAAAGGGGAGTCGGTAGTCAGAAAGGGAGGGAGACGTACAAATTAGGAGACCTTCCTTCAGACACGTACCGGGTGAGGACCCCCCGACAGGACGGGGGCCCCACAGACGTGCCCTCCCGACGGGGACTCGGGGGGAACGACGGCAAGTCGGTAAAGAGGTGCCGGCACGCGAGCACGTCTGCGACTAAAGCATGAAACCCTGTGCGTGACGGAGTGGCAGTCCTGAAAGAAGACGAAATGACGGGGTCCAAACGGGGGAGGGGCGGGCCTACCCCGAAAGTCCCGACTCCACAGGGAAATTGTGTCAGGTGACCACACCCACGAAAAGAGAGGGGGTCCTTAAATTTTTGATATAAACGTTTCTAAAAAGTTAACACCATTTTATGTGTATTATTTCCCGAAGGGTCCACCACACTCACCATTTCTTGGGTGGACGGTTACGTCCCCTGCATTCTCTGCACCCAAACGAGGGACCCACCCCGTCTAGGGGACCTCCTCCCGTACCGTTGGGTGAGGTCATAGGAACGGACTTCTGAGGGGTACCTGTCTCCTCGGACCACCCGATGTCAGGCACTCCAGGGTTTCTCAGTCTACGTGTGTGTCCTAGAGGGTGCAAGTGGTGCAGAATCACAGGCCAAGAGACCGCAGTTCGTGTGAGTGTAGTAACACGTTGGCAGCGGTGCAGGCAGGGGCCCTACGGCAGTGGAGGGGTCCTTCTGGCGGGCAGGCGTGACCAGCGACGAGCGGAGGGGAGGAGGTCGTGGCCCGTGGGTGGAAGGTGAGACAGAGACCCGCAAACCGAGGAGCTCCCCGGAGCAACTGCACCTAGACGTCCCAAACAGGACGACACGACCCGAGTAAAGTGGCTCGGGTCGCAGGAGGGCCGAGTAGGCACGACAGGCCGCAGTCCTGAGGGAAGGAAAATTGCGTCCACAAGAACGGACGTGGAAGCGACCGGCTATGTCTTCGACAGTGGGGGATCCTACCGGGGATGGGAACCCCCTCCACCCACTCAGGGTCTACATCCGTCTTCCCCGACAGACCCGGGAGACTAGAGCGTCCACTGTGAACTGACTGGACGAAGGTGTGTGTCGACAGGAGTCGAGTCGTGTCCACAGTGACTCCCCCTGATCCGTAACCCTACCCCCCGGGGTTCCTCTAGGACTTAGGAGTGACTCCCGCCCTCCCCTCGTCCGTGTCCACCCGTCCCGGGGGACCGGTCCGAGGTCGAGAGCCCGAGGTCCCCGGGGGTGAAGCGGGACCCGTGACAGGAGGCGTCCACGTCGGGCGTCTGGGGGCGGTGGTATGACGGAAGTTCGGAGTCCTAGAGGTTTGGGGAAGACAGCTCAAGGTGACTGGTCTCGACGGCTCGCGGGGGGTCTCCACGGGACGTCTATGTAGAGGCCGTCCTAAACTTGTTTTGTCTTAGGTAAAGTAAAGTCCTTACTTACCGGAGATGGGTTCCCCAGAGGGACGTCCCCGAGTGGGAGGGTCTCGACGGGACCCAGAGGGCGTCGGAGGTCTGACTCAGGAGTCTCTGGGGTGGGGCCGGTACCTGAGGACCCCTCTTTGTCTCCGAGCCTCCAGATCGGGCTCCCGTCGACTCTTCCCAGTCGAGAGACACCAGTATCCCCGAACTAAGGGGACGTATAAGCTCCCGCTGGGAGGTTTCCACAGGGGAGGCGTGTCCCGAGTGACCAGTGGCTCCGTGGGCCTGTCCTCCACCGTGTCGGTCCGGGGGGGTCCATTACGGACAGAGATGGGTGTGGACAGGTGGGTCGGTGGACAACACCCCCACCCTCGCCCCCGTCCCAGGGTACTCTTCTTCCTGAGGGAACGTGAAACAGTTCCCGTCTTGTAGAGTGTTCCCTTTTTGTTTTAGTTCTCGCCCGGGTCCCGAGCTCGGGGTCGAGAAGACGTCGTCTCGTAAACCCCACTGGACCGTGGGGCCGACTCACCCCGAACTGTACTCCGGGAGGGACGTACACCCCCCAGGGAGACCTTACACCCCACACTCTTCCCTCGTTCAGACAAGTCCTGATCCCGGAGGGTCCAGGTCCACCCCCCTCACTCGACCTTCGAGTCCCCACTCCCGTCTCACGACACTGGACCCAGGGTAACCAGGGTGGTGAGTTCACCAGTGTCAGGACGGGGGGGGTTCCCGGTCCGGGTGACTCTCCGTCCCACGTCTCTCCCCACCGAGAAATGTTAATTAACCGAGCGGAGAATGGGGAGAACGGTGGACGAAGGGGGTCGTTCTGGTCTTGGAGGTCCCTCGTCCGTCCTAAGACTGGTCGTAGGGGAGGTAGCCTCCGGAGACGACACCCCCGGCGGGGGCGGGGAGCCCTGACAGTGTCTCCTCGGGCACCGGAGGGGCAGAAGAGAGGGGAGGGGGTCGGACCGTAGTGACCGGAGACCGGCCGGCGTCTTCCGTGTACCCGACGTAAGTCTCGCCGGACACTCCTCCTCCACCACCCTTGCGTCACAAGGGAACCACGGGGCGGTCCGGCGGCCGGCGGGAGGGAGGAGAGGGGATCCTCCCGTGAAGGTCGTCGTCGACGACCCGTAAGCCCGTGGCGGGTGGAGGTCTGTGTACGTCACGGACGTCAGGTCCGGGACTCGTACGGGCCAGCCGGTCATTCGGGTTCTCCACTACCTCCACTCACGGGGGCGGGATCTACCACCCCCGGTTCTCGGGTAGCTCGGTGGGCCCGACCTGACCCGTCACAAGGCCAGTGGAGAGGAAAGAGCCCCAGACCGGTCCGAACCTCGAGTCCGGAACTGGGCCAAACCGCGACCAGGAGAGAAGACGTGCAGTGTCCAAGAGCACCCCTGGGATCTATAAGCTGACAGGTCACGACCCGTGGGCGTACATCGGTGGGGGTCCGACACGACCCATTCGGAGAGCCCCGACAAGGTCCGTCCAGGAGACCGTCGACGTCCACCGTGTCGACGTAAGCCCCCAGAGGGAAGGTGGGGAGTACCGCGACGGGGGGTAGAAGAACGAGGGTGGGAGCGGGGTGGGGGACGTAGGAGGACGTCCGAACGAGGAGGGGGCCGGGACCGAGGGCGACCTGTGTCGTGGAGGAGACGCTTCGGAGGACCCTGGTGAGGAGGTCCTAGTGGACCGGTTCCACCTGGACCCACCCCCCCAGGAAGGTCCCGGACCTCCCGTCCCGAGGGAGGGTCTGTGAGCGGGGATGAGGTGAGTGGTCCTAGGGGAAGGCCCTGTCTTCCACCCACACCCAATACAAACGGACCCCGGTGGTCTGGGACCAACCGTCTTACTCCTGAACTGGGTTCGGAATGATCCCGGGACTGACACCTCAGTCAGCCGGACTGGATGTATCCCACCTGAGTCCCGGGTCTCTGACCTCTCGGGGACCGACCTCGGTCGGGTCCCCGGTCTCTCCACTACCCGGTGGTCCGGAACCAGTAAGGACCTACCTGACCGTCCGACCGTCCGGCCCCCACCCCCACGCCGCGCCTTCCCGGTCCACAACCCCTCTCGCCGGTACAGACATAGTCGGGCGCTCGAGGCCTGTACCAGTGCTTCAATCCCAATGCCAACCTCAATTCCAAGAGCAGTGACAGAGGGGTGTTCGGGTGCACGGGTAAGGGTGCGACCGGTATCCACCCGGTGGACAGTTACAGGGGTCTCAGCGAACTTGTGAGAGAAATTCGGACCCTCTAGGGACCTGAGGGGAGGTTCCGGGGTCGGGTCCACGGTGGGGAGTGTCTGTGGGGGACTCGACCTAGACATGGGGTGGGTTCTCGTCTGTGGGGACCCCTGGGGGTCCTTCACAGGGACGGCAACACGCCAGTAGTCTCGGTGTGCCCACTGGTAGGGGACCCCTCGTTTGCCCAGACCCCCACTTCCCACCTGTACGTCCCACCCCCCACACCACCCGCCCCACCCCGTGTATCGACCCCCGGTTCCCTGGCGGTGGAGGATGTCGAAAGGTCCCTCTGCCGGGAGGGTCGAGACCCACCCAGGTGGCGTCTCCGACCTCTTTATTTGAACGGTCGCTCTTTCGTGGGGGTGGTCACTGGTGTCGGACAGGGGAGAGTGGGTATGGGAGGTGGTACCGTCCTCCTGTCGGGAGGGTCCTTCTCCCTGGACGACCTCGACCGGGAGACGAGGGCTCTCCTGGGGTGCGACCGACAGGGGTGGGATCCCCGGTCCCACGGGTGACGTCGACTGGGAGTCGGACAGGAGGTGGAGCGCGGGTGCACCGGAGACACCAGAGATCCCGGGGTTTACGAACGACCGTTGGTAGGTCCCGGTTCCGGAGAGGGAACCCCTCCCTCTCTCTTCTGCCCCTCCGGTGCCCGAGGAGACGGGGGCTCTGGCGGGGGGGTCGGGGGCAGTCGAGGGTCCTCGGGGGTCGTACCCGGTTTTCCCGGGAGGACAGGGTCGCCCGTCCACTGTGGTCTCATCACCAAGGATTAATTTTCCATGTCTTGACTCCTGACGCCTCGTTAATGGGTTTGGCTCGCCTAAAACTCCTTGTTTATGGGGAATCACGGTGAAGACGGCTCATGTGCACCGGTGTTGCGTCCCTGCCTTCCGTCGGCCTGGTACCCGTGCCCTTGGGCGCCGTCTCCGTCTGCTACCGAGCGGCGGACTAAATGGCCACTGCCGCGAGACGTCAGGAAGTCTAATGATTCTTATAAATTATTTCTTAGTTCTACCAAATAGACATTACGTTTCTCTTAGTGTAACGGATATAAAAATAATGACTTTTTAACCTTCGTCCTTCTTTAGTACTAGATTCGATGACATATTTACTGTTTTTGTGGGTAAGACCAATACGCGGAGCGAGGTGCCAGAGGGTGACGGGATATTTGTATTAGATAAGCGAGCGAAGAAAGCGGACTAAGGCCTCAGACGAGGCGCAACCTCTCAAATTATAGTGGGGCGAGAGTTGTCGTGTCCTTTCACTAATTTATTCTTTATTTAAACCGACAGCAACGTAAATTTTAGTTTAGTTCCTAGTAAACAATGGGGTTTACTTGGTCAAGAGGAAAGCACGGGTATTCATCCGACGACAAACGGCTTGGTAAATCTTTACATATATGTCAGCCGAGCCGTGTATTACCGAACATGATATTATATTAGAAATACCCCGACGGAGCGACGTGACGGCCCTCTTGGGTATTATCGTGTACCGAAAAAATTAAATTTCAATATCCATACTCTGACACGCCCGACGAGAGTCTAGGTAGACTCAGAGCAACCGCCTCCGGGTGTCGCTGTACGTCCCCGACGTCGGGGCCCTGGGGGGAGAGACGGGAGTGGTGGACGGGGCCCTCCCTGCTCTCCAGTTTCGTCCAGGACTCATACGTGTCGGGTTGACTTGGGTGGGACCACCCGTCCTCCCCGGACCTATGAGTACCTTCGCCCCGGACCTACCGGGTGTGGGTTCTCCGAAAGAGTCTGACTCACTCCGGAGACCGAGACCGCGGGTGGGGACCGACTCTTCGTCCCCCGCGACCCCCGACGTCCTGGGTCTACCTCGACCTCGACCCTTGAGCCCGGGGTGTCACTGGACAGGACTCGTCCGTCCCGTGGCCCCCGTCGAAAATCTTGTCGAAGGTTGTTGTGGTGGGTTTTTTTACCAAGTTACCCCGGATCATAAATTTCCCCGGTGCAAAGTCCTTTACGACCTTGGGGGCTGCGACCGTCCACTCTTAGTGAACTCCCGGTGACGCTACGAGTGGACCCCTCCCGCGTGGGAGGGAGGGTCCGGGACACAGGTTTCCGGACCGGTCTCGTCCGGACAGTGGGCCGGGTCTGGTGGTGGGACCCGACGGGAGAACCAGTCGGACACCGACTGGGGCTTAAGCTCCGACGGAGGGCGTGTCCACAGTCCTAGATTCTACGGTGGTGCAGACACCGTAGAAGACGCAAGCACGACGGGACTCTCCGAGTAAGTACGGCGAAGAGGACGGTCGAGTCGGGGGAGGCTCCCTTGCGCCCCGTGTCCCCGTGCCTCGGACGTCCCCCTTGCGGCCCGTGGCAGTTCCCCCGCCCGACCCCTTTCAAGGTGCACCGGGGGTGGAACCGGGGGTCCCGAGACCTCGACCCGATCCTCGTCGCAGGGACGGGACCTTCTACTCTCGTCGTCCGTCTCCACCGCTCCTGGGGGACTGCCCCTTGACTCCGGGGCTCTGTCCGTTCTCTCGACCGAAGCCCTAGTCTGGTCGGACCTCGTCGTCAACTAGAACGGACGACACTGGAACTGGGTGTGTACCGTGGAACTGGACCGAGGGTTCAGGACGGGACCTTTATCCCTGGACCCTCCCTCTTAAGGTTCCCGAGGGGGACCCGTGGTCCCGTAGTCGACCCCTCCAGGGTCCCGGTCTTCGACCCGTCCCTAGAGGCCCCAGGGTCGCCGGTCCCGAAAGTCTGAGGCCCGGTCGTCCGACGGGTGTCCTGGAGCCATCCCCAGGGTCGGGTGGAGACTGGAGGTTGGGTCGAGGTTTGTCGGGACTGAAGACTGGGGAGGGGTCTGACTCAGGGTGCAGAGGGACCTGGGAGGGGACACAGACGGTCGACGACCTGTGCTCCACCGTCCCCTCAGACCCGGTGGGGGGATGGGGACAGGGAGAACCCCACGGCCCGCCCCGGGGCACGACCCAACCAGGCTTCTCACAGGTGCCGGTAGACGGTTCACGTCCCTCCAATTAAGGCGGTGGAACAATTACCGAGTACACGATATTACAAGTCGTATTTGAATTTTTAATTAACGGAGTGGAACACTTCGTCGAAATTGACGAGGACTTTCCTTTATACCCATTATTGGTAGTAAAATTTCAGTTAAGAACAATTTTTTACAACAACCTGGTTTAAAGAAAACAATCGAGTAATAAAGTGTAGAAGAGGAGGGAGCGTTTTTTTTTTTTTTTAGAGAAATACACACAAAACCGGATTAAAANTTGAATTTTTAATTAACGGAGTGGAACACTTCGTCGAAATTGACGAGGACTTTCCTTTATACCCATTATTGGTAGTAAAATTTCAGTTAAGAACAATTTTTTACAACAACCTGGTTTAAAGAAAACAATCGAGTAATAAAGTGTGGAAGAGGAGGGAGCGTTTTTTTTTTTTTTTTAGAGAAATACACACAAAACCGGATTAAAAAATTTACGAGTCTCCTTTTGCCGGCGCGACCCGGACCCCGACCTGGTCGTCCACGCCGTGCGCGGTACCCGAGTCTGAGGACGACTGGAACCGAGGTCACTTCGCACCACCCCAGACCCCCTGACCACAGTCGGGAGTCCCTGGGGGTAAGGTCCCGGGGATCCTCAGACCTCACTACAACCCCACACTGGAGGATCCAGTACCCCGATCGTTGGGGTTGGAGACAGAACCGTGGGTTCACCCCAGTGGACTGAGGGGTTCTAGACTTTCGGTCCAAGTCGAGGAGTGACGGTGGATGTGTTTATTTAACCGTGTGGGAGAGGACCAACCGTCACCCCCCTTGACAGGACACAACGTGTGTGTCCTCCGCACCCGGGGTCACCTGGGACACCCCACCGAGGGGTCCCTAGACCGAGTGTTTGGGCCCCGGGACCCTTCGTCCGCGGGTCTGTGTGAGTGCCTCCTTGACGTCCCCGTCCTCTCCACCGGGACCCAGGGGTCCCGGGCCGGTCGCTGACCTTTACGGTGTCCCGGTGACCCCCTGTGTGGCGACCGAGGAGGGTGGTGACCCGTCTTCAGGGAGACAGGGAGGGGGGTCCTCCACCCTCCCCCACTTCTAGCAGTGGGGAGAAGACTACCACCTCTTTGACTCTGGGTCCACCCCGAGGATTGCCTTCTCGGTTCTGATTGTTCGGGTTCGGGGGGTAGACGTGGGGGACGTCGTGGAGCGGGTCGGGGCTCTCGGCGGGAAGGCAGTGAGACTGGGCGAGGGTGCCAGCCCCGTGCGGGTCTCTGCGCGTGTCAGAGAGCAACTAGGGACTCGGGGACTTCATGGGGGGTTGGGGAACGAGACGGGTAGTCGGGGGGTTCCGGTGGAGTCTTGGTTCCAGTTCCAGGGAGGAGCCCACGTCCAACCCCCCACGCTCGACGGGGTCCGGGGACGGACTTCGTCCACTAAAAATAGCGGGTCTCTTGTTGTTTAGCGACAGTCTGTATTAGCCCTACTTGTCAGTGAATTAACACTCCGGCACCCTACCACACTACTAATTAAAATTTAGCACACTAAAGCAGGACTTCAGACTCGGGCTCTCGACGACTCCCTGGGGACCCCCGGATCCTCGACGAGTCTTTGACCCCCGGGGGAGAACGGTCGGTTCCCGGATCCCTCTGGTCAACCGTTCCGACTCACTTCAGACCCGGCGTCGCCCCACTCGCGCCGGGTCATAGACTCGGGGCTCTCGGACCCCAGACTGATCCTGACTCTGGGTCGGTCGGGGAGACCGGACACCCCCGACGTGAGAGAGACTTTCCTACACCTTCCCGGAAGCGGGCCCCCGGAGTCGGGTCCGAGGCCTACCCTTCCCAGGACCCCGCCACCAGGGAGGAGACCGTCTCACCCACGACCGTAGTCGTAGACGGACCCGTGTCTCTATGGGGTCTCTTGGGGTCCTCGAGCACTAGGACCGACTGGTGGTCCCCGGCCACCTCCCCTGGGCTCCCGGTCGGTCCCCACCCCCGCCCTGACCCCGGGACCGTGTCCCGCCTGGAGTTCTCCGTCGGACAGGGGTTCGGAACCCCTGTGGACGAAGGACGATCCCGAGGAGTTGAGAGGGGTTTGAGCGGAACAGGGGATCGCAAGGCCTTACGGAGGACTCCATAGAGGGTCGCCGCCCGTCCCACCCCACAGGGTCTGACGAGGACTCTGACGTCGTCTCCGGTGTCCCACCCCCTGGGTCCCATCTTCTGTGCCCTCCCGACCTCGGGACGACACTCTGACGGGCCGGGCCTCACGTGGTCCTCTGGCGGGAGGGGACGGTCGGAGGGACCCTCGGGCCACCCGCCCTCGGGCCACGGTCCGGCCCGTCGAACGCACTCGGCTGACGCTCGGTTCGACCGCCGACCGCCGCGAACCGTCCGCCGTGCCGCCTCGCCCTTCCCTACAAACGTCTGACGCCCGCTGTCAAAGGGTCGACTTTGGAACGACCAATTTGTGTCCTTCCCTCGTCACGGGTGCCGTCGAGGGGTGTCCGTCTCGGCTCCCGCCCCGGGAGGGCCGGGAGGACCCGTAGGCACACCCGTGGGCCCCCTCTGGACCCCCAGACTCAGAGGTACAACCCCATGGGGACCCACCGACGGTCTGTCCCCTACCGTCTTAGTCTCGTCTGGGAGGTCGAGGGTCCTGGACGACAGTGGTGAGGGGTGGCTCCTAGGGTAGTGTGGCGTACCACCCACCCACTCACGGGCGCCACGGGGGCGTCCCTCTCCCGGAGCCCCGAAGTCAGAGGGGTTCACAAGCTCGGACACACAGAGATACACACACACAGGTCGGCACCTCACCGGGGTCTGACGGACCCTAAGATCCTCGGGTAGACTCGTGGTTGGAGCAGTCACATCCTCCCTGCCCCGTGGGGTCCTTCGAGGGACCCGTCGGGGCTCAGCCCCCGCGAGACCAGACCCCACCCCCACCGTACCTCGTCTCCTCCTCCCCCTCTTTCTGTCTTTCCCCCCCTGACCCGAGGTAGGACCGGTAGGGAAGGAAGAGTCGAAGGGTTGGACGTCGACCCAGTCGTGACCGGGGGCGACCGGTCCGAAGGGCGACAGGGGTAAGAGCTTCCTGTCAGATGTCCCAGAGTCTGGGAAATTCCTGACACACGGGGGGTGGGGGACGGAGGAAAGGGTGGGGGACGGGGTCTAGGGGATCTGGGTGTCCTCTGGCCTTGGGTGTATCGAGTCCCTGGGTCCCTGCACAATCGAGTCCTCTCTCACACCCCAGGGACCCGCCCAACACACCCCAGGGACCCCCCAACACACCCCTGGGACGCCCTACTCTCTCGGGACCCCACCCCGAGGTCCTCACACACCCGCGGGGGTGTTTGTTTCGTCCACGAACGGGTAGGGACCGTGTCGTTCCCGAGTTCTTTGTTGACGGCAGTAGCAATCGACAGTGATAGAAAGTAATTTCTTTTGTCTTTAGTCGGTGTTCCTCGACGACACGTCCCATTCATTGCGACGGTGCATGTGTAACCGGGACCGGACCGCGCCCCGTCGCCCCAACTCACCGCAGGTTCCTCGGGTCGGGGCCCCGGAGTAGACTCCCCCTACCCGACGCGAGGGAGGGGGACCTCCAGTCCGGCAGTCCCTGCCGGTGTGCGACTGGGGACGGGGAGAGGACAGGAAGGTCAAGACCCCACGGGCGACACAAGACCCCTGGAGAGACCCTACACGTGGAGATCGACCTACGTCCCGGGAAGGGGAAGGGGAACGCGAAAGGGTCCCCCGTCCCCCGACCGAGGAAGTCGGAGAGGAGCCGGGGAGGGGAGTAGAAGGAGCACCGAAACGCCCAGGGTGTGTGGGGTCTTTTCGCCCGTCCCACTGAAGACGATAACGGTGTCCTTGGTCTGTAGGGTGGAAGTGTTTGCTCCTCTCCTCCGACGTTTCCTGATCTGGCACCGGTACCACCTGTCCCGTGGGGACCTTGTCACGCCCCGGGGTAGGCCTCGACCTACGAGTTCCTACCACCCTTCTGTCCCTGGGTTTCGTGTCCAGGTATGTCTGGACACTCTCTCGGCAGTCCTTCTTCTCTGCGAGGCCTCTGGGACTCCGTCTCTACCTCCCCTCCGTCCCTCCGGTCTCGCGTCTCTCTCTGGGGTCTCGGCATGTCTCGGGCCCAAGGTCCCTTCCTCCTCTGACGTTCCCGCCCCCGAACGGTCTATTTTATGTCTTCTAGGTCGACTTAGACTTAAAGGGTCTGACGCACCCTTCAGGAACTTGATTTTTCAATAAGGAACACTAACACTCCAAACCAGACTTCTTCCTACCCACAGGGACCACCGAGTCTGCCATTTCTTAGGTGAACGTTACGCCCTCTGGACCCAGGTTAGGGACCCAACCCTTCTAGGGGACCTCCTCCTTTATCCCTGGGATCGGTCATAGGGACCTCACCTCTTATGGTACCTGTCTCTTCAGATCGCTCGATGTCAGGCACCCCAGCGTCAGCCTGTGCTCACTCGCTGACAGAAGTGAAAGTGACACCTAGAAGTCAACTACTTAGACCGGCGGACCGGTCGCCACGGGTGGACCGACTCCCGTCCGGGGGTCGGGTGTAGGGTGGGGGCGAGTCCCCAGGACCTGGATTGAGACCCCTGTCTCCGGCCCAAGGTCCACAGAGAGTCGTCTGGATCACCCGGCCGACGCTAAGGTCCATCCAGGGGTGCGGGGGTCGGAGGGCGGGTCCGAGGACCGGCGCACGTCTGCGGGAGGGACGGTCCGGGGGTGTCTCCGGAGAGGCGAGGGGGACTTCGAAAATCCCGGTTGCCTAACTAATAATTATCGTGCTGACGGCCAATGTCCTTGACGGCGCTGCCCGTCCGCAAGTGGACGAACTCCAGCCCCTCACCCAAAGGAGACGGACCTCCGAGCCCCGGAGAGGCCTTCCTGTTTCACTGGTCTAAATGACACTGGTATTCTTGAGTAGTCCGTGAATCGTGGAAGGTCGGGACCAGACTCCTCTGGACCCCCCCGTCACGAGGGCCTTAACGGGGAAGGGTCCCCGGGAGGGAGAACGTGACCCCCTCTATCCTACCACCCCCTCCTCCTCCCGTCCCGAACCCCCACTCGACAAGGGGGGCGGCGGGAACGAGTCGTTTCGAACCGAGTGGTCCGAGGCACAGATGGGTCGGTGGAGGCCGTCCTGGGGAGGGTCTGGGCACACGGGGAGGGGAGCGGGGTGTTGGGGGTGGGACCGTCTCTCAGGACCTTGTTCAGGGAAGGGGAGAGACTCGGAGGTCGAAGACCTCCTAAGGTACTCTCTGGGGGTCCGGTCGGACTCCCACCGTGGGTCGGGAGTAGCCGGAGGTCGTTCCCTTGACACCAGTCGGGGCCTCGTTCCGGTCCCCCTGTCCCAAAGTCTTTGACTCCAGGCACGCACCACCCCCACGGACCCCCCGACCATGCCCTTTCGGGACGGGGTGAAGGGGCCCGTGTGAGTACTCGGTGGGAGCGTTAGTTCCGCTCTTCTCTAATCTGCTCCTCGGCGACCTGGAGTTATGAGTCTCTTCTTGGTCACCCGGAAGGTAAAGGTATGTTATTGACAGAATAAGTTAGATCTAAATTACACGAAAACCTTAGGAATTAAATTTCACAATGACGTGGTGGTAGACGAGGTGAGACGCCTGCTTGCGTCCCTCGTATACTGAGTCTCGGCGCAGCCCTTGGTTGCACGCCCTGACTGCATGTCGACAGAGGGGACCCCGCCGGAGAGGAGGACGGGTCCCGACCTCCACCGGGTCCGGGTCTCGGTGTCTCCCCGGACCACTCCCCCTCCCCGTCTCCCTACCTCCCCACAGCGTGCGGCCCGTGAGCTCCGGCGTCCTCACAGGCGCGGAGTGACCCCGACTCCGAGGCCCGGGCAGATACCGAGTCTGAGACGGAGACGAGAGGGCCGACGAGACCCTGTGGAGTCGTCCTTCGGGAAGGACTGGGGACTGGTGACGGGTTTCGTGGGTGGCTGGGACGGAGGGAAGGAAGAAGGGGAGAGGGAGGGAGGGTGTACCGGTCCACAGGGATCAGGAACAATACCCACGGACATTCGGGACCTGAACCTCGGGACCCAGCCCAGAAACGAAGAGGAACCACCGAATCTGGAGAGACATTCCCCTGTTCTGTGAGTGGAGGGGCCACCAACTCCCCGAACTCTCCTACCCCCGGGGAAGGAGAGTGTTAGACCCCCCGATCCGAAGTGTCCCTGTGTACCCGACCCCCACTCCGAGAAGGGAGGGGACGACGGAACGGACAGGGGGTCCAAAGATCTTCGAAGGAAACCAGACCTTCGCTCAGTCCGTCTGGGAAGTCCCTGGTCTCGCGAGGGGCCCGGTCTAGGTCAGACGTCGTGGGCGGAGAAGTCAGGAAACAAAACTGGAACTTCGAGACCGTCCCCGTCTGGAGGGTAGTCTGTTCTCGAGTTAATGACGTCTTCCTGTAGAGCGGAGGTGGCCCCATGGGTGAACCCTCCGTCTCATTGGACGACGTGGGGGACGAGTGTCGTGTGTCTAAGGCCCCACCACCCTGAGGGTGGGTGTTGCCCTCCACAGGACGGACTCTTGACCCGGGGAGACGTAGTTCGGGGACAAGACCCCACGTGACCCACCTCCCACTACCGGGTCCGGCGGGACTGAGCCGAAGGGTGAGTCGGGGTAGTGAGTGACCTGTACTCCCAAAACCCAACAAAAAAAGTAACACCACATTATTTATTTTGTATTTTATACGGTAAGGCTAGTGACATTTCACTTGTTAAGTCACCGTGATTCATGTAAGGAGTACTACGACACGTTAATTGTGGTGACAGCAAAGTATTGATCAGGGGGGTCGGACTCTGGGAGATGGGTAGTGAGAGGTGGGAGGAAGGGAGGGGACCGGGGATCGTTGGTGGCCGGACGAAACCGGACAAGACCTGTAAAGTATATTTACCTTCACTTGTTACACCACAGACCGAAGGAAACGAGTCGTAGCACAAAAGTTCCAAGCAGGCACCCCGTCGGACTCCGTCGGGAAGTAGGAAGAAGACCCAACTTGTAAGGAGCACGCCCACCCGGGGTAGAACGACAGGAAATAGATAATTACCCTTACCCCCAACAAAGACGAAAACCAGTGACGCGTGGACGACGTCTCCTGTGTCCACACGTTACAACAAATTTGCAGACAGAAGTTCAGAAACCCCACGTTCGGAGACTCACCTACCGCTAAGACGCAAGTCAAAAAACTCTTTGACGGTCCGACAAAAGGTTGCTCCGACGTGGTGAAGTCGCAGTACCCGGTACTCTAAACTCGGTCCGGGACCGCCGGAAGCTGAAGGGGCACGTAAAGTACCCTTGGTAGCGGAGAGAGAGATCCCGCACACTCCTTCCCTCTCCTTCCCTCCACACAGGTGGCGGACCTTCCGGAAGGTGTGTACCGGGACTACGCCTCCGGTGTCTGGGACACGCGGTCGTCGCACGTTCGGAGAGGAACCTGGACGGTCGGACCACGGGGGAACCGGTTGCCTTGGTACTCGTAGTCTCGAGGAAAAGCCCCCACTGCCGCTACGTACAGTGACGTGAGCCACGTGTCTCATCTACGAGCTCTTTGTGACTCACGTCCCCACTAGAGACCAAAGGTACTGTGGGGTCGTTCTGTCTTTGATAATAGAGATAAAATGTTTTAGATTGGGTCCACTGAAGTTTTCAGGGGGTTGGTCTCCTACCTCAACCCTGAGACAATGTCCGGGTGGACCGAGAACTCACGTCCCGACCTCACGAGGTCAGACGTCCACCGAGTGACGCACTCCCACAGGTCGGTCCTCCTGACTTCCCCATTTAGGGGTCAGGGGTAAGACAGGGGAGCGGCCCGTGGGACTCAAGTCGTGTCTCCACGACGCTCAAGATCCCTCCTGACTTGTCCAGGACCCCCGTGGTGGGGCGAGGTCAGGACGACCCCCCCCGAGGGTGTAACCACTGTACTGTGTCGAACAAAGACTACGTCCTCATCCACCGCTGGTCTGGGTCCGGGCGGAGGGACCAGTCCCTCGCCAGGTCTGTGTATCATCGGGTCGGAGTCGTGCTCCTTAGAGCCCCCTTCCCGCCGTGTCTCGTCGGAGAGTCTCCCTCCCTTCGTCCCCACGTCCGGACGGGGTGGGTGGAGCGGGGAAGGCCAGGCGGGCGGGCGGGTCGGGTGAGACCAAACGGGGCGGGGTAGGGGCGGGTGTGGTCTGGAAGGGCAGGGCGGGTGTGGCCCAGACGGGGCGGGTGTGGCCCAGACGGGGCGGGGGCGGGCGCGCCTCGTTCGACCGTAAAGGAGCCTTTCACCGGACACGCCTCCACCTGCCGTCGGACCAGGAGTGCCATTAACTGACGAGAGATTAGTTTAACTAAAGGTAAGGTTCCGTCGGACGCCGGGGAGGCAAGGTCCTTGTCATAAAAACTCGTGTCTACATATTAGTTTGCCGTCTTCGTCTCCCGTGGGGCCCGGAGCGACGGTTAGCTTATTTTCGATTTACCGGGCTCGAAAATCCAGATTAGTGAAGACACAAGGGCGAACCCCACCCAGACGGCGTTTCGGCCGACCTAGTGCGCAGGCCGAATAGACTTAAAGTCGTGGTGGCCAGCCCGCCCAACCTCACTAGGCGAAAAAGAGCGTCCGCCCGGCGGAACGTCTCCGGGTCAGGAGCGAGACGCGACGGTCGACGGCCCGTGAGCGAAGGTGTGGCTACCGGTCGAAGGGGCGGCGAAGAGGCAGAGTCTCCGCGGAGAGATCCGGGATGTGGTCCCATCTACACCTCGGACCTCGGGGGAGGGGTGTTGGACCCCTTCCTCCGGTCCCCCGACTCTCGAAGGACGTCCTCGGGACCTACCCCGTCCACCCCCAGGACTACGGGTCACTGACGTGTCCCGGACCCACCTGTACCTGGGGGTCGTGTCTCGAGACGAGTGGAGACGTCGGGGCCCTGGGGACGTCGGTCAGAGACTCGGGTCTCCCTCGGACTTGTCGTTACGGGGTCCCCGCCCCGCCCCGCCCCGCCCCCCCTCCCCCCCCACAGACCGAAGTGGAAGGTGAAGGACGGAGGGTGGTCAGGAGAAGGAGTGGAACACGGAAGTTCCCAGACTAAAGTGGGGGTGAACCCACCGTTCGGGTAGGTTCCGGGTCTCGGGGAGGGGGGGTGTTCTAATCTCAGACGAAACCGGACCCCCGCGGGGAGGGCGGGTCGAGGGGTAGGGTACGAGGAGTCGTCCCTACCCACGAGAACTCAATCCCTGGAGGACCTTCACTACCCCGGGACCCCCGTCCCACCGCCCCCAGAACCCGAGGACAGGAAAGGGTGGGGCGGTCTCCCTCGGAGTCCCAGGTACCAAGACATTGCCTCCAACACAACGGAGGTTTGTGGGGACGGGTGGTGTGAAGGAGGTAGGACTGGGAACCGGTTCCGGGGTCCGCGGAAGGGACCCCGAAGACGAGGTTAGGGCCTTCCGGTTCCTGGGGGAAACACCACCCCCACTCTAAGCCCGGTACGTGCGGAGACTGACTAACCTCTCTACCTACCTACCTACCCCCGTGGACCACCACCCCCCTCGGCCTGGTGGGAGACACTCAGGACCGACTCGGGTAGGTTTGAAGCTCGGGACTTTGTGAGGGAGATGAGCCGGTCCCCCCGACGGGGTCACCGTCCCCGTCCCTCCGGTCGCGGTCCGTCCCCAGACCAAGTATGGGACGGTCGACACGGGTCCACTGAAGGATTTGAAGAGACACGGAGTCAAAGGGGTAGACTTTTTACCCTGACATCAACCTAGTAGAGGGTCCTGGCACCACCCTGAGGACACTCCGGGACCCACCTGTGACCGACCGTCTCCAGTCGACCCCAGTCACTCCGTATGACCTGTCTGTCGAGTCCTTCCGCTGGGTCTGACGTCCAGGAGACCCCCAGTTCTCGGGGTGAGGACGTGACAGGGGTCCCTCCGACGGGCCCTTGAGGACGGGTCTCCGACTGAACTCGTGGACGGTGACCCCACTGGAGGATGGGGGTGGGGTTCTCGTCGGAGGGTCGACCCGTGTACTTGAGACGGGGACGGGGACGGGGACGAGACCCCTTCCCGACGGTCCCCAGACTCACCCCACTCCCGGTGTCTCGGTCTACGGGGATCAACCCCCTCGCCCCGAAGGTCGTCCGTACCGGACAAACCCCGTGACCACGCCCCGTGAGGTCTTGAAAGACCCAGTCCTCTCGACGGAGGACCGTGGGGTCGACGGGAAGAACACCCCGGGTCACACCAGACCTTTGACGGATGGGAGCCCTTCGGTCTCCCCGTCTGCACCGGGGAGGGGTCCCGGCGAGACAGGAATGGACTACCGTAGCCCTGTCTCGCTGGTGGACCCCCGAGGTGAGTACCTCCCCCCCCCCCCTCTTACTCCGGGTCCCGTCTGTCCGAGACGGGGTCTGGGAGTAGTTCCGGAGGGAGAGTTGCGGGGGTGAGGACTGAGGAGGGAGGGGAGGGGTTCTTAGTCGGGCGAAAAGGACCTTTAGTCCCGGAGAGACGGGAGGGACTCTCCGTTACACGGTAGGCGGAGGGTCGAGGGTCAGACAGACCCCGACAATCAGTTAATCCCAGGGCCCTCCGGCCCGTCGAAGAGACGACCCGCTCCGGACGCAGGACTCCCGCCCCACCCGCAGGCCTCGGTCGCGGGTACCGGCGAGGGGGCGGGACGAGAGTGAGGAGAGCCACGCGGGGTTAGAGTTTGAACGTCCCCCCGGGCGGAGACGTTCCCCGGGACCCCGACCGCCCCGCCCCTGGAGGCTAGTTCTTCTCGGATGAGTGGGACCGGGTGGGTCTTGTCGGAGGAAGTCGGAGGCGACAGGGACTCGGGGAGGGGGTCCGGCTCGAGACTTCCTGTCTGTCTGGTCCCACCTCCAGGGAGGTCGAGACCGGAACACCCCGGTAGACCTCACTTCCAGTAGGGGTGGGGCTGGGGTCTGAGGAGTCCGGGGGAGGGTCGGGGTCGAGACTCCGACCGATGTCTGTGGGTCCCTTCTGGGTCCCCTCTACCAGGACACCGGGGGGGCAGTGTCGTCCTCAGGACAGACGTGGCACAGGGGTCTGGGTGGAAGGCGAACAGGGGGTCGGGGCACACGGGCTGGACACACCGTGTTTTCCAGAACCTCGATCCACGGGGGCCCGTCGCAGGGAGGACGGGAGGGACGGGAGGGCAGGACTGGACCCACGATTGGGAGAGGGTGGACGGGCGGGGCGAGAGGAAGGGAAATGTCCGCTTCTGGGGGTCGCCAGGGAACTGTCGGTAGACGCAGGTGAAGGGTCACCTGGGAGGTCGGTCTACCTTACCTGGGTTGTGTCTTGGTGTTGACTGGTGGGTCCGGAGGAGTCGGTGTCGTCTGTCCGGACCTGTGGGAGGGTGTGGCGACCCTACGGAACTCCCTCGCCACTACGAGTAAGTCCCGGTCCTTCCTGTGTGGTCGTCACAGGTGGGTCTAACCCTCGCCCGACCAGTGGGGACACGTCCCCGCACCTGGTCCCACGGGGAGGGAGTGCCGAATCGGGGGGGTGGGGGTGGGGGTGGGGGTGGGGGCCCGAGGCTGAGAAACAAGGCCTCCTGTTTCCTGAGGACCGACTCAAGGCCCAGGACGACTGCGACGTGGGTGAAGGTCCTGTCCTGTTTCCCCACCCTACGTTTCCAAGACTACGGAGTCGGTCAAAGACACCTCCGACGTTCCCGTCCCTCCGGCCAACTTCCTGCCTCCGACCCCTTCTGTCTCGAGCCGGCCGTCCACGACCTAGGACAGGACGTCCCTTGGACCTCCGAGTGGGCCCCGTCCCCGACCCGACCGCCGAGCTTGGTCTTGTACCGTCTTGAGGACCCAAGTCTCGTCTCAGGAAAGAGTGTCATGGTGGGGGTCGGGACCAGAGTCGACAGGGACGGTGGTCCCCGTGCCCCGACGGACTCACCCCCGGAAGCTCCCCACGTCAGACACCGGGTCTCTAGTCCCCAGAGGCAGTCGTTCGGGTCCACCCACTGGGCCTTAACCGGTTAGGGCGTCAAAATTCCAGAACCCGTCCTCCCCGTCCCCGAACACCGTCGGTTCGACTACCCGCTCGTCTCGACTTTTGGTCTGGGGTGCCTTCACGAGTGGGTGGTCCCGACCCACACCCCACCCTGCCCGTACGGCCGAGGAGGACCCGGACAGAGACTGGTCCGAGGACCCGTAACTACTCTCCCGACGCCCCACCGGGGAGGCTCTCCGGGTAGTCCCTTGGTGCAGGTGGGTGCAATCTGGAACACGGACGACGTGGGACCGGTACCGAGGTCCCCTGGGGGGGGAAAACCCCTTACGGTGAGGTTCATCTGAATGTCTGGGGACGGAGGAGGTCTGGGGATGAGAGGCTGGGGGTGAGACACAACCCCCCGTCAAAGGTCTATTTGTCTACTCATTTATGGTACCGTCCCGAAGGGTCCACCGAGTCACCACTTCTTAGACGGACGTTGCGTTCTCTTCGTCCAAATTAGGCACCTCTTATAGGGGACCTCCTCCTTTACCGTTGAGTGAGACCCGTCTCCTCGGACCCCCGATGTCAGGAACCCCGACTTTTCTCAACCTGTACTGACTCACCGCTTTGTCGTCGTCGAACCCGTCTTGTTAACGATGTTTCGGACTCTTTCCCCTCTCCTGTCCCCACGGAAATCTTTCAGTCGGCACCGGGGAGACCTGTTCTGGGACGTTCCTGTCTCCTTCACTCCTCGGGGGGGTGGATCTACAGACTCGTACTCAAGGTGCACTCTTGGACTCTTGACTAACTTCAGGTATCCTGTATGCCTACGTGTTGGAACGGGCGACCTCGGGTTTTTCCAGGAACACCCATGTCGTCACCTCAGTTCCCGCCTGTCTCGACGGTGCGGACTTAGACGCTTGGTCGGGACCCCTTGGACCTCCCTACCGAGGTCTCTACCAGTCCCCTACCTCGGTCCCCGAGAACCGGGTCACTGGACGAGACGGGTGAACGTTAAGGACGGAACAGGTGGACCCCCGCCTGGACCGGGTCCTCGTCTCCTCCCCTTCCCGCCCCACCCTCCGTCGACGTGCGGACCTCCCCATCCGTCCACTCGGTCCACGGGGTCAAACGTCTGTTACTTTCCCTCTCGGGGGAGTTAAGTGGCCCTCGAGTCCACGGAGGGGTGGGGTCCGTGCCCCGTGGGACTGGGGGGGGGGTGGGGGGAGGGGCGGTGGCTGTAGGACGGATGGTCGGAGGAAGGGCAGATTCTGTGACCCCCGTCCCTCTCCACTCGCCTGGTCCACACCTGTTACCCGTCGCTCGGACCCCTACCGGGGAAGAGGGTGGGTCCCGAGGACTCAGGACTCCCACGGGGAGGACCCTGCCAACTAGCGGGATGGAGGTTGTTTGGGTACGGGAGGGACCGAAGAGGGTTGGGGTGTCTCCTCGGTTCACATCCGTTGGACCCAAACTTGACTGAAATAATAAGACATTTACACTTAAAATGTTTCGCGAAATGTTACTTGCTAGTGTAGGAAAACAAACAAACATTGCCTAAAGGTGAAGGACCTAGCCGAGACTCGTGTGACGTTCGGAAGACCAAGGACCAGCGACCACCTGCAACACAGGAGACTCAATACTATCCCACAGTCGGCACCGCTTTTTCGTTGTCAGACTTAAGACGGTTCATCGTCGTGCTTTCTCTCCCTCCGCGTCCTCCTTGTTTGTCTCCAAAGGAGGAAGAATTTTTTTTGTTTTTTGTTCTTCTTTTTTTTTTTCGGTCAGAGAAGACTCCGACTTTACCTTGAGTCACAATGACACTTTGTCCGGAGGATATGTCGTGTCCTGTTAAATAAATAACTAAAAATTGTCAGCACTCAATGTCATGATGAATTGGGGAGGTGCCTGAGAAATTGTTGTTGGCAGAGGAAAAGTTTTCAGAGAAAAGAAAGGGGTTTTGTCAGGCAGGTTTCCTACTTACCAGATAAACGTGGGTTACGGTAAGTTTACAAGTTCAGTTTTTATAAATATGCCAAATATAAATCAAAAATAATAAAAAACAGACGATTTTTATCATAACGTTCAAAACCGAAGAAAACTGTATTTTTACTGTTGGTACACACTTTGCGATTGCTTCTTCGTAGCTAGTCTTAGGTTCGCCCGACAGGTTGGACTTACGAAATCTACCCGCGACGCAGTCTAAGGAAAAACAAAAAGAGTTTCTTTGTCTTGTTTTGTTTGTTTGTTTTTGGTTTTTGGGAACGGTCCAATCTTTGTGGAACGTGGGGGGGTGGGGGGGTACCGGAGACCGGCGACCGCCCACTGTGCGGGCCTCGACCGACCGACTGTCTTTGTGTCTACATACGCCGTCGTTGTAAGTCTTTGTCATCAATTTCGAGTTCTGCCGAGACTCGAGAGTTAAGACGCAAATCCTAAATGACGACCGTCTCTCCGTCCGTCTCCAAAAGATACTCAAAAGTCCACCAATTACCCGGTATCCGGAAAAAACTGAACGTCGTCTCATAAAGGTATTTCTATTGGGTCACCTCCCCTTAGATTCGGTAGGTGCCGTCCCCCCACCGTACGTGGGTCGGGTGCGACCCTCCAAGGCCGGTAGTGTACCCCTGTCCCAGTCCCGGCCTTGGCTCGTCCGGCGAGGGTCCGACTCGGGGACGAAAGGAGGAAGGAGGGTCGTCTTTCCGGCGGCTCCTTACTCAAAAGTGCCTCCTCTTTGTGCGGGCCGAGGGCCCCGGGGTCGTGGGCCTGTCGCCAAAACCCCGGCGTCCGGCGTGCGGGTCTCCGGAGAGGGGAACGGAGACCAGGTGTAAGTTCCCGTCCCATTCTGCCAGCGTAGTTCGCGCTCCAATTCGTTGGCGTCTCTTGAGGCCCACTCTGGTCCGTCACGTCTTTCGTTCCGGCCAAAGTTCATGCCTCCGACGGCCGGCCGGCCCGCCCGCCCGTCGGGGTGGTTCGAGTGTCATAGACAGTGTAACGCCAGGGAGGAGGACCTGGAGACGTGAGCAGGGTTGACGGAGGGCCCCGGGTCGGGCCGGTGGCCCCTCCCGTCCCCACCCCCCGCCGGCGCCTCGGGTCCGCCCGGCGGGCGGTGCCGGCGACCCTGACCGGGTCAGGAAGAGAGAGGCTTTCCGCGACTATCTGAATCGAGATACATCTGAGATACATCATATACGCATAACGATTATCAGTTCGAATCCCTATTTCCACGCCAATAGAGTATTTATGACTCACCGAACAGAGAGCCAGATGTCCCCAGCCCACACCTCCCAGTGCGAGTCCCCTGTCCTTAATCAGTAGAACATTTGTCTCCTCCCCTCCCAGACCAAGAGGATTAACCAAAAGGAACCCTTTTTACTAGTTTTCTACGATTCCGTGAGACCTTCCGGGGGGACTCGGGTCCGGGCGGCGGCGGCGGGTGGGGCGCCTTGTAAGGCCTGTGCCGTCCCCCCCCTCGTGGGGCCGTCTATGTTAGTAGTCGGTGCGGGCAGACGTTTGCGAGGCGGGGTGCAGGTGGCACCCTGTGTAATCACGTTTTGCGAGCCGGACCGGGCAGGCCTCGCGTCCTTCTCAAGTCGTCGGTAAGTGTAATCTAAGAATAATTTCAAAGTGGACGTCGAGATCGGAAGGAATGGGTCTTGTTGCTTTGTCTGCCGCTGATATTTGTTAATTTCCTGTCTCCAGTACCCTGTAACACGACCGGACTCGTCGCGTCAGTCCGGAAGAGACCCTCCGACCGCGGGGAGGGACAGGACCGGAGTCCCGGCCCCTCCCGGTGGCCCGGGTGCAACCTCACCCCCAGTTCTCCTCTCTCGTTTCGGGAAGACAGGTGTCGGTCCCACCCGTCGGCCGGGGGCTCTCAGGGGTCCCCGATCAGCCTATTTTCACGTTTGTACCCCACAGCCGGGGCTGTTCCCCCCGAGGTGTCCCCTCGACCACCCCAGGCGGAGTGGGTGGGGGTGGGGGTGGATCCCCGACACCGGAGGAGGGTTGAGGTCCTCCTGAACCAGGACCAGGGACCACCCGACACCCGGGACCCGACACGGTCGAGCGGGGGGACCCGGACTCTGCCTTCTCCGGACTTCGGGGTCGTCCTTCCTCGGCGTCGGGGACCCCGTCCCTGTCCGTCCACTTCCCCGACTCCAGTCGAGGGTACACAGGTGGGTCCCAGGAGGATCGGGTCGGGCGCCGGTAGTCTGGAGACGTCTCCCGTCCGGTGTACAGACCGGACCGACCTTCTTCGTGGGGAGTGGGGGGGTGGTGGTTCCAGAGGAGGTTCCCGGGAGGTGCTCCTTCGCGCCGTCAGTCGTCCTACTCCTCGGACCACCCCACCCCCAGTCACGGCTTCGGGGGGAGGGTACTACGGGGGGAGGGTCGACCCTGGACGTTCTCCGACCCCCACCGAGTCGAAACACCCAACCGCCGCCCCACCCAGTGTGGACGGACCGTCCCCAGTCTCCCTTCCCTTCCATCTCACGTCCCTCATCCCGACCCCACCCCCGGAGACCGGTACGGACCCCCGGTGGACCCTGACCCACCCCCCGCCGGGGAACCGTACACCTACCCTCGTGAACCCTGTCGTACACGGGGAAGGGAGTTTGTCGTTACTTTGAAGTGTCACTCGAAAGGTCGGAGTTTGGTTGTTTCAGGAACGGGGAACTGGGGGTAGTTGTGGGGGACGGGACTGCGTAAGATCTTGGAGACACGGACGTTTGGCGGAGACGAGTCCGGACACGGGTCGCGGGTGGATGGGTGTCGGAGTCTCCGGGCGCGTGGGACCCCGAGGCGCGCGTACAGCCCTCGGGTCACGGGCGGACCGGGGGTCAAGGGAAGGACGAGTGGGACCGACGGGAACGTGTCCCCACTCACCCCGGGTCGGACCCCAGACCCTGTACCTGAGGGGTCTCGACATCACCCAGCCCCGTCCCTGTGGGGTCGGAGAGTTAAAAAAAAACGAGAAAACCCCGACTTTCAAAGGTTTGGTTTATACTTTATCTAGACTTAATGCTACTTTTGCTTATTTGTTCGCTTGTATTTGGGTTGCACCGACTCCCGACGCACCCGACGTGGTCCCCACCACCGGGGTGGGGTGCCCCGCCGCCCGCCGGTCCGCCTCCCCCGGTCCGCCCTCGGTCCCGCACGACCCGCCGGACCCGGGACCCAGGGTCCACCTGACTCCCAGGCACCTCGGTGCCCCCAGTCCGCCTTGGGGGCCCGCGTCCCGTCCTCTCGTCTGTGTCGGTTCTAGTGAAGGAGAGTGTGTGTGCCTGATCGTGCCGGGTGGCGGTTCGGTAGTGGTGACGGGAACGTGTGCGAGTGTGTGCGTGTGCGAGACGTGTGTGTGTGGGTGTGGGGTATGCGTGCCGCCTGGACCGTCCGGACTGGGGGGTCAGAGTCTTCTTCCATTTTGTTCCTAAACCGGGGACCCCCGGGTCGGAACCGGGCACCGGGGTCTCCCCACCCCCACCCAGGGACAGGGGTCCCCACTCCTGGTTCCTGGGGTTTCGCGCACAAGGGCGGGGTGTCCGGGGGCCGGAGTAGGGCCCGTCCCCCTAGCTCCCCGCCCCCCGCCCCCCACCCTCCGGTCGTCTCGGTCCGTGGCCCCGGACCCCCGGAGAGCGGAGGAGGGGTGCGTCCTCTCCCCCTCGATGTTGAACCTCTGATTGGAGAGCTTATAGTTTTTCCTCGGGGACCCTGGAAAGAGCGTTGATCCAGCGGTCACCGGATTAGCAAAATGTCATATTGCTTACGTAAACAAAGGAAGTATTTAAAATTTATGTTCGTCTTATTTTTAGTGTAAAAAAAGTCCGTTGTCATCGTCAAGTCATCCATTCACCGAACTAGTGTAAACAGACATAATCATTGCGTACGTTCGTCGAAGGCATGGGCGGACCCGCGGCCAGGCGGACCCCGAGGAGGGATGTTCCCGGGACGCATGCCCGGAAGGCCAGAGGAGGGGCCCCGGCCGCACCGCCCGGCCGACGACGACCGCGACGGGACGAGCTTCCCGACGCCCCCCGAGACCGGCAGCCGCCCGTCGCCGAGCCCGCGCCGGTGGAGGACCTACTGGCTCGGCCGGGGCAGCCGGAGGAGCGGCCGGAGCTTCCGCCCCAACCGCCTCCGCCGGTCCAGCTGCGAGTGCCGCAGTCAAGAGTCCCGGTGCTACCGCCGCCGGAGCGGGGCGGCGAGCCGCATCTACGCGACGAGCTTGTGGACGCCCCGCCGCCCGCCCTTGAGCCCCAGGTCCCCGCGCGACCGGCGGCTCCTTGGGTACTGGCACGCCATGTAGAGGTGCGGGAGCCCGTCGTACCTGAACTAGAACCCGTCGGTCGCGAACGCGTGCGCCGCCCGCAACCATGTGTACAGGCGCCGCTACTGCAAGTAGAGCGAGAGGAACTTCGACCCCCGCTTCAAGACTGTCATGTGACGTGCCTGTCCCGCATCCCCGTCCGCACTCGCCGGTGGGTGGCGTCCTTAGGGTGGCGCCCGTAGGGTGGGCGTCCTTAGGGTCCCGGGGTGGGAGGCGGAGGTGTCCCCGGGATCCGGACTCTGGGCGGAACCCCCACCCCCGCCACGAGACCCGACCTCGTCGGTGAGACCCCGGTCACCTCCCCCCATAGGAGGAGGTGGGACAGGGAGGTCGTTTCCTCCGGTGCACCGGTGAGTCCGGAGAGGACCCCGTCAAACTTCTGGTCGCCAGGCAGTAGGAAGAAGGACGACCTCCGGGGCAGGGTGAGGAGACCCCCACCCCACCCCACCCCACCCCACCCAGAGAGACCCGGGCTCTACCTGACTTCCCGGCCGTTCCTCACTACTCCCCCGACCGAGTACGGACGAAAGTCGTCGTAGCACAAACTGTCATTGTTGGGCGGGAGAGGAGGAAAGGCGAGGTCTTCGGTCCTCTGGGTCGAGAAGTGTTTGTCGTCCCTTGAACCTCCGCCCAGGGGGTCTCACTCGGGGGGTGGTGACACTCGGGGTGACGCCCCGCCCAGTCGGGGTGGGGTGTACGGAGGAGAGTCTCGGGACGGTCGTGGCGTGCGAGACCCTACGTTAATACCCGACGTTTCCGGGGAGAAACGAGATTTGTCTTAATCGGAGTACCCTCTCTAAGAAAATTCGTTCTTTTGATTCTGTCACAAAGACCTTCTGCCCTAGCCGACCAGACCGGACCCGGCTCGTACCCACCGAAGAAGGGACAGGGTCCCCCGTCCCCACTCACCCACCCATCCCCCAAAGCCCCTACCCCCCCCGCCGCCAGACGGTGGTTCTACCTGGGCCAAGGCGGGGGTGTGTGGGTCCTCGCCCTCCGTCTTCGTCCGGCTCGTCTACCGTTTCCGAGTTTTATTGGGGGTTTACATTTATTCCCCAAAACAAGTTTTTCCTTTTAATCTAGATAAAGTGTATAATTTTATCAAAGTGTCGACTTAAGTAGTGCGAACCTTTGGATGGTTCTTGCAAGTGTGGAGCTCGGGCCCGAGGACGCTCGACAAGAAAAGAGGGGCAGCTGGGGTTCTGGTCGAGGGAGACCCTCTTCGACGGAAAAGGTCCGACTCTAGGTCCCCAGACCGCGGAGGACCTCTACGCGGGGTGGGGGGTCGTAAGGGGGTCACTGGGGGTCGGGAGGAGAATGTAAAGTGTCGCAAGTCCTGCGCCGACAGGTCGCCGAACGCCGAGCCCAGCGACCACCTGCTTGCCTACGGACACGGTGTCGACAACCGGTCGCACAAGGACCGCCTCCCCACCCGTCCCCTCCGTCTTACTCCGCCGTCGCCCTCCCCTGTGGGCGGGTGGACGGACGTGCGGGGTGGGTGTCGGACGACGAATAGAAGGACCCCCCAGCCCCACAGGGGCACTGTAGTCGGTCGTACGAAGAAGTGCACCCCCCACCAGTCGTTCGGGAGGGGCCCGGGGCCCGATTGTGACCGTACCCCGACCCTTCCACGTCCCGGCGCGTGTCGGCGCGGTTCCCCCTACTCCGAAGACGCGGGCGGGCGGGTACCCCGGATGGACAGCTTCTTCCACCGCTCCTCCGCCGCGTCCTCCTGGAACACGAAGTGAGGGCGCGTGTCCACCGTCAAGTAGTCGACGGGCGCGCACTATATCTGCGGTCTCGGACGCCGGCCGCCCGTGTCTGTCTGTCTCTCCGGGAGTCGGGTCTGGGTCCCGACGTCCGGTGTCGACTCCCCCGTCCACCCCCGCCCTCGCCGGAAAGGTTGTGACTGTCGTTGGGGGGAGGTCCGCACCCCTGGGGTCCCACGGGGTCCGACAGGGACGAGGGAGCCCCGGGACAGAGGTCCTCCTCCGGCGGAACCAGTGAGCGAAGGTGCCCCGCCAGGGGTTTGACGGAAGGCCGGGAGTCCCCTTGCCGGGACCCACACCCAAACCATTTGGGGACAGAGTGGAGAGTCAACGAGGGGCTAGTTTCTCGACGCCCGTCCCCACCCTCCACCTCAGAACCTTGAGTCCCTCCCCGAGGGGCCGGGTCGTGACTGGGAGGGAGGCCGGGTCGCGTCTCCGTCCTGGTGTGTGGGACGTCACGACAAGCGGGGTGCCTCGGGCCAGTCTGACCCGGGCGGGTCCCGAGCCGGTTGTTTCCCGTCCCTACTGACGTCCGAGCCCGACGGCCTCGGGCCCAAGTGGGGCCTACCAAGTGGGGCCTACGACGGGCTCCTCTTTCCTCGAATCCGGTCTCCGTCACAGGGGTCGACCCTCGGCGTCCACACTTCTTGCATCTTCCCGTCCCTTCGTGGCCCGTGCCCCACGTCCCTCGGAGGTTCCGGAGGAGCCCGGAAACAGATGCTAGACTGAAATGTCTCGTGCGTGACTTCGTGGAATCACTTTTCGTCCTTGTTCCGTCGTGAGGGAAGACGCCCCCACCTCGCCTTCCGCGCTCCTGTGGGATCCCTCTGCACTGTACGGTCGAGCCCCCCACCCCCCCGGAAGGGACCGAAGTGCGAAACAGGGGTGATGCTCGGTCCAGAGGTCCCTGCGGGCGTCGGAGTCCCGGTTCTTCGTACACCGACTACGACCTACGTCTGGAGGTCACCCTCGGGTCCGGTTCTGTGTCGTTCACAGGGGTTCCCGGAGTGGTGGGGGTTCCAGACGTCTCGGAGTTTGGGTTGTCGTTCTGTCCAGTGGGACTCGGTGTACCCGACCTGTCGGCGGAGCGCCGCCCCTGTAGACATTTCCCCCCTGGTCGTCCTCCGAACCCCGAGCCCACCCTGTGTCGGTCCCTTCCACCGACCGGGCGTGGGGAGGGGTCGGGTTTGTCCGGAGGGACCCCTGGTACGGGTGGGGGTCCCGAGACTCCTTGGACGGGTGAGAGTCTTAGGTAGGGTCAGGTTACGACTGTCAGGACCTTGAGTCCTCGACCCGGGAACGACCTTGCCATTGTTACCCGTACCCCCGTCCCGCGCACCCCATACCGGCCCCCGTGGGAGTGGGGTGGGTCCGGGCAGGTCTGGTCGGTTGTGGAGGACCACTGAGAGGACAGCCGATTTTTCCGGTCCGCCGGACGACTCCACCCCAAGCTCGTCATTCCTGCAGAGCCCGTCTTTTCGGGGTGTTTCGACGGGTCCTCGCCGTCCGTCCCACGACCTGTCCCCACCCCCGGGTCACCGGGTACTTAAGAGTAGAGACGACCTGTCGGAATTTGTAGACGTTCCTCCCTACAGGGACCGGTAGGTGACCAATCCTGAGACTCGAGGTACCAGTCCTTTGATTCTAGGATGTTCTGAACACCGAACCGCCCCCCGCCCCCCGCCCCCCCGCCACCTTAGATGTTCCTCGACACTCCGGGTCACTTAAGGTTGTAACTCTTCTATTTATAAAGGTTGTCCGTGGTCGGGATTACCCGAAACCTGGGGTGACACAACAAACAAAAATATCTTCTTCGCTCAGGTAAATCCTCGGCGACACACCTTCGACCGCTGAGACGGGGAACTTGTACCGTAGACCTGCGAGTCCCCTCGACCCCTCCCACCCCCACCGTTTGACATGCCCTGAACCAAAATCGGTGCTGGATTTAATTTTGTGTTAGTGCTAACGCCGGGGACGGTTAGTCTTCGAGCTGGTCGGGTCCCCTAAGTTAATTTTACGATTTAATTAAGTTAACTTATTGAGGAGAAGCACTGTGTCAGAAGATTTTCCTTTAATTCTCCTTTAAATTCTACAAGAAAAACAAACAAACAAACTGACTAACCACTACTCATAACAAGTGTCGAGACTTCTTTTTTGTTTTCCCCTCCCGGAGACGTGTGTTGTCTGCACCACCCCGCCCCGGAGTGGACGGTGGTCGAGGTCGAAGAGCGGTCCCAGGGGGAGCCTCATCTCGAACCCCACCGTCGCCATGGGCTAGACCGACTACTCCGACCGCCCGTCCCGGTGGTCCAGCGCCGCCTAGTCCTGCGTCCTCGCCGAGAGGTCGCCGTGGCCGAGGCCGAAGAGAACGTGACACCTGTGTCCTGCTGGGCCAGTCCCCGCAGGACCGGCTCGGGACCCCGGTGCCTGCCCCTCTAGCCGGGAGGAGGTGGGTCCGGGCGCACTCCCGACGAGACGCGAGTAGGAGGGGTGGGTGGTCGACGACGGGGACGTCCTCTTGGGTTCTCTCATCTGTCTCGTCCACCCCCCTACGGGTCAGGCCGGGTCCTCCGAAGGCCCCGTCCCCCCACAGGTGGTCCGGAACCCCCTGTCGGGTTATCTCCGCCTCGCCGGCGGAGACGACCCCCTCGCTTCCGAGCCCCTCCCCTGTCTGGAGCAGGACAGTCGGGAGGTGGGTCGGCGAGGAGTGTCGTCGGGGAGACGGTCACCCGTGACGCGGGAGACGAGGACCGGTTCTCACCGAGGTAGTCATGGTAGGTCGTCACTTCGGTCCCCACCGTCTCGGTCCGTCCCGTCTGCGGCACAGAGGTGTCGGCCGAGGTTCGGAGACTCTGAAGTCCCTTACAAGGACTGTCTAGTGGTGAGCCCCCCATGAGTCCCTGGGGGTCAACACGGTCTTGACGTCGGCACTACCCCGCCGTCCGCACCCCCTCCGGGGGGCTGCGAGGGGACGAACTTGGGGTGGGACTCAAGTTCGTGCGGGACGGGGGTACGGTCCGGTCGGAGGGTTGGTGGGGGGATGAGAGGGCAGGGGACGTCCCGGAGAACTCCGGACCCACCCCAAAGGAGATCACGAGCCCTACCTCCCCGCCCAGGAAGCCCGTGAACCACCCGTGAGTCGTGTGGGCACGGAGTGGTCCACAACCCTCCGACTCCCCCTTCGGCTCCCGGACGGGGGACGGGTGTCCTCACGGGTCGGTCGTCGCTTCCGTCCCACTCCCGTCTCGGGTGTACCTCCTGAGGTGATACCTGTCCTGGGGGGGAACGGTCCGAGGTACGGGGTCGTGGGAAGTTCGTCCGGGGGTCAAGAACGGGGGACGGGCAGGGGGAGAGGGGGTACAGGGGGAAGAGACGTTACGAGGACGGGGTAAAAGGACGGACCGTGGTTAAGGGGACGCGTCGTTACGTCCGGGTCCGGAGAGTCGTCCTAGTCGCTCTCCGGGCATGGGTCGTTCGGAGGTGGATCTGGACGTCTGACCGTGGAAGTGGGGTCGAGTGCGAACGTTAGCCGGTAGTCGGATGGGAGAAGTGGGACGACGGGGCCGGTCTGTCCCGTCCCGGTCACGGACGGAGCAGACACGTGTGCCCCCGTGGGCCAGTGAGGACCCTCCCGGTGACGGGGCCGTCGACACACCCACTCTTGGGGTCGACGAGACCCCGCCCGGCGGCGTGTGGACCGGTGAGTCGTGCCGGACGTCCCCTCGGGTCCCGGGTTGGGGAGTGGGTGGGCCGTGGGACCGTTACAGACGTCCAACCTATCCCGGGGTCCGACGAGACTACCTGCGGTCCACCCAGAAGGGACGACTCTCGTCACCGAGAGCAGTCGTCGGAACTACTCAGGACCCGTCCCGTCCTCCTGTGTCGAACAGTCTGGGTGGTCCTGAACCTGTCGGCCCCCCATCCCCAGTTCCTGTGATCCCCGGCTCCGGACCGACCTACGAGAGGAGGTCCATCCCCGAGTCCCCGCCTCAGACAATCCCTCCACGGTGCTGGTGAGGGTCTCCCAGTCTCCGTCGGGGAACCCGACCGGTCACGGGGGACGGGAGACATGACACTGTGGGGGAACCCCAGTGTCCCGTTAAGTCGTACCTGTGGACTCGGACCCCTCCCTCCTCTGGTTCACCCCGACCCTCTTCCTGGACCTTCGGTGTGCCCCCGACGACATTTCCCCGAAACCCTCCCCACCACCGTTCCTTCCCAGCGTCGGGGTCTCGACCTCGTCCACTCACACGTAATCGGGGTCCAATAGAGACGTGGTTCGAGAGCACCCCCTTCCCAGTCCCGCTGGGTCCGGGACCCCTTGGTCGTAAGACGGTTGGTGTCCCGCTCAGGGTGCCCCCATTCCATCCCACCAGTCAGGGTAGGGACTCTTACCCGACCCCTGGGTGGACGCCGAGAGCGACGGAATGGGTCCCGGACCCTAGTGAGCGTGACCTCAGTGGGAGGTAAAGGTCGTCCCAGGGGGCCCCCGGGGAGACGGGACAGGGGTGTCTCGAATCGGGAAGGACCCCTCCGCGAACGGTTGCACGTGTCCCACTCGTACCATGGGTCACGGAAGCCGGGCCTTCCCCGGTTGAGGTCCTGCTTCCTCCCTCGGAGGGCCCTCGAGTCTAGTCCCGTCTTCGGTCTTCCCACCGGTGAGACCCCCAGCCCGTCGTAGAGGGTGGACCGTACAAACCCCTTACGACCCGCCCCCACCCCCCCGCCACACAGCCCGTCTTGCCGTCTCTCGGCAGTCTTAGAAGGTTTGGACCTTAATGGGTCCCCGAGCCCCTCGTGTCCTTTTTGTTGGGCCTACTATAAAATTTTGTATTAATGAGTCGGGCGGTGGGGGTGGGGTCGGGCGACACTAATGCGAGTCTGAGCCTCGTCTCACGGTCGCGACCGCGGCACCGTAAATTTATTGCTCGCGAGCGGTCGTCTTTATTAGGGTAGGTGTTGGGAGCCGGAGCTACAAAGAGGTTTGTCGTCTTCAACAAACACGAGGCGTGCGAGAGGGGGGGGTGGGGTCGGGCCGAGGGGTTCTCGGTCTCCGACAGTCTAGGTCTTGTTGGTTTTCTCGGAGAAGATAAAGACGAGGTCGTGCACGGCCTATGACGCGGTCGATTTTTATGGGGGGACTCGCCGCCGCGTAGACCTTTCCACGAGGCTAACGAGGCGTACGGGGACCGGGATTTGATGGGAGATGGCCCAGCCTCGACTCGGAGATCGTCGGAGGCAGGACCCTCCCCCACAGCTCAGTGTCTCTCCGAGGTCCTTGGGTCCTCTCGGACATGTGGCCCCGAGTCACTGCTCCGGGGAGCTCATGGGGACCACCGGAAACCGTCCAGTATGTCACGGACTACCGTTATCGTCACCCTCTACGGAGTCACCCGACACACGTCCCCAGTGTGGGTCCGAGGGGGACGTGACCCGACCCCCTTTGACGGCCGGAGGACGACGGGGTTCTGGGTCCGTCGGCGGACGTCGTAGTCACCGGGACACTTTGGACCACCCTTCGTGCACTTTCGGTAATCGACGAACGTGCCCCTCCACTCGCCCACTCAGTACCGGTATTTCCAGAGCTACCTTACTAGACCTTGTCTTCGAGTGGACCCGTTTGCCCGTCGTCTTAGCTCCGGAACCCCGACCTCTCTTGTGGTCACACAGGTACCCCACCCGCCACCTGGGACGGCCCCCTTCTCCCCAGGGACGCCACTGAAGCTGAGACGACGGGTGGACGGGTCCTGTGACGGACTTGGGTTTCTCCCCTCTCTGCAGTGCACTCGCTCCACTGTGCCTGCCGTCTCGGACGTACTACGTGAGCACACTCCGGGACCCCGACTCCCTCCCCTTCCCCACCCACAGGTCACCCCTGTCTCGAAACCGAACACTTCTTCTACCTCCGCTACTGGTGTGTGCACTTGCGTGAACCGAGACACGTGAGTCTTCACCAAGGTTGTCATTTAGAGGAGAATCCATGTGAGATGGTGTTATTTCTGTGACAAAGTTTCCTTACTTACCTTCCTCCCTTGACCCTCGCACTGCGACGGACGTCGGGGTTTGCAGGAGTTGGAGGACGCCCAGTGCCCGTCCCTTGGACTTCGTGCACGACCTGGGAGACGTGCCCGTTGTGTGTCGTTCCGCGGGCGGGGGTCCCACGGTAGTACAGGTCCTCCGAGTCGCCCCGGGGCGAGAGCAGGGGTTCGCGCCCACGTAGGCCCACAGTGGTAGCCTCGGGGCGGTGGCGGCACTGGTGACCGTCCACGGGTCCGACGGGACCAGGGCGGTGACCCCTGGAACAACTCCACCCCGTCCCACCCCTCCCCCGTCTCTTCCACTACGGACGAGGTGTTTTCACATACGGTAAACAAGTCTACCGTCTTATTCTTTGACTCGGGGATCAGGAAGGACTATGTCTTTTTATGTTGACTTTTGGTTTGCCTTTCTTGTGTCGGGATGTGCTGGGCTACGACCGCCACTGGTTCGGACGGTCTGTGTCGCACCGGGTCTCGGTCTGGGTACGCTCGCGCGAGTCGGTGAGGCACTGTCGTCACGTGTCCCCAGGCCACCCCTCCGCTGTCCGAGGGTTGTTCCCGGTGCGCGCTCAGTGTGCGTCCGCTTCGGTTCGGCTTGCGGGTGTCCGGGTTGGTCGTGGCACACACTTCGACTTGGGTTCACCCGACGTCTGGATTCGCAATTGTGTTTGGATGTCTTGAAAGTCGTCGTTTAGACACTAGAACCCAAATCGATTTTCGGATCTGTCTTGGGGTTTTCGTGTTAGTGATTTTCTTCAATTTATTCTTTGATTTGTGGTAATGTTACTTTGCTTTGAACAACAGATATTTTCCACTGGTTCCGTTCTAGACGTTTCGTGCACGGACTGTCTCTTTTAGGGATCCCTTCTGTTCCCTTTGACTTGGCCTCGTCCCGCTTGTTAGGTTGAAATTTTCGTCCGTCTTCTCGACTTGTCTATGCAATCGTCTCTTGTGTGCTTGTCGCTCAATCGTGTTCTTTTCTGCGAGTAGTGGTCGGGAATCTTTTTGCCTTTAATTTCGGTGCGACTCTGTTGTGAGGAGCTCCAAGCCTGTCGAACCGTCCTGGGTTCGTGTCGCGTGGGTCGCTCCTGGGTCCCGGGGACCGTGTCAGTGCGTGGGCGGACGGGCAGGTGCCCTTGTTGTACCGTGTCCGGAGCCCCTTGGTACTCCGGTAAACAATGTTTCAATCTGCACACGCCACGACTCGGTCGTGAGGCGAAGGTCCACAAATGGGTCCTCTTCTCTCTCTCTACTCGTGTTCGGACACGTCATTACGGGCGTTCGAGACAGGTGTCTGCGGTTGACCTTTGTGGGTTGTCGGGCGTAGCCCCTTCCCTGTCGGCCCCTCGGCAGGTGTGCTGCCAGTGGTGCCCCGGTGCTCCATGGTCACCAACCACGTGTCAAACCTACCTAGGGTCCGAACGACGTGGGTCACCTCTTCGTCACAGGTCCCAATAGAGGTCCCACCCAGGTGTACCTCCTGTGCCGGTTTCTGTGTCGGTTGTGGCCCCACTTGTCTCCTCTCCCCGACGGTCCGGCACCCCAGCCCCACCAGTAGTCTCGTCGCACCCGCTCGGGACCCCGGGACCTCCGACCAACTGCCTCGAGAAGACCCACCACCTGCGAGTCCAGTGTGGTGGGCCACGGGTCCTCCGGCGAGTCGGGGGAGACGAGTCGAGGTCCACCGAAGGTGAGTGCTGTTTGTGTGGTGTCCACCCGTTAGACCGAACAGGGACGTCGACGGTCGAGCCACGGTTGATCTGGGCGTCAAAACTTTCCCGGTGTGGACACTACCTGTAGCACGAGACCTGTGGGGGCAGTCGGAGGAGCCTTGTCCCGTCCACCCAAAGGACGTCCATGTACGTCCGGGTCCGCCCTCCCTGCCCCACTCGTAGGCGTCGGTAGCAGGGCGGAAATGCACGGAGGATGCATTGGCACTGCGTGGTGTCTGTCATTCTGCGTAGAACAAAGAACCTAGATTTTGAAGCCCCCCTCCTACGTAGGTTCTTGGTCGCGTTAAACCGTGTACCCCATTTTTTTTTCATCGTTCTCAGATCTTTCTTTCTTTTTATTTCCACCTTTGTCTTTAAGCTCCGGTTCCGACCCCTCCTGGGTACACGTTTGGGACCAGTCGTCTGGGGGCCTTCGTCCCAGTGTTTCCCTGGGTACACCCAGAGCCCCCGGGACGTGAGTCCTCCAAGGCCCGAGTCGACGACCCTTCTGCGCCCCCAACGTCTCCGGACAGGGACCGGACCGCTGACCGGGGAGACCCTGTCGAACCTTGGGACTGTGAGGGGGACCCGTCGAGGTGTGGGATGAACCGCGTGGGGTGAGTCTGGACCCAAGGCAAACAACAAAAACGCAGGACACAGGCTCAGACCGGGACCCTCTGGGATCGCCAGGGCAGACCGGAGGGTGGCGGGGGGATCTCTCTCAGGTCGTCGAAGAGGGTAGTGGTGACACTGGCGCACGGAGAAGACAAGGGGTAGGAAGGCAGGTCACGACTGGATCTCTGCGAGCGTCCGGGCGACGGGCGGGCACCTGCGGCCCGACTGACCCCTGTGACGACCCCTGGTCTCACCCTCCACGCCCCGGTACTCCCACCCACCGAAAGGTGACACACTGACAAGACGGGAGGAGTTCTCTCGCTCGTGTCCGTGAAGGGGTCACCAGGTCGCCGAGGGTCACGACCCCCGGGCCCAGGATAGGGACTAACCCTTGAGTCTAAGACGTGCGGCGTGTCGTGCCGGTTCTTCCTGTGTCTCCTTCGACGGACCATCTCTACCAGTGTGATTCATTCAGTCTGTTTCTGTCTATAGTCTACTGTAGTAAATGTGCGTCTTAGAATTCTTTTGGTGTGTTTGCCTGAATGACTATGTGTATTTGTCTGAGTGTCTGTGTCTTTTGTTCGAACACCAATGTCTCCCCTCCCTATGTAGTCCGCAAACCCTAATTGTATGTGTGTCGAGACATATGTTTCGTCTATTCGTTGTTCCTGGATGGTGTGTCGTCTCCCTTGAGATGAGTCTCAAGACATTACTCGAATTCACCCTTTTCGTGACCTTTTTCTTGTCTGTGGGCACACGACACGTTACTTAGTGAGTCGGCGCGTGGCCTTTGACTGTATTGTAATGTTTAGCCTGCCTCCTGTCACCGACGGGGCACCCCACCCCACCCCCCCTGAAGACCCTCGTCGTTCGGGTTCCTCCCACGGTCTGTCTGTCTCCCCAGCTCTCGGACGTCCCAGGACCGGCCCTCGACTGTGGACCTGTGTCGAAGGGTTCAAGAGAAGCTACATAGACGGCTGGCGATTCATCGTGCGCACGTCCTGGTCTCCGTCTTTTCGATAACGGTTCTTTGCCTTTTTGTTGAATTCAACCCTTACACCATAGGGTGCACACTCGATCTGTTCGTAGCCTAGACTCCCGGACGTCTCCTCCGCCACGAGCCCCCTTATGGTTCCTGAAGTGGTTCTGGGCCCCTGTCGGTCCCGGGTGCTCGTCCCGCCGGTCCTCGCGGGGCGGACTGAACGAGGTCGTCCAGTGTAGTGAAAGACTGTTTGGGCTCCCAGAGAGTGCTTCCTGAGATTTCTGTCCAGGGTGTAGGAGACTCCTCGTCGAGACGAATCTCGAAGGTTTTACATAAGTGTGTAGCACTTCGTAAGTTATTTTTTAGTGGTCCCCCTGAAGTACCACCAGGTCACCAATTCTAGGACGGACGGTTACGTCCCCTGCGTCCAAGTTAGAGACTAGATTCTTTAGGGTGTGCGACGCCGTGGTGTTGATGACTTCGGGGGCTCTTCGGCGGTGACGTTGATCTCTTTCAGGTACTCGTCGCTGTTTCTGGGCCGCGTCAGTTTTTGTTCACTAATTCTTTTTTTGAGTGGTAGATGTTTTTTCTGTAGACTAGCCTGGGTGTCCGCTAGACATTGTCTTATGTCCGTCTAAGACAGAAAGTTTATTGGAGAGAAGCAAACACGTTCCTTACCTGTTCTGCCTCTTTAAAGTGGTCTTTTGATCTTAGTCATTTTTCTTAGAGTACGATCTTTCTACTAACCAAGTCCTCATTTAATTTGTCCCGTCTACTCTTCTAGCCACTCGGCCTTTTATTGAGTCAGGTTTTGTAGGTCTACCTTCGACGTCTTCTTTTTTCCTTATCTTTTCAGCACTTTGTTTCCAATGCACCTTAAGTGTCCCGCGCCACTTGCCCTCCTCCCACCCACGTGCACCCCTCCATAACACTGGCTCTTGAAGCTTGACTAGTTTCTGTACTTCAGTGCACTTTCTGTCACTGGGAACCTTGAAGGGGTCCCCAGGTCACCAACTGAAGTGGGAGGTCCCGTCCGTCACCCCCAAGTTAGGGGCCGTCCCCTCGATCCTAGAGTGTACGGAGTGCCAGTCTTTTGGTTTTATGTCTTGACTTCGTGACAGCATTTTTTAAGTTATTTCTGAAAAATTTTTGCCAGGTGTAATCTTTTGTTGTTGTTGTTGTTGTTTTTTGACTAGGGTCTGTCTCCCATTGTGTCCTTCTGTACCTTTTTTTATTTACGCGTCCATTCATAATTGTGTCCATAAATTTTGTTGTTACTGTTTCCCACGTCGATTTTTGTACGTTTGTGAGAGTGGGGATGGGTCATGCAGTCCTCCTGTGTTTCCTCCGATTTCAGCACCTCCAGAACCGTTCGTGATCTCCCCTTCCAGGGACTTCCTTCCGAGACTCAGTTCTCCTGGAGGTTGGGAATTCTCTGGTCGACAACAAATACACGATTCAACGCGGAGTGAGAAACACTGGGGTACCCGACGTCAAACAGACGATTAGAGATTCCTGAAGGGTCTACAAGTCGAGTCAAGTCAGCGAGTCAACACAGACTGCCACCTGACGTCGTGCGGTCCGGAGGGACAGGTAGTGGTTGAGGTCCTCGAATGAGTTTGAGTCTAGGTAGCTCAGCCACTACGGTAGGTTGGTAGAGTAGGAGACAACAGAGGAAGACGGGAGATAGAAAGGGTCGTAGTCCCAGAAAAGGTCACTCAGTCAAGAAGTGTAGTCCACCGGTTTCATAACCTCGAAGTCGAAGTCGTAGTCAGGAAGGTTACTTATAAGTCCTGACTAAATGAGATCCTAACTGACCAAACTAGAGGAACATCAGGTTCCCTGAGAGTTCTCAAAAGAGATTGTGGTGTCAGGTTTTCGTAGGTAAGAAGTCGCGAGTCTAAAGAAATACCAGGTTGAGAGTATAGGTATGTACTGGTGACCTTTTTGGTATCGAAACTAGTCTGTCTGGAAACAGTTGTTTCATGACAGAGACGGAAAATTATACGACAGATCCGACCAGTGTCGAAAAGAAGGTTCCTCTTCAGAAAATTAAAGTACCGACGTCAGTGGTAGACGTCACTAAGACCTCGGGTTCTTTTCTTTCAGACAGTGACAAAGGTAACAAAGGGGTAGATAAACGGTACTTCACTACCGTAAAGGGTCCACCGAGTCACCATTTCTTGGGCGGACGGTTACGACCTTTACACCGTCCTCGATACCCAACTTAGGGTCTTCAACCCTTCCAGGGAACTTTCTCCTCTACCGTGGGGTGAGGTCATAAGAACGGACCTCTTAGGGTACCTATCTCCTCGGACCGTCCGATGTCAAGTATCCCAACGTTTCTCAGTCTGTGCTGACTCGTGCGTACACACCTGACGTCGGGTAACCTGAGGAGACAGGTACCCGTAGGACGTCCGTCTTATGACCTCACCTGTCAGTAAAGGAAGAGGTCCCCTAGAAAGGTTGGGTCCCTAGTATCGAGACAAAGGACGTAACCGTCCGCCTAAGAAATGTAACTCGGTGGTCCCTTCGCGATTTCTCTGGTCATCCGTTTAAATTTTGTCTGTGTCCCTTCGTTTATTCGTCTAATTTCACGAACTCACCGGACTTGCTTTCTCCCTTTTACCTCTTTGGTGTCATCTAGTCCCCTTTTTTTCCTCTACTTTGGGGGTTTGTGGTCGTCAAGTACTTTACATCAACCTGATTTGTGAGGTTACTTCTTGACAATTTCTGACGTATTTTTTTAATTGTTTGGTGGTGGTGTTGTTTTTTTTTTGTCCTCTGGTGGAATGTGTTTTCCTGTTTCTTTCAGACTTTCGTTTTCCAGCCCCTGTTCTACGTCGTCCACTCGTAGTTTCTCCTCCCGGGCCCCGTCGACGCGGCTCCGCTCGGTGCGTCTGAAGTTTCGTTCCCCGGACGGACGACGACGCCCCATAAAGGTTCTGCTGGTCGAGCGGTTCTTCTACTTCGCTCGGTCACCGTTCTGTCTTGTCCCCAGGTCTAGTGTTGAAGTGTTATCGACCGTCTCGACTTTCCTCTTTACCGCGTAGATGGTATATGGACCTCTGCGCTTGTAGGGGAGACCCCTCGGTTGGGTACGTTCTTCTTTTGTCTCTTAGTCTTTCGCATACGTTCTGAGCTGCAGTGAAAGCCACGTCAAATAGTCCGACTTGCTACGTCAAAAACGGCCACGTACCTCTTGTACAAGGCCCCATGTCTCACTCAGAGCCGTCTACGGTCTCGTTACCTCACGAACCTCCTCCGAGACTCTGGTGCCCCTTATTGTTTAGTCTCTATTGGTGTTTTCCTACTGGTCTTTAGGTTTTGTCCTAACTTTAAAATTTGGGTGTATTGTGGGAATCTATTGGGTTCCCAGTTCCTTTTTGTTGTTTTTCGTTGTTTTCGTGACCCCTAATAAAAATTGACTTATTATTACCTCTATTGTTGTATAGTTTTACACGACTCATCTTACTTCGGTACTACTCGTCCTTTACCTGTCAGGAACTCACAAATATAATCTTTTCCGACTCTTTAGTTGACTGGTGTTTTTGATCCCGTTCTTATCGTCCAATTGAGTCTCTTTCATCTTTATTTGACTTTAATTTATATATATATAAATTAAATTTTAATTATTAACTTATATATTTTTGTATATATTATTTGACTTTAAAATATATGTTAATATATGCAAAAATATATATATATTTCGTGTCAACTGGGAATATGTTACACTCCCAACCCCGTGGGTGGGGGGACTCGTCAACTTTTAGATGCATTTTGAAAACAGAGGGGTTTTGGATTGATGATTATTAAATGACAACTGGTCTTCGGAATGTAGAGTCAGTCAAGTGTGTCTAAAACGTACAATGTATATAAATATGACATAAGAATTTAAGTTGACTTCTTTTCATTCGCAATAATTGTTCTAGCATTCCTTCTCTTACATAAATGTCGTGACCTGACATAAATGACTACAGGAATGCAAATGCGACAAAGGTTCCACTTAGTGGACAAACAGTCATGGATGTAAATATAACAGGATATACTGTACTTTGTGACGTGCATAATTGTACAGTCACCATGGTCTGTAGTTTTTTCCTTTCTATCGCATCTTTTCTTTACGTATAAATAAATGTTCCTGACGTAAATAACGGTTTTTGGATATATATTCACCTGGGTACGTCAAACTTCCAGTTGGTATATGTATTCTCTCTTTTTCGGGTTTCCACCGAGAAACTTTTCTGATCATACAACCTTGAAAGGATCTCTAGGTCCCCAATTCTGAAGTGGAAGGTCACGTCCCCCATGTCCAAACTAGGGACGAACTCCTTGTTCTAGGGTGCACGGAACCCCGGTTTTTTGGTTTCGCATTTGCCGTCGTCATGACATTGTGTAAGTTGTTTCCGAAAATTTTTTACTAAGTGCATTGAAAAAAAAAGTACTGATTATACAACCTTTTAGGGGTCGTTCGGATTTACTTCCTATTACTCCACTTTTCTGGGATTAATTGTTACAATTTACGATGGCAAGATACTTGTACTGGGTCGTCTCAGATCTCTTGTCTCCAGCCGTCTGAAAATGACTTTTCCCAGTCTCCCAGTCTCCCAGTCAGAAAACCCGATGGAAGCCGACGTAAAGGAAGAAACAAAAGGGGAAAAAAGGAAGATTTGAAGAGAGACTTTTATATTTGTCGTCGGAAACACGCCCCCGGCATGGATGTGACCGGTCCCCCGTCTAGTCAGACACAGCGTCAAACGGAGAAAGAAGGTGTTTGTAATCCTTCTACAATTCTCCTATAATCGTCATCTAAGTACGGTTATTTAGACTTTTAATCTACTCCGGGAATTCGAAGATCTCTTTACATTGAATTGGTTGTGACTGCGTTGTTCTCTGTCTTTAGACTCGGCCCCGGACTGTTTGTGCTCAGACTTTTTGTGGTAGAACGTTTTTGGAGGACCGAACGTACCGAAGTGGACACGCAATGAAGTTTATAAATTCTTCCTTCAGTCGATTAGAATATGTCTGAGACGGTCCAGTAAAATATTTTCCCCGCCCCCACTAAGAGTTAAGTAAAATACTCCGGTCTATTAAGACGGTCGTTTTTCCTTTTGCACTGGAATTTCCTTTTAGTCTCCCGGAGAAGAGAACAGGTATACAATGTTTTGAGGATTTCCTTTATACTCGGGTATACTTTTCGTATCCGAACAGGGTGTACCGACCGCTAGGTCCGTGACCCAGGTTTGAGAGCGGAGGAGACTCCACCCAAACTCCTTGGACATGACCGTAGGCCCGAAGGGTCCACTGAGTCTACCATTTTCTTAGGCGGACGTTACGTTCTCTGTCCCCAAGTTAGGGACCCAGTCCTTCTCGGGGACCTCCTCCCGTACCGTTGGATGAGGTCATAAGAACGGACCTCCTAGGGTACCTGCCTCCTCTGACCTCCCGATGGCAAGTACCCCAGTGTGTCTTAGACTTCGTTGACTCGTCTTGACTCGTACACGCACACACATGTGTGTGTGTGTGTGTGTGTGTGTGTGTGTGTGTGTGTGTCACGAACACGACACACACCCACCCTCCATACGTAAATTGTCCTAAGGGTTACGAGGTCCGACCTCGTGCCCTGTTGACATCCCCCGTCGCCCGTGGGAGGTGTCTCGGTCCCCGAGGTGCACGTCTCAGACCGACGTCTCCCCACCGAGGGAACTAAATCGTTGGCGATTTGTGGGGTGAGGTCAGGAAAACGGACCTTTTAGGGCACCTGCCTCCTCGGACCTCCCGACGTCAGGTACGTCCTTCTCAGCCTGTACTGACTCGCTGAAGTGAAAGTGAAAAGTGAAAGTACGTAACCTCTTCCTTTACCGTTGGGTGAGGTCACAAGAACGGACCTCTTAGGGTCCCTACCCCCTCGGACCGCCCGACGACAGAGACCCCAGTGTGTCTCAGCCTGTACTGACTTCGCTGAATCGTCGTCGTCGTCGTCTGTGGACTGTAGAGTGGACAGAGAGGATGGACGCCGGAGGAAGATCGTCTACTTGTGACTCCTCCCACAAGGTCCAGACCTTTTGGAGAGAGTTTTCCCGTTTTTATAATCCGTGAACTTAGGTCCCCATTACTTTTTCCTAAGATGCAGTGTTCCAAATTGAATAAGGTCCTTGTGTTCCAGAAAATTATAAGTTTTCGTTCAGTATTGTAATTGTTTCGTCTTCTCCTTTTGATATACTGGTAAAGTTATAAATTTCTTTTCCGAAAAAATTAGAAAAAAAAAAAAAACCGGTACGACGTGTCGTACACCCTAGAATCAAGGACCTGGTCCTTAACTTGGACGTAGGGGACATCGTCTTCGTCTCTCAGAGTTATTGACTCGGTGGTCCCTTCAGACCTTTTCGAAAACAAGTTTACCTGTGAATAAATACTTTTTTTTTTTTATGAGTTGGATCCTTTCCTTTGAAGGAAGTAGACTATTTCACATAGTATATGTGTGTTTTCGGAACTCGTTTATAGGATGAATTTCTACTTTATAACTATCGAAGAGGTCTCAAACCTTTCCTCTGTTCTCACTTACTCTTTGGGACCGGTCATGTCAGTCCGTTCTTTCTTTTAATTTTCCCCTTCTTGTCCTTATTTATTTATTTCACCAGTAAAAATCGTCTACTGTGCTGACATGTGTCTCTTTTAGGTTTTCTTAGACGTTCGTTTGACAATCTTATTTATTCCCTTAAATCGATCCACCGGTCTAAATTTTTTTTTTGTTTGTGTTTTGGTTAAACAAAGATCTATGATCATTGTTGATTACTTTTTTTCTCTCTCTCTCTTTGCATTTATGGTACACCTAGTTCTGGTTTTTTTACTTAAGGATCCTTATTTAGATTACTTTCTACCTGACTTTTTGATGTTTTATCAGGGTTCTTTTTACCTTTTTTTACATCTATTTACCTCCCTGCGTGGGTTAGAATATCTGTCGCCAAGTGGAATCTGATTAGACCTTCCAGTTACTTTAGGTGGTCGAAGGTTCTCCTCAACACGTGTAAACTGCTTGACCAGGACTTTCCTATTTGTTTACGTTTTTTCTTGGTTTCGTCCCGTCGTCATTCCTCGTTTTTGGACCCTCTAAATATGATATATCTGTAGTCCTCTGACCCCGGACCGTCTCTGTTCGGTTCGAGTCTCTCTTAAGCGTGTGAAATGTCTGTAGACCCCAGTTGTGTCCCCTTGACAGCGTAGCCAGCCTTCTCCACCAGAAGAGTTTTCTTTCACCATCTAGCCGATCGTTCAGCATGCTCTTTTTTCATTTAGAAGTCGGGGTACAGTGGGTGTAACTTTTTTGGTGTGTGTGTGTTAAGGTCTATATGATGTTGCACCTCTGTGGACTGAATCGTACCTGGCAACTAATATGTCGTCACGATACAGTTTTGACTTAAAGGACTCAACACTTGTGACACAACACAAATACGTTCTCTCATAGAGGACCTATTTGTTGTGAGTCATAAAACCTCATTTTCTCGTATCCTAGAAGTTGTCAAGACTTCGTCAAGTCCTTTTTTTTTTTTTTTGTTTGTGTGTTGATGTGTGTTTTTCACTTTGTACTTGTCGCACTTTTCCACTTCTCTGTCCTCCGCCTTTCTCCTCGCTCCAGCCCTCCGCGGGTCGTCCGAGGACCTCTTCTCCTCTTTCTCGACGTCTCTCTTACCTCCCTGCCTCGGTTCCGTTGTCGTTGGGGCCGAGACCTACGCTGACGTCTACCTTCGTTCCAGGCTACGACACTTCTCGTCATGACGCGTCCCTGGACGTTACGGTCCAGGCACTTAGTTCCGTTTAGCCCTCACCAGTTTGTCCTCTGCCGTTCTCACTTGCAGCTGTGGGCTCCTTAGTCGCACGATTTTACCTGGTCTTGCCCTCTTAAATTAAGTCTACTGGTAATATAGATGATGACACCCGTTCTAAGGGAATCTTCTTTACCTCATCGATAGTCTCAGTTGTTCTCTCAGGTTTTACGTCATGAAACCACGTCAGAGTTTTTCCTTCTTACTCGAGACAAGTAAACGTTCCGTTTGGTAAGTTAAGAGTGTCATTAGGTTCAGATACGGAGCTGGTGACTATGGCTTCTTCGAGTTCGACTTGCCAAGATACTACTGGATGTTCTGGAAGATCTTGATTGTGGTTTTTTACTACAGGAAAAGTAATATCCCCTGACCTTACGTTTTCATCCTTCAGTTCTCTATGGACCTCATTGTCCGTTCAAACCGGAGCCTCATGTCTTACTTCGTCCCGTTTTCAATTATCTTAAAACGACGCTCTTACGTGACCAGTATCGTTTGTGGGAGAAGGTTGTTGTGTTCTCTTCTGAGAAGTGTATCTGTAGTGGTCTATTAGTTGTGGTTTTAGTCTGACTAATATAAGAAACGTCGGTTTCTACTTCTTCGAGAAATGTCAATCGTTTATGTTCTGGCCCTCGACTGACACCGAGTCTAGCACTCGAGGAATAACGGTTTCTGTCTGAATTTAACTTCTTTTGTCCCTTTTGGTGATCTGGTAAGTCCATACTGGATTTAGTTTAGGGAATGTTAATATGTCACCTTCACTGTTTGTCTAAGTTCCCGGATCTAGACTATCTGTCTCTCGGACTTCTTGAAACCTACCTTCAAGAACTGTGACATGTCCTCCGTCACTAGTTCTGGTAGGGGTTCTTTTTCTTTACGTTTTTCCGTTTTACCGACAGACCCCTCCGGAATGTTTATCGGCTCTTTTCTTCTCTTCACTTTTCGTTTCCTCTTTTCCTTTCTATAATCGTAGACTTACATCTCAAGGTTTCTTATCGTTCTTCTCTATTCTTTCGGAAGAAGTCGCTAGTTACGTTTCTTTATCTCCTTTTGTTATCTTACCCTTTCTGATCTCTAGAGAAGTTCTTTTAATCTCTATGGTTCCCTTGAAAAGTACGTTTCTACCCGAGCTATTTCCTGTCTTTGCCATATGTGGATTGTCTTCGTCTTCTATAATTCTTCTGCACCGTTCTTATGTGTCTTCTTGACATGTTTTTTCTAGAAGTTCTGGTTCTATTAGTACTACCACACTAGTGAGTGGGTCTCGGTCTGTAGGACCTTACGCTTCAGTCCACCCGGAATCCTTCGTAGTCATGTTTGTTTCGATCACCTCCACTACCTTAAGATCAACTCGATAAAGTTTAGGATTTTCTACTACGACACTTTCACGACGTGAGTTATACGGTCGTTTAAACCTTTTGAGTCGTCACCGGTGTCCTGACCTTTTCCAGTCAAAGGTAAGGTTAGGGTTTCTTTCCGTTACGGTTTCTTACGAGTTTGATGACGTGTTAACGTGAGTTGAGTCAAGTCAAGTCAAGTCAAGTCAGCGAGTCAGTACAGGGTGAGAAACGCTGGGGTACCTGGTGTCGTACGGTCCTGAGGGACAGGTAATGGTTGAGGACCTCATAGAGTGTGCGATCGCTTCGTTATGACTTTTAAGAGGTTCGCTCCGAAGTTGTCTTGCACTTGGTTCTTAAAGGTCTACAAGTTCAACCTAAATCTTTTTCGTCTTTTTGGTCTCTCGTTTAACGGTTGTAGGCGACCTAGTATCTTTTTCGTTCTTTCAAGGTCTTTTTGTAGATGAAGACGAAATTACTGATGTGGTTTCGGAAACTGACACACCTAGTGTTGTTTGACACCTTGTAAGACTTTCTCTACCCTTATGATCTGGTGGAATGGACGGAGTACTCTTTAGACATACGTCCAGTTCTTCGTTATCAATCTTGGTCTGTACAAGGTTTAACCCTTCCCTCATAACAGTTCCGATATATAGCAGTGGGACGAATAAATTGAATATACATCTTATGTAGTACCCTTTACGACCCGACTTACTTCGTGTTCGACCTTAGTTCTAACTGCCCTCTTTATAGTTATGAGTCTATACGTCTACTGTGGTGGGAATGCCGTCTTTTACATCTTGATTTCTCGGAGAACTACTTTCACTTTCTCTTCCCACTTTTTGAGCCGAATTTTCAGTTGTAAGTCTTTTGATTCTAGTACCGTAGACCAGGGTAGTGAAGTACTGTTTATCTACCCCTTTATTCCCTTTGTCACTGTCTGAAAGAAAAGAACCCGAGGTTTTAGTGACGTCTACCACTGACGTCGATACTTTAATTTTCGAAACAAGGAACCTTCTTTTCGATACTGTTTGGATCTATCGTATAATTTTTCGTCTCTGTAATGAAACGGCTGTTTCCAGGCAGATCAGTTTCAATACCAAAAAGGTCACCAATACTTACCTACATTCTCAACCTGGTATTTATTTCGAGTCACGACTTCTTGACTACGAAAACTTGACAACACAACCTCTTTTGAAAACTCTCAGGGAACCTGACGTGCCTCTAGGTTGGTCAGGTAGGATTTCCTTTAGTCAGGACTTATAGGTAACCTTCCTGACTACGACTTCGACTTCGAGGTTATGAAACCGGTGGACTACACTTTTTGACTGAGTTACCTTTTCTGGGAGTACGACCCTTTCTGACTTCCGTCCTCCTCTTCCCCTGCTGTCTCTTACTCTACCAACCTACCGTAGTGGTTGAGTTACCTGTACTCAAACTCGTTCGAGACCCTCAACCACTACCTATTCCTTCGGACCGCAAGATGTCAGGTACCCCAACGTTTCTCAGTCTGTGCTGACTCACTGACTTGACTTGACTTTTTCATTCTCACTATTTCGTTTATGCCGTTTAAGAATGGTCGATTACTCAGACACCTTTTACATATGTCCTCAAGAATCATGAAAAGAACTTTGTAGAGACAGTTTAAATTTTACTGAAGTTTAGTCTTTTTTGTAAAAAAATGTTCATGTGTCTCTTATGGTGTTACTGGTACTCCATTTCCTTCTCAAGAAATTTGTACTTTAGTTTTAACGGTAACTTTTTCTCTTTTTGATTAGTTGCATGATGTAGTTGTAATGTAATTCTTCTACTGTTCTGTTCGACATCTCACCCTCTTCGATAAATCTTGAAAGTGTGACTCTTTTCTCCTGATAGGTCTCATGTGTATCGAGGGCTCTTCGACACCCCTTTCTTGTCTGTTGAGCGAGACGTTTGCACACCCTTTCTTTCAAATTTACCCGGGAAGTGTCTCCTTCTGCCGGCTTGACGGCTTTCGTACTCTTTCACGAGTTTCAGTAATGAGTAATACCTTTAAGGTGAAGTGACATTCTCTAAGCCCTGTTGTCTGACGGACGGTCGCGAGCTGTAAGTGCCACAGGTCGTAGACAATGTCTTAATTGTCTTCGTACTTCTTGGTGCTTTTTCCCTGAGCGGACCACGAGGTCTCCGATTCTGAGGTGTGAGGGTTGCGTCCTCCACGAGGTCTCCGCTTCTGAGGTGTGAGGGTTGCGTCCCCCTGGTCCAGACTGGAGACCAGTCCCTTGATCTAAGGTGTACGACGTCTATTCTGGGTCGTGTCGGTTGAATTTTTTCTTTCTTTGTCTCTTTTTGCTTGGTGTTTTTCCTTTAGGATTCCGCCTCTTTTTAGCCATCCATCTTTGTCTGCTTCTTCACTGTTTCTTCTCCCGTGCTTGTCCGTTTCTGAAGTTTGGTCGATCTTTGTGTTAGTCTTTTATCAAATTTTTACAGTTTCGGGCTTGAGTGCTCGCCTCTTTACGGTGTACGTTTATTCTTGTTTTACCTTGGTCCTCTTTCTAGTCTCTGGTACTTCTTTATCGTTACCTTTGAGGAGGTAGATTTCGGACTTCTCTTTTTTCCGAGATGTGATTATTTATTTGTTTCGGAACCCTAGAGTCCCCGTTTTCGTACAAATTGACCTCAATACGTCCCTCCCCGTGTTCTATTAACTTCCTTATTACCATATTTACGTGTGCAGGTTTTTCGAGTCGTTTGACATTCGTCTCTATTTTCGTCGGATTTTTCTTTTCTGTGTTGAACATTTCTCTGTGTGTCTCTTTTTACTGAAACTAAAGGACTCCGCCTCTTTTGACGTAAAGTCTTTTGCTCTCTTACAGATGACTTTCGTCTTTCATTATCAGTTGGATCTTAAGATATAGGTCGTTTTTATGGGAAATTTTTGCTTCCACTACTGACATATCTCTTCCAATTAGAGTGACATATATTTAATATGAAGTTATTGCGTCTAAAAAAATTTCCGCTATATTTTTGGAGAAACATTTAAAAACTCCGAAGTAGTGATCAGGTAGTGATCCTGACATTCTTTACAATTTCCTTTAAGAAATTCGTCTTCCTTCTACTGTGGTCTCTCTTTGCTTAGATATACTTCACACTTCTTGACCTGTTCCATTCATACACCCGTTTATATTATCAAAAAAAGTATAAAATTTAAAGAAAGTTTTCATTTACTCTGTAGGTGTACTTTCTTTATAAGTCTTGGAACTGGTATAGAGAGTGAAACATGTTTTTAATTGAGTTTTACCCCGTGTCTGATTTTGTAGATCTTCCTTTGTATCACCCTTGTAAAAAATATTAGAACAGTCCATTTCTGAGTTTGTGTTGTGGTTTTCGTACCAGACATTCCATTTACTAATTGGTGAATTTGCAGTAGTTTTTAAAATTTACAGATGCTTTCTGTAATAATTCTCTTTCTTTTCTGTTTGATGTCAGACCACCTTTTACAAATCCTTAGTGTATAGGTTGTATCCTAAAAGGAGACCTTCCATACTTCTTATGTGTTATAGTTGCTATGAGTGATAAGTTTGGTGGGTTATTTTTCTCCTGTTTCCGAGTTTTTCTGTGGACTCGTTTTACCCATATGTCTTCCGTGTGTTTGTGTGTTTCCTGCAAGGGGTAGTAATCTGTCGTCTCTTTATGTTTAATATCGACGTCCCTCTGTGGCAATGACTGGAACTTTCACTTTCACTTTCACTTCAGCGAGTCAGCACAGGTTGAGAAACGCTGGGGTACCTGACATCGGATGGTGCGAGGAGACAGGTACCCTAAAAGGTCCGTTTTCATGACCTCACCCCACGGTAAAGGAAGAGGTCCTCTAGAAGGGCTGGGTCCCTAGCTTGGGTCCAGAGGGCGTAACATCCGTCTGCGAAATGGTAGACGCGGTGGTCCCTTCAGTGCCACCACAGTGTCAGTGCAGGAACTCCTGCCGAAATTTTTTTTTCTTTCTGTTTTGGTTCGTGGTTACGCTTGCACCTCGTTGTCCTTGAGAACGAGACGACCGACACTACGTTTCACTGTCCTGATGTTCCCAGACCCGTCAAACAATACTTCAATTTATGCAGAATGGTATGGTGGATACTGCAGTGAGGATCCGATTAAATGGTTTATCTTGACTTTTGACTTCACACACGTTTTTGGAAAAAGAAAAACGTGTAACCGTCGTCGAGTTAAGTATTGGTGATTTTGGGTCTTTTTTTGGTGTCCAGGAAGTTGACCGTTTATGACCCAACCGGCTTTTCAAGTAAACGTAGAAAGACATTCTACAATTTGGGTGACACCCTCATGATGAGTCGTCAGTTTGTTGTTTAGTTGGTTCTTCCGTGTGTTTTTCTCACTTAGAGTTTACGTAAGCCTGAGCTTTCTGGCATGTCACACACTAAGATGACTACCCTGTTTTTGTCCGGCCACCAACGTCCTCAACCCCCTCTCCTTCCTCTGATATCGCCCCGGAGTGCCCCTACCACTGTACACACTCCAGTGTCCCCTGCCACTGTACACACTCCAGTGTCCCCTGCCACTGTACACACTCCAGTGTCCCCTGCCACTGTACGCACTCCAGTGCCCTACCACTGCACACTCCAGTGTCCCCTACTACTGTACACACTCCAGTGTCCCCTACCACTGTACACACTCCAGTGCCCTACCACTGTACACACTCCAGTGTCCCCTACTACTGTACACACTCCAGTGTCCCCTACCACTGTACACACTCCAGTGCCCTACCACTGTACACACTCCAGTGTCCCCTACCACTGTACACACTCCAGTGCCCTACCACTGTACACACTCCAGTGTCCCCTACCACTGCACACACTCCAGTGTCCCTTCCACTGCACACACTCCAGTGCCCTACCACTGCACACTCCAGTGCCCCTTCCACTGTACACACTCCAGTGTCCCCTATCACTGCACACTCCAGTGCCCCTTCCACTGCACACACTCCAGTGTCCTCTACCACTGCACACACTCCAGTGTCCCCTACCACTGCACACACTCCAGTGCCCTACCACTGTACACACTCCAGTGTCCCCTACCACTGCACACACTCCAGTGCCCCTTCCACTGCACACACTCCAGTGTCCCCTACCACTGCACACTCCAGTGCCCCTTCCACTGTAAACACTCCAGTGTCCCCTACCACTGCACACTCCAGTGCCCCTTCCACTGCACACACTCCAGTGTCCCCTACCACTGCACACTCCAGTGTCCCCTACCACTGCACACACTCCAGTGCCCCTTCCACTGCACACACTCCAGTGTCCCCTACCACTGCACACACTCCAGTGTCCCCTACCACTGTACACACTCCAGTGCCCTACCACTACACACTCCAGTGTCCCCTACCACTACACACTCCAGTGCCCCTACCACTGCACACACTCCAGTGCCCCTACCACTACACACTCCAGTGCCCCTTCCACTGCACACACTCCAGTGTCCCCTACCACTGCACACTCCAGTGTCCCCTACCACTGCACACACTCCAGTGCCCCTTCCACTGCACACACTCCAGTGTCCCCTACCACTGTACACACTCCAGTGTCCCCTACCACTGTACACACTCCAGTGCCCTACCACTACACACTCCAGTGTCCCCTACCACTACACACTCCAGTGCCCCTACCACTGCACACACTCCAGTGCCCCTACCACTACACACTCCAGTGCCCCTACCACTGCACACACTCCAGTGCCCCTTCCACTGCACACACTCCAGTGTCCCCTTCCACTGTACACACTCCAGTGTGACGAGACCCAGAACTAACACCTCCCCTAGTGCACTGAGATACGTAAACAAATTCGAGTCTCTTATTACACGGGTTCTCTTCTTTAAGATGAGATTTAACATTCACACTGATTTTCATCTTTTGTGTGTCGACCAACAAAGTTCATTTTTGTCATTGCAATTATTTCGAAGGGACTACCGAGTCGTCCACTTCTTAGGCGGGCGTCATGTCCTCTGCGTCCTCTGATCCCAAGCTAAGAACCCACCCCTTCTAGGGGACCTCCTCCCGTACCGTTGGGTGAAGTCATGAGAATGGACTTTTTAGGGTACCTGTCTCCCCGGACCGTCCGATGTCAGGTTTTCCGTCGTTTCTCAGTCTATAGTGACTCGTGTTCTATTCTAAGTTTCGTCGGATGCTTCTTCATTTTATAAAATGTTAAAGTGTTTCTTGATCTCGTCCATTTTTGCGTGCCTGTCAGACTCAACACTTAACGGTAACATAGGGGTACCCTCCCCCGTTATCTGGACTCTTCCGACTACCCTATTCAGTCTCTAAACACGTCGTCGAGATCTGTTTTTTTCGTACCACCCTCACCTTCCACTGCCGTGGATAGCCATCTCGATTTCTCCTTGAGACCCTTTTAAGTTAGTCCTTCACCACTTTTCTCCCTTTTTCTTTTGTACCGATTATTTTCTGATTACTCTATTGTCTAGACTGGAATTGGGGGAACTTTTAATGTAATTTACATTTACCAGATTTCTGAGGGTTATTTTCTACGATTCTGACCTATTTTTTCGTCTAGAGTTGGTACGTGAACATATAGTACGCTTTATTGACCCGATCCACTTAGTAATCGACCTTAGGTCTGACGGTCCTCTTTATAGTTGTTGGAGTCTATACGTCTACCATGGTGAGATTACCGTCTTTCATTTCTCCTTGATTTCTCGGAGAACTACTCCTACTTTCTCCTCTCACTTTTTCGACCGAACTTTGAGTTGTAATTTTTTTGATTTTACTACGGTAGGTCAGGGTAAGTTAAGTCAAGTCAAGTCAACGAGTCAGCACAGACTGAGAAACGTTGGGGTACTTGACGTCGTGCGGTCCGGAGGGACAGGTAGTGGTTGAGGGTCTCAAGTGGGTTTGAGTACAGATAGCTCAGCCACTACGGTAGGTCGGTAGAGTAGGAGACAGTAGGGGAAGAGGAGGACGGGAGATAGGGAGGGTCGTAGTCTCAGAAAAGGTTACTCAGTTGAGAAGCGTACTCCACCGGTTTCATGACCTCAAAGTCGAAATCGTAGTCAGGAAGGTTTCTTGTGAGTCCCGACTAGAGGAAATCCTACCTGACCAACCTATAGGAACCTGAGAGTTCTCAGAAGAGGTTGTGGTGTCAAGTTTTCGTAGTTAAGAAGCCGCGAGTCGAAAGAAGTGTCAGGTCGAGAGTGTAGGTAGGTCAGGGTAGTGAAGTACCGTTTATCTTCCCCCTTTTCTCCTTCGTCGCCGTCTAAAATAAAAGAACCGAGGTTTTAGTGACGTCTACCACTAACGTCGGTACTTTAATTTTCTGCGAACGAGGAACCTTCTTTTCGATAGTGTTTAGCTCTGTCGTATAATTTTTCGTCTCTGTAATGAAACGACTATTTCCAGGTAGATCAGTTTCGATACCAAAAAGATCATCAGTACATATCTACACTTTCGACCTGATATTTCTTTCGACTCGTGGTTTCTTAACTACGAAAACTTGACACCACAACTTCTTCTGAGAACTCTCAGGGAACCTGACATTCTAGTTTGGTCAGTTAGGATTTCCTTTAGTTGGAACTTATAAATAACCTTCCTGACTACGACTTCAAGGNTAGCTCAGCCACTACGGTAGGTCGGTAGAGTAGGAGACAGTAGGGGAAGAGGAGGACGGGAGATAGGGAGGGTCGTAGTCTCAGAAAAGGTTACTCAGTTGAGAAGCGTACTCCACCGGTTTCATGACCTCAAAGTCGAAATCGTAGTCAGGAAGGTTTCTTGTGAGTCCCGACTAGAGGAAATCTTACCTGACCAACCTATAGGAACCTGAGAGTTCTCAGAAGAGGTTGTGGTGTCAAGTTTTCGTAGTTAAGAAGCCGCGAGTCGAAAGAAGTGTCAGGTCGAGAGTGTAGGTAGGTCAGGGTAGTGAAGTACCGTTTATCTTCCCCCTTTTCTCCTTCGTCGCCGTCTAAAATAAAAGAACCGAGGTTTTAGTGACGTCTACCACTAACGTCGGTACTTTAATTTTCTGCGAACGAGGAACCTTCTTTTCGATAGTGTTTAGATCTGTCGTATAATTTTTCGTCTCTGTAATGAAACGACTATTTCCAGGTAGATCAGTTTCGATACCAAAAAGATCATCAGTACATATCTACACTTTCGACCTGATATTTCTTTCGACTCGTGGTTTCTTAACTACGAAAACTTGACACCACAACTTCTTCTGAGAACTCTCAGGGAACCTGACATTCTAGTTTGGTCAGTTAGGATTTCCTTTAGTTGGAACTTATAAATAACCTTCCTGACTACGACTTCAAGGTTATGAAACCAGTGGCCTACACTTTTTGGCTGAGTGACCTTTTCTAGGACTAAGACCCTTTCTAACTTCCGTTCTCCTCTTCTCCCATTGTCTCCTACTCTGCTAATTTATCGTAGTGACTGGTTGTCTGTACTCAAACTCGTTTGAGACCCTCTATTACTTCCTGTCCTTCCCGACCACATGTGCCCCAGCGTCGGTCTGTGCTGAATCACTGACTTCTTGGTAGTGGTGGTGGTGCACGATGGATGCACTTTACTCTTTCTGTGTCGATCTGATTGTCACAGTATAGAAAGACGGAAGAGTATGACAAGTACCCCGGGAGTTCCGTTCTTATGTCTTTGCCAAACGGTAAGAGAAGAGGTCGCCTGGTGTGACACAGTCTTGAGAGGTGGTACTGGGCAGGCAGAACCCACCAGGACGTGTCGTACCAAGTATCAGAGTGACTCAATGACTCTATCACTTCCTTTCGCTTCGGACCTCACGACGTAAGGTACCCCAGAGTTTTCTCAGCCTACACTGAATTGCGGACTTGTTGTCTAATTGTCATTTTTCTGCCTTTGTCGGTTGTCGTCCTGATTTGGATTCTCCAGACCGCACCGATAAAATTATAAATGTATCTAGTCTTTACCTATTCAAGGTACTTTCTATGTTTAATGGCACCGAACTTCCCCTACTTTCTCTTTAGACTTATCAAGATATGGAGTTGATTGTCTTCACTTCACTTTCACTTCCAACTAGTCAGCACAGACTGAGACGGTGGGGTACCTGACAGGTACCTTAAGAAGTCCGGTCTTATGACCTCACCCACCGGAAAGGGAAGAGGTCCCCCAGAAGGGTTGGGTCGTTAGTTTCGTCCCAGAGGACGTAACGTCCGTCTAAGAAATGGTTGACTCATACTTTTGACGTCCGGGTTCACGCAAGTGACCACTTTCTTGCGAATCCTGTCTTTGTTGTAGTTGGAATTTGAGAATGTCTTTTATTTGCTCTTTCCTGTAATCACATAGCAGGATGTTTTGGTCGTTTCTGTGGCGTCCGTCTGACGCCTATTAATCGGAAGTATTTACGTTTTAAGGAATGCTTTTATGATCGTTTAATTTGTGTCGTTATCTGTTTTGCTATTGTGTATTACTGGTTCACCCCAAATAGGGGCCTTATGTTCCCACCGAGTTGTAAATTTTTAATTGACTACGTTATGTGGTGTAGTTATTCAATTACGCTTTTGGGTTGGTGAAGTTGTCTGCCTGTTTTCGCATCAGGATGAATATGTTCCTGCAGGTGCCGTCGCGCTACCGTTCTCGGTGCGAGTCGGTCGCGACCACCGTCCAGGTGCCGTGCCCTCTCGCTGGGTCGCCGATGCTCCGGGTTCGTGGGAGCGAGCCTTGGTGTCCCTACTTACCTGGAGTTCTGTGTCATTCGCTTTCTTCCGTTCTCGTTCTCTACGGCAAGACACGTCGGGGGGAACGCGTCGTCGCTGCCACTGACCTTCGACCACACACGACCGGCCCGACCCCATCCCCGCTAGGCCCTGTTGAAACTCCCCTCGTTTGACAGCGCATTTGAACTGACACGACGAACGGCTTAGTGTCACTGGTTGGAGTAGTGGACATGCGAGCTTTGCCCGTGCAAAGTAAGGCGCATTTGTGAATGTATTCGTCTTCCACCCTTCCCATTCCGTCTTGACGGGGGGTCGTGTCCGCTCAGAGTCTCAGAGAGACGACTACGATGTCGATCTGACCTCACGCCTGTCGGACTGCCAAATCCACTGCCTGTTTGCAGGGGTCTCCTGTCTTTTGTCTAGGGTCCGACGGACGTCGACCGCCCCCCCGCCATGGGTGTTTCTCCACACTCACAGGGGTCTCACTGTCTGTGCAGGAGAGACACGATTGCCGGGATGTCGACCAGAGTTTACCCATGTAGAGTATGGGCACAGTGACCCCATACATTCAGTGTGGAGTTATTTTGACCGAATTCTTCTTTAGAGTCCCGTAACCCACCACTCCCAATTTACCCTGTGACGTCCCCGGGCCCCTCCGGTGGGGACCTCCGGGAGTCCCCGGTCAGAGTCTACTGTGGCCCCCACGACCGACCGGGAGCCCCGTCGGAAACCCCGCGTGTTGTCCTGTCTGGGGACCACGACCCGGGGGAGAGTAGACTCGACGGTCCTACGATGGAGGTTTCTCTCTCCTGGGGGGCTGGGTCCGTCCCGGGGGGGTGGGATCTGTTCGGCCCCAAAAACGACGTGAGAGCACCCCACTATGGGGACGGGGGTCCGGTCTTCCGTCACACCCCCCAGCCGTCCCCCGGACGTCTTGGTTGGGGTAGAAGAGGGAAGAGTCGTCCTGGGGGTTCGCTCGAGGGCACCCGAGACTCGACACCCACCCTCGTCACTAACGGTCCGTGGGGCCCCCGGACGACCTCTCTGCGGGGCGACACGTCTCCCCACCTATAGCGTCCGAACCGGGGGGTCGGCATTCTACCCAGTCGCCGGTGTGACTGGAGTGTCCAGTACGGCCCGTCCCCGTCCCGGTCCCGTCCTGAGCCAGGAGGACGTGCGTCTGTGGTGCACGTCGGAGACTAGCCTCGCCCGCCTTGGACCCCTGTCTGCACCTCGGCGCACGGTCGTGGGCGAGGACTCGTGGCGGTTCAGGTGGGACGCAGGTCCGCACCCCTGCCGCCCGTCTGAGCCTCCTCCTCGTCTCGGTGCGACCCGGTGGTCGTCGCAGGTGCGCGTAGGCGTCCTATGGGACTCCGCCAAGGACGGGCCCTTTCCTAATTGTACCTTCATACTCCAACCACACATTTATGGGTCCGCGGGTCCAGAGTCTACGGGTGTCCCTCGTGTGGACGGACGACTGGGTTGTGGACGTGTCACTCCCGTCCCGTCCGGACGTCCGGTCTTCCACCAGTCTGGTGTCTCTTGTCCCCTCCCCGGGCCCCGCCGCACCCAGGGGTGAGACACCGAGTAGGGGGCTGGGGAGGCACAGGCTGCCCCTACACCTACTTAGTTGGTCCCGTAGAGGGACTATCTACCGTGACGGCCTGGACGGGCCTTACCTCCTCTGTGTGCCCGACCCTTGTCATTGGGTCTCCCCCGACAACCTCTTGACTCTACGTAAACGAGTAGACATTGCCAGGTAAGGAGCTAAAGATTTTCGTCCCCGGGTCGCTCGTCCCCGACGGTCGTCGAGAAGTCCCTTACTCCGACCCCGAAACCAGAGACCGAGGAAGTGCCGGGCCGTGCATCCCACGACCATTCTTCTGGGGACTTCCAGTGAGTCCGGTGGGAGAGGGAACCGGTTCTTCTTCCCTGAGGTCTCTCGGGTTTTCGAGGTCTTCAGGTGGAAGTTTGTGAGGTCTAAGGTGGTCGAACCTCGGGACGGGACGGAAACAGGCCCACGGTCCTCTCCCCGTGGACCGATAACTCGCCGGGCACCTCCCACACTCCTGCAGTGGGCGGGTCTAAGTCGGTCACGTGTCACCCCCGGACCCCAGGCCCCTCGGTCGTGGGTTCCTCGTCGGGCGGTGACCCCTACCCGGGAGAGGCGGACGGGCCGGGGTGTTGGGAGAAGGGTCGTGTGGACCGTGGGTCGTTACGGTCGGTGCAGTGACGGCTATTGGATCTAAAATTGGTTCTTTAGTGTGGGAGGGGAGGGACGGGGTGAATACCCGAGTGGCTCCTCATGTGGGTCTGGCCTCGGAGCGTCCAGTCGACCTCCGTCCCGGCGAGGGTCCGGGCGACAGGGAGGTCAGAGGGTCGAACGGTAGTGGTGGGGCAGACGGAGGTTGTGGGGTCCCCGCACCCCATTCCCCTAGGTCCCTGGCGCCCTGTGTCCGTACGTCCTGAACGACTCGGCACGGGCGGGGCCTCCTGAGCCGTACACCAGAGTCCCCTTCTCCCCGACCCCTCTCCCGGGTCCGTGTCAGTTCCGACACCCCGTCGAGCCAGAGGGTTCGGGAGGGGCCCGACAGGTGCCGGTGACAGGGAACCGGAGAGTCTTTTGGGGTCTAGTGTCCTCTACCGGTCCGAACACGTGGGTCTCGTCGTCCACGGGGGTCTGCTCGATGACGGGACGGGCGTGTGGTCGTGGTCGGAGTCGTTGGACGGGGCAGAAAGGGGCAGAGGCTGAGCAGTTACGGACTCCGACGTCTCGTCCCGCCCGACTCGTCCCTTCTGGGACCCCTCCGTACATGGTCCCGGGAACAACCAAACCGTAGCGTGGAGGTTCCTGGTATCCGCCCGTTGGGGCGGGGACCCGGGAGTCGTCCAAGCCGGGATTGGGGAGGCGACTCGGGACAGGACGACGACCGCGCGCACGCGCACACAACCAGGAATCCCCGACGTGTAGGGTCCCTTCCCCGAACCCTCGGTGGGGTCGAGGGAGACCCGTGGCGGACCCCCGACGACCCCGCCCTCACCCGTCTCCCTCGACGGGTCCGGACTGGGTGTGGACTCGAACACCCAAAGGACCCCAGTCCTTGTGGTTCGGGAAGGGAGGTGGTGCTTCTCCTTTCGGGACAGGTCTATCTCCGTCAGACACACGACCGTAGGACGTCTTGAGTGTGTGCGCACTGTTTTTGCACAAGTTTTTTTCATGACGCGAGGTCCCTTCTGCTGTGGGCTCGGGTGCCCTCGACAGGTCCCGTGGCGGTGGGGACGTCGAGACTTTCTCTGGGGCCCTCCCCGGGTCCACCCGGTCTGGTCTCGGCTCTGGGTCGGTGGGGCAGGAGCCGGCGACCCCTGGCCGACAGGGTTCCCGGACTCAACCGGCCACGAGGACCGAGGGGCAGGGGTAAGGGGGTCCTGACTACCTGGACGCGGACGGACCTCCACCTCCTCACCTTCCGCCGTCCGCCCCTTCTCCCCTTCGCCTGTCGTAACCGGGGTAGTCCCGCACTCCCGTGCCCGTCAGAGTCCTCTCCTCTCTCAGAGGCTTCACGGGGACCCGGGTCGAGACCCTCCACGGAGGGGTGACCGTGGTTCGAAGGCCGGTCGGTCAGTGACCTGAGCCCGGGGCGTACGTTTAGTCCGGTCCGCCGCCCGGTCCGTGTGTCGGCCAGAAGCCCCTTGCGCCTTCCGTCTCCCCCTGTGTGGTCCCGGAGCTACAACCCCGGGAGGTGGGTGCTTGGGACTTGGGAGAGGCCCCAGGCACTCCTCAAATGTCCGTCGTGGTCCTCAGACTTCAATCCTACACGACCGAAATACTAGGGTTTCCGCCCTCAGGAAGGTTCTGTTCTCGCCCCTCCGTGAGCAACGTGAGTCCTCCGTGAAGGACTGGACGGGGCCCCACGACCGGCGCTGACGCTCCGAGACTCCTGTGAGATCGGAGCTCCGCTTTCGTGCACCCTCCCCGTTTCCCGCCTCCAGTTTCCACTGTCTCTACCTAGGTTCCCCCGTTGGAGTGACTGTCCCGGTGACTCCGGAGTTAGTCCGCTCCCCGGTCGGTCCCGACATACCACGGGAGCCCGTCCAGGGACCAGGTGGTTCCGGGTCTCAGAAAAAGTGGACAGGTCTCTCTCGGGCCCAGGACCGGGTCCACGAGGCGACATCGATTTGAAAAAGTCCCGGAGGGTAGGGTGGGTCCCAGCTGAAATATGTTTCAGGAGTCGATTCCGGAACGTTCTCCCTGGGTTAAGGACGACCACGAAGTCCCAGTCGAGGGCGGTCGAGCAGGCCAGATTCGGCCCTGACTGGGGACGTGCGGAGCCCGTGTCACCGGCGGGACTCCACAGGGTCGGGACCCTGCACGGGCAGAGGGGCGGTCCGACACTCCGGTGCCCATTCCGGACCAGTCGGAGTCACGGGTGTGCCCTCCACGGACCTCCCGGGGCCGGTACGGGCACCCGCCCTCCGGTGTCACCACCACCTCCGATCCGGGCGGTGCGCAATGGACGTATCGACGGGCACCGGAACTACATGTAGACCGGCATGACGAGGAGGTGGTACCACAGCATCCGGAGCAGCAGGAGGAGTAGGAGGAGCAACACCATCCTCCACCCCGACAGGCACCACCCGTCCGACGACCGGGGCCCCGACCAGGCGAGGGGGACCCTCATGCCGCGGACGACCTACGACCCCTACTCCCACCGGTCCGACCCGTGGGGCATCATCCTCTGTGCCCCGTCGAACTCTCCCCGACACGGACGCCGGTGACGGCCCGGCCGCCGGTGGCGACGCGGTAGGGCCCCGGGGCAGAGGTCTCCCGCGAACCGCCGGTCCGGGCCCGGCCACCGGTCTCCGTCGAGGTCCCGAAGCACGAACTGCGCCCAGTCGTCGCCCTACCCGTGCCTCCCCCTGTGCTGCATCCCTCCGCGCCGCCGGCCGACGTCGACCAACGTCCCCGAGACCCCGAGCCTCGACCGCAGGAGCTAGTACCACCAGACGCTCAGCGTCACCCCGCTCGAGTGGAACTTGTACTCCAGCCACGGCGCGAGGTGCTACACGACCTAGACGTCCTTCGGCCGGCACATGTACTGGTGCTCGACGAGCGACCGGCGGTACCAGTCGGACGGGCACATCGTCTTCCTGTCCTAGACGACCTTCGTCCGCCCGCCGTGACACGGGCCGTCGAGCTTCCGCGAGAACGACAACGGCGACTTGTCCAGCGCCTTCATCTCCGACGACCGCCGGTCCTGCCGGGCCACCCGGAACTTCCGGACCGGGAACTGGTGCTACCTGTGTAGCGTCATCTCCGGGTCGTCTGCGACGAGCAACTCCGTCGGCTCGTGGCACAAGGGCTTCAACCCCTAGAGCTACACGTCGTAGACGCTGTACCGCCCTCCGCTCCTCCACCGGAGTCTGAGAGTCGCCCCCTCGGCGGCCCACCCCGCGTAGACGCCCTCTGTCCCGCACATGCGCCCCCAGTCCCAGCCCGAGGCCCTGTAGGTCGCCAGCCCGGTGCGAGGTGCGGTGGGCCGAGACGGGGTCGCGGGCGGAGGGGACAGGGGCCGAGGCCCCGTGGGGTCGGAACGGGGTCGGTGCTGCGCGGTCTGGTCCAGACCGGCGTCTGGGTCGTCGTCGCCCTGGGACCGTCTCGAGAGTCGTGACGGGTCCTCGGGGTCGGCCCAAGGGTCGGTCCACAGACACACCCACGGGGGTACGGTGGGGTCCCGTCTCGCGTTCTCGGGGACTCCACGCCTCTGTGTGGCAGGACCGTCCCGGGTCCTCCTCTCCGGACCTCTCTCTTCTGCCGTGTGTCTTCCTGTCCTGTCCGGCCGGTCGGTGTCGCGGCCTCCCCGTTCCCGTCCCCGTCGCCCGGAGACAGACAGGCGTGTTGAGAAGAGGGTCCTTTCAATCGTCGTTTCCCTCCCCGGTCTTGGGTCTCGTGCCGCTAGCCCCACCCCCCCGAGGAGAGCCTCCGAAACCAAAGCCAAACGAGAAAAGGAAAAGAGAATCTCGTCGGTACGTCTCTCGGGCGGCCCCCAGCCCCCCCCCCCTGCAGGACGGGGACGTCCCACTCTTCGTCGGGGGGAGTCGGGGGACCTCTCCGCCCGTCCCCACCCCCCCGCGGGTCTCTTCCCTCGACCCCGTCCCTCTTGAGTCAGCGAGGCGGCAGAGACGAAGGGAGGCTCGTTTCCTCTGACGCCTGAGGGGTTGGGCTCGACGTTCAGGCTGAGGCCCTGGGTCGAGGGGGGCTGGGCTCAACGGACCCCTAGCCCCGTCGGTCACGACCTCAACCCTCGGACAGCGTCGGGGTGGACGCACGGGAGGGCCCGGGGGGTGGGGGTGGGGCGGCCAAGGACGACGGTCGGTTAGGGACGACCGAGCGAGGGTCGGGTCCACTGATCTCCCCAGGACCCCCTCTGTCTCCTCCCGGGTCGCTCCCGAGTCTACGGCGGTCCCCACACGACGGTCGGGGGCCCCAGACCTCGGTCTGAGGGGGCCCGGGCTACCCGACCTCTTCCCGGCCGGGTTGAGGCGCGTCAGTCTCGGGCATGTTTCCCGGCGAGACAGGGCGCCCTCCTTTCACGCCCGTAGGCCGCTTCCTCCCGCCTCGCGCCTCTGTCCTCAACCCGTCCACCCGCCGACGACCCCCCCCGCCNGGGGGGGGGCGGGGGGGCCGACGCCTCTTCAACGACCGGGCCGGCCACCGTGGCCGCCGCCCCTTCTGGATGGAAACCGGCGACGGCGGCACCGGGGTCGTGACGGGTGAGTCGGACCGTCCCCGTCCGAGCGGGCGTGCGGGCCGGCGGGCGTCGGTGGTCGACGAGGCCCTTACGTCGTTTGCCTCGCCCTCGGGAACCCCACCCCTCCCGCTCTCCTCGGCCCTCTCCTCCTCCTCCTCCCCCCGCCCCCCCGCGCTCAGAGCCGCGCCCCGACCCGGCGCCGAGTCGACGTGGGTCGGGCCGAGAGGCCCCGTCGCGCGTCGTAGGTTTACTTCTCCGGCCTACGTCTGCCTGTAAGTCCGTCGAGAGCCCTTACTTATCGGCGGAAACTAAACCCTCGGCTTCATTTACGGTCGAGGGTCGGGGCCGAAATTTTTTGTCACCTCACGACCACGGTCTCCTTACGTGCCGAGGCCCACAACCATGTTCTGTCTGAAAACTACTGAGTGACGTTACGTTTGTTTCTACCGTCTTTATGACATGACATGCGCCCCTCTGCGAAGCACCACGGTGCCGTTGACTCTGTCGGACCTTTAAATATCACGTCAAAACGTATACTTAATGGGTCATTTGACGGTGGGACGGTGGGTCATGTCGGTCTCACAGTTTCGTAAATTTGATAAGGTTTGTCAGACGACCCGACCGTCTCGGCGGACTGAGGACCCCTCCCCACCCCCCACCGACCCCGCCCGTTCCCCCGTCCCTCCGGTCCCCCAGGCTGTCTGTCTCTCGTCTTCGACCACTCTTTCCCCTCGGGTCTTCCCCTCCCTTTCTTCCCTTGCTCGTCTTTCCCCCCTCTCTCTCTCCTCGGTCCTCCTCCTCCGCCACCGGGTCCCGGGGCGGGGGTCACGGGGGGAGGGGTGAAGGACCCCAGAGCCCTCGGCACTACCAGGTCGGGGTTGTGGGGGTGGGGCGAGTGGGTGGGTCCCTCGGTGAGTCGTGGGGTTGAGGGCGGCGGAACCGGTCCTGTCGAGAATCTCACCACGTCGAAACACGACCGTCGACCCCGGTCCGGGCGATACGTGTCGTCCGTCCTCGGGGGACTTCTTGGTCGGGACCAGGGACCACCTGAACCGTGCCCCTCCGCCGTCCAGTGGGCACACCGGGTGTGACAGGTGCCTGGCGACTCGGACACGGACCGTGCGACGGACGGGACGATTTCTCTCCCGTCACGGGGGGTCGGGCGGGGCGGCGTACCGACCTAAGCACCCGGGTCCCCGTCTGGTGACCGGACGGTGGGTGCCCCGCCGGCGGACGTCCGTCCCCGACGCGACTCTGCCCTCTGCCGGTTCCGTCCGGACCAGGGGCGTCGCGGGTCGTAGTGCCGGTAGTCCCGCCGTAGGGCGTACCAGGGGAGGCGCCGTAGGCCTCTCTTCCTTTGCCGGTAGACCGCGGAGAGGTAAGTGTGGGGTACCCCGAGCCGAAGGTTCTCTCTTTCTGGCATCCTTTTCGGCGGCTTACCTCTCGCCCTCCTTCAGGTCCACACCCCTCGGGCGGGTCCCTCGTCGCCGGCGTCTCCGCCGAAACACGTAGGACACACCCCGGACACTGTTGAGGTCCCACTCCCGCTACGTCCGGGTACACCCGTAACAAGTGTCTTTGCCGCGGGCGAGCCGCGAGACCCCTGGACCCCCGGTGCACCCGGCTCCTGTCGCCCCAGGCCGGCCCGGAGGGGATCGAGCTCCGAGTTCACCCCGTCGGCGTAGGACCGCTCCGTAACTCCTGGGAAGAAGGGGCGCGCCAGTCGGGGGAACCGCCGGAGACGTAGACCCGACGTCGGTATAGCGCCCCGGTGTGTCTGTGGGTACAGACGTGTGGAGGCGAGTGCACAGGGGGACGGGTATCGTAGCGGTCCGCGGGGGCCTGACCCGAGGGTCACAGGAGGACCACCAGGGGGAAACGACCCCGGATCCACTTCAGGTGGCCGGGGTTCTATGTCCCGACCCCGGAGTTCACTCCCCAGCGTCCGTGCCGGGGGACGTGGGTGGGTCGGTGTCTTTCGCCCCGTCTGACCCGTGTCTCCCTCGGTTGGACCCCGTTGTCCCCCTTTGAGTCCGGTTTCTCGTCGTCCTGGGCACTACCCGTCCCTTCGCGTCTCTCCGTGCGGGAGGTGCTCGAGAGGGGACGGTGGACGTCCACGGTGGAGGTGTCCCTTCAGGAGGTCCACGGTGTGTCCTCGAACCACTGCGACCCCACCCAGACGGGCTGTGGACTACCCGTAGATTGGGGCACGACCCTTACCGGTCCCTCCCGATTCATTCCCTGCCCGACACGACGGGTCCTTGTGTGTGGCGTCACCCCTGCCCGGGGGGTGTACCGGGGGACGTGGGTGACGACCCTCTGAGGGTTTCTGATGCCACCGCAGAGAACTCGATCTACCCCGAGAACACGGCACTCTTCCCTCCCCACTGGATCGGACCGCCCCCACCCGTCTCCGACGTCTCCGTGTCACCCGTGATCGGGGTCTCCCAGAGTTGACGGGTCCCGACCCGTCCCTCGTCGGTCTAGGGGTCGACTCTCGTCCCCGGCCCCACGTCGGATGCCTCGACAGGGGAAGTTCTCGTACAGGGCCAAGGTGACCCGTGACGGGGTACCCGGCCCGGTGGAGCTTGCGTCCAGGGTACCGGAGATAGATCGTTTCCTACGGGTGGGCCCTACCCCCACCTAGTGGGAGGATTCCGCCGGCGTCCCAGTTCCCTCTGTTACAATAATCGTTCACGGGTCGACCTCGGACCGTGTTCGTTACACATTTTAGGTAGACCACTGCGAGGGACGACCCTGGTGGGGGTGGCGGGGGCGGTGGGGTCGGGACGACGCACCCGGAGGGGGCCCCCGACGCCGGTCTGGTAAGCGGGTCTCTCCCCGGTGACGAGAGGGGACACTCCACTGTCCGGTGGACCAGGGGCCCCTGCCCCTGTCGGTCGGGACGACAACGGCACAGGAGTCCGGTGGACGTTCCCACTCCGCCGACGGGGTCGGCGGGTCGGGCCCTGTCTGTCGGGTCGGGCTCGACCAAAGTCCAACGAAAGAATCTTCGGAGCCGGTCTCGCTCTTGTTTCGACTTGAAATCCTCTTTTCTTATTTTATTTCCGAACCAAATGTGTGGGTCCGGTTCTTTCGTCCTGCTCGGGTCCCGGTCGGACGCCCGTCGCCGTCTCTTCTCTCTCCGCCCCCTGGGTCCGCCGGAAGGGGAAGGGTGGGCGTGCACTGACGGAAAAGGAAGACACGGAGTCGAAGGGGAGGAGAAGAGAAGGGAAATGTCGTCCTGAGGACCCGACCGATGAATGTCTTCCAAGACTTCTGCACCTCCCTTGTAGGCTCTGGGGATTGAAGAGAATAGGGTCGGCGGGAGTTTCGGCGACGTGGTACCTCGGGAGGGGGAGTATTACGGGAAGTCTTACCTTGAACGAAACCCTTTGGGGTCGACTGTGGTGTCTCGGTCTCAGGTCGGGTACGTCGACGCGGTCATAACCCCCCCGCCAGGGTAAGGTGTGTCTGGGGTTCTCGAGGGTTCCTTCTTCACCCCCCGCCCCCCCTAAGAGAAGACACTCGGGAGGGAGTCCAAGCCGACTCTCGACCCGGACCCTGCTGTCGAATAGGTGGTCTCGTGTTGGTCCGTGGGACGTCCGTCACACCGGGGGTCTACCTGCTCTCTTCCTGTGCCCCCATGTCCGGGGTTCTCACGTCTGTGTGTGCGTGTACCCCCGGTTTCCCCATAGGTCCCCGCCCCCACAGCCTCAAGTGGGTGGGGTCTAGGGTTTCTCGGAGGGCGTCGTCCCCGTGCCGTCTCCTTGCGTGGCAAAGTAAAGACGTCCTAGCGATGGTCACTCCCTTTCCCTCCGCTCTATTTAATGTAATTTATTTTTAATAAAACGTCCTAAATTAAAATGGTTAGATTAGTCTCCAGACCTGGAACCGTTTACGTGTCGGTAATTTCCGTGGGTGACGTCCCCTCCGTCCCCGTCCACACGGTCCTTGTAAGACCTTCGTCATTTTCCTCGTGGAGGCCGGGGGTCGGGTCCCGGGTAGGGGAACCGTCGGGATGACGGGTCGGAGGTCCGGGACGTGGAGTCCTGGAGCCGCCCCCCACCCCCCCGTCGGCCGGACCGCTGGCCTTCCGTCCCGTGACATCTCAGTCCCGGTCCGGGGTCACCGGTACAGGCGGTCCTGGTGCAGACAGGACGTCCCGCCGCCCGTCCAAGGACTCAGTCGTGCTTGTGTGCACCCGTGTAGTCCCGGGGTCCTTATGTGAGTCCAGAGGTGGGTCTCCGGTGTCCTCTCGCACCCCCCGTCCCCTCCCGAGGAGGACCGGTCGACGGTAACCTCGTTACCGGACCGAAGGGGCAACATCGGGTCAGAGGTCAATCGGCCGAGAGACTGTGAGGTCGAGGTCAGGGACTGACTGCGAGACGAAGAGTCTCCCCGTTCCCCCTTCGCCGGACCCCCGACTGGGAACCCTCCGGGTCCACGGGCCCACTTCGTTCCGACGGGTCAGTCCGCACGGTCGGGGGGTTCTCCACCCACTCCAGGGTGAGTCACACTCGGAGTCCAAACGTAATTTGAAAATTGTGGAGGGGTCCGTCCCGACCCGGCGGTGCCCCGACGATTACCTTCCCGGTCCCGTCCCGTCGTTTCGAGGCCCACCCCACAGTCGACGGTCCTCGGAGAGGGGGACCAGAGGTGGACACACGAGGCCGAGGGTCGGGATAAAGGAGGTCCACCCACGCCCACTCCTTCGGCCCCGTGAGTTTCCCACTGGAAGGACGGGTCCGGAGGCCGGCCCCGATGTGAACTAGTGGGTGGGTGGTCGACGGACGAAAGTTTTGGGGAGTAGGACCCGTTGAATCCAGTAACCCGTCCCCACCCTTCCCCGACTGGGACGACCCGTCTCTGCCGTGACTCCGGACCTGAACGGGGACCAGGGGTCCTGAGACGACGTCTCGTCTCTGAGACTGGAGTCGGAGACACGGACCGTCAGACTCTCAGGGGCCACGGGTCCCCTCCCCCACGTGTCCGGAGGTTTTGGAGTCCCAGTACACCCAGGGACCGACACCGAGGTGGAGGTTGTGTGGGGGTGGGGTCCAGTGGCGTGGGGTCGGGATGTCCGTCTCCGCTCTCCGGAGGACCCAAGGCGGTCCGTGGACCCGTCGGAGGCGGGTCTGGTGTCGGACCTGGTCGTAGTTCGTATTTTCGGCCAAAATTGACGTGATTGTTTACAAACGGACCTTCGAAAAAAAAGAGTTTGTCTCTTCCCGTCGGACGGTCTTAGGCGTTTAAGTCTTTACACGAAGGGTCGGGAAGGGGACGGCGGGGTCCTCCGTCCCGGCCGGGAGTCTCTCTCCCCGTCCGCGTCAACCGGCCGGGAGGTCTTACTAGGGATCGGGGGACCCCCGGGTCCCGTGGCCTGACCCGTGGGTGTCGGCCCCGGAGTAGCCGGGGTGACCGACACCCTGGGGTCCCCGGTCCGTCCCTGCCCCACCTACGTGGCAACCCACCCGACGTCCCGGGACGCGGTGTGTCGTCCACCGAATACGCCACCCGAGACTGGTCCCAGGTCTTATCCCCAGACCACCGGGTCGAGGTAGGATGTACGGTCACCCTTCCACTGAAGGACGGTGGTTGTCCGGTTGGAGACTGGGAGGCGGCCTGTAAAGCTGAAACCACGCCCAGCCCCCAGCCCTCGGTTTGTTTGTCCCACACTTGGATTTCTTTGTCGTTACCGTGGGTCGTCCTCCTGTCCCCGGTGGACCGGTCCTCGGGTGGACCTACGGACACAGGGTGGATCGCGAGTGATCGGTGGCTGTCCAGGTCTTCCGAACACTTCTTACTTCGTCACAAATCCTGTCTCGACTGTTAGAGAGGGTGGGTATAAACATTAAATTTATGGTATTCGAACTTCTCACAGGGGGAGCCCGTAGCAAATTATTGAATCTTTCGGCCGAGACGCGGACGTCTGCCGTGGAAGAGGAGGGAACACCCGACTTCGTCCCAGAGGGGTCCACGGGTCCGAGCTCCCGTGTCCCGTCCCAGCCCCCCCACCCCCGCCTGACTCTCGTTCCCGACGGACCGTACCCCTCGGCCCGGAGTCCGACACCGGCGGGGGGCACCAGGGGTGTCGTGGAGCTGCAGGGGAGCCTCCTGGCCGTCCCCAGAACCTTCGTCGGTCCAGACCCACCGCCCACCGCCNCCCACCCCCCCCCCCCCCCCCCCCCCCCCCCCCGTTCGTGCGGTCCGGCCGGCCAGTGGGTCGAGTAATTGTTGTCGCGGAGGTATGTGTGAGGCCAGAAATTATAAGTATCGAGAGAAGTAGACGTATAGTACGGTATTTATCAGCTCCATTCTGTGTTTCGAGGGGACGTAAAGATTAATACGAATTTTTAGATTACATTTAGTCTGGCTGTGTCTTTATGATTTAGTCGGTGACCGCCCCCCGCCCCCCGTCGTTAATGTGACTCTACCCCCGGTGCCTCGTACGTGGGGTGGAGGTGGGAGGGCCGACCCACCGACGCCCCCATGGTCCCCAGGACCGGGCGGGGGCCGAACCTCGATCCGTCGTCGCAGGGTCCGGTGAGGACTCGGTCCGAGTGGGTGCACCGGGATTTCGTCTCTCTGTCGCTCCCCCGGCCCCTGTACGGGCACCGTGGAATCCCTCGGGGGGGGTCGGGACGGGGTTCCGGCCGGTCGGACGGGGTGACTCCCCAAGACCATTGCTCGGAGGGACGTGGGGGTGTGGACTCCCGGGGACCGGGGTGTGGGGTGTGTCCCGGGTACTGGGGAGTTAGGGCCCGAGGGGGACGGAGGTGTGGGATGGTCGAGATGTCTTCTTGGACGGAGGCGCCGTCTCCTCAGTCAGACACACAGGGCCGGGGCCCGCTCCGGACGAGCCCCCTTGCCTTGACCCGTCGGCCCTTAGTGTCTCGTAGTTCGATACCTTCCCGCACCCCTGTCCCGACCTCCCCTGTCGCGGTGCCGGCGGGGGACCCGGATCAGGGTAGACGTCCTCCGCGTCTCGTCCCGAAGTCTCGTCTACGGGTCCCGGTAAGTCTCGGACAGTCAGGGACGGTGGTGCCCACCCGTGGTCTCCCCGCAGGCCCTGGGGGTACCCACCGGGACTGTGGTCTAGAGTCCCAGAGACGTTGACCCTGTCATCCCAGTGGACCTGCCCCCTCGGGTCCTCCTCGTCCCGGTCTCCGTCCACTGGGTCGGAGGTAGTCCCGTCCGTAGACGGAGGGTGGGGAGTGGGACCGGGGGTCGAAAGACCCTTCGGGGTCCCCTGTCTGACCGTGAGTCGTGTTGAAGTCGGGTCAGGGCCCGGGGGTTTTCCGTCGGACCTCAACCCCGGGGCCCGACGTGTGGGGACGGGTAGGACCTCGTACTACCCTTCCGGTGGGCTCCTCGGACGTCCTGCGGGTCCGGACCCACTGTGTCCCCAATGGGGTGACGGAAATCGCTCTGCGTCTCTGCGGACGACGGGCGTAGACGGACCGTAGTACGGGTCTGGATAAAAATTCGGGTAAATGATCTTTAGGGTGTTTAATTTCCTTTATGCCTATTACGTCAGTCTTAGGACCCCCCGTTTATTTTCGACTTGTGTCAGTCGAGGTCGAGGAGGATGAGGTCGCACTCTTAGAGTTGGTGTTTGGTCTAGAGGGGTTTCACGAGGCCCCTACGTCCGTGTAGGACACACTCCTCCCGTCAGGTCGTGTGGACCCCGACGTCCGGGTCCGGTGCCGGGTGCCGTCCCGACGTTTTCCGTTAATGGAGATGCTTTTTATTTCCGTTGTTTATGTTTATGGGCTGAAATACTGGGCTCTTGCGTCTAGTGGTCAGTGATGACTATCGTACAGTTCTGCCGTGCAAGCGAGGGACTCCACTCCGGTCCGGGGGTCCTGTTCGACCGACCGGCTCCACTTCCCGTCTCTCGGGGTCCGGACGACCGGAGGTTCCAGCTCTCAACAGGACGTCCAAATGACCGAATAGACGTGGATTTCAACAGTCCTGTGTGCCGATCTGCCGAGGACTCCTTTTGTGTAGTTTCCGTGTCGACCCGTGGTTCGGAGACGTCTGGGGGTCCTCGGGGCCCCGGACAGGAGGGTCGGGTGTCCGGAGACCCCGGGGAAGGGGACGAGCGAGGTGGCCGGTCCACCGGTCCACAGGCGAGAGATCGGTGGGGAAGTGGTCTCGGAGGGGGAGACGTAGGACTGTGTCACCCACGGTTCTCTGACCCCCAACCCCCAGACGTGTCCACCTTCACCTCGGTGCCTACCCCTCCATACACGGACACGCACACGCGTACACACACACTCTTACACGCATATACACTTGTGTACATACACTACGTTCATGTGCACATTCGTTCATGTACTAATATACACACGTGTACACACATACACGGACACACGCACACTCATGTACGTACACACACTCGCTCACACGCATACACAAACACAACACACGCACACACGTGCGTACACCCATGTACATACACTCGTATTCGTACACACCTATACACACACGTCCGTACATTCATGTACATACACACACGCACACATACACACGTACTCACACTCTCTCCGTCTTTCTGTGTCTCTGTAGGGGTCTAGGGGGACGGACTCCAGTGGGGCACGTAAGACTCGACTGTGTACCACCCCTGTTCCGGGTGGCCAGGGTGGTACAAGGCCCTACCCTGTCTGGGAGGGGACCCCCGGTCCCCCTCCTTCGTCGGGGTCACCGAGCCGGGGCGGGGTCGGGGCGGACGGGGGCTACCGGGACCTTCGGTGCGAGTGTAGGACGGCCTCCGGTCCGCCGGAGGACGACGTCCCCACCCCCGCCCGTCGACCTTGACCTCGCCCGGTGCACAGGGGGGGGTAGAGGCCCTGGTGTCTTCCCGGACGTCGACTGTAGGGGTCGATGACCCTCGAGCGGAGGGAGCTAGAATAGGCGGGATGTCTCGTTCTCCGACTGTAAGTACCCCCCACCCGTCCGGTACCTCCGCAGTAGAGTCGGACGTCCTCTCCGACCTCCATCGCCCTTCCCGTCTCAGGGACGGCGTGGACGAGGACATTCTGGTGGGGTCGGGGGCCGGGGTTGCGGTGGGTCAGTCCTTTCCGGTCTACCACTCCGACACGGTCGAGGCACTGCCCGTCCGTCGCCCACTCCCCGCTCGGGTGCCCCTGTGTACTTGTAGTTAAAGTCCACCTGCCGTCTGACAAGTCTCTTAATAGTTTTCGAACCTTTAATTCGTGTTACAGCTTACGAACTGGGAAGTGGTAGTGTCCCCGGTAGGTCCCCTAACAGGGTCCTGTTCCTAGGGGTGGCAGGTCCTCTTAGTGGGCGGACGAACGTAAGGCGGGTCCGACACGGGTCGATACGCGTGTGCGCAAGTAAAAAAACAGGTCCTTTCTAAAGTTTCTGAAAAGAGGTATCTTTTCTATGGGGACCCGAAGGGACCACCGAGCCACCATTTCTTAAGCGGACGACTACGTCCTGTGTGCCCAAGATAGGGACTTGGTCCCCCTAGGGTGTATGACACTTCGTTCAGTCGTAGACATGTTCCTAGGACAGATGGCAGAAATTTGTCGATGTGCACTGTCCACGGGTCCACCTGAGTGGACGTCTTCGTCCAGCTCGCCCAACGACCGTTTCAGGGAGTCAGACGGCCACAGGATTACACACCAAACCCGGTACAGGGAAAAGACGTGGCCCCTGTCACAAATGAAGACACCGACTTCGTCACCGGAGGGGTCAGAGCTCCCTTCGGGACAGGAGTGTGACTTCCGTCTTGAAAAAGGATGGAGACTTTCCATAGGTTCTTAATGTCTGAGAGAATTTCTCGACATAGGAATGAACGATTATCTCTTACTCGTCAAAATATTCGGTTTACAAAAGTTTCAAGGACCTTGTATTTCTTTGAAGATTATAAAATTTCTCCGATCGCACATTCCCCCTTCCCTGTGAAAAGTCTCTTTGGTTGTCGAGTTTTTCGTAGAGGTACATTATAGGGTTTAAAGACGTTAGTTCCCCTTAGGACCCGTTTAATCTGACAAAACTATTACCCAATTTTTCTGCTGTGCTACAGAAACAGGACTAAATATTTAGGTCACGTATAAAGTGAAAGTACTAGACCTACAAAAAAGTACTCTCTTCGTCAATGAGACTTAAAGGATTTGAGGTATATGACAAAGTTGGTCTCTTCGATCGTAGTGAAGATGCACTATGGGTTCTAGTGCTTTTAGTATTTCACTATTTCGGTTGATGTGACGTCTTAAGACTGTTTGTCCGTAGTTACAATCAAGACTTACACACTATGACCTTATGACACCACTGTCTAATTTTGGTTATTGTTGGGTTTTTGTTTTGTTTTTCTTTGGGACAGTCTGTTAAGATTGCAGACAGTAGACTTTTGAGAATTCTCTATTTGTTGTGCACTTTTGTGAGTCGTGGACTTTTTATAAGTTGGTCGATCCTTCCCCCCGTGAGGTAGACTACCTCCTGTGCGCACCTTTTGGATTTCCACTACAGTATGGGGTTCCGCTTTGTGACGTAGGAGGGGGGGGTTGTATTCTTGTTCCCTTCGTCCGGTTGTGCCACGTTCGAGGTGCAGGTTGACTCTCTGCAGTCCGTTCTGCTACTTTACTGGCTGTATATCAATCTTTCTCCTTTCTTTTGGATAGAGTCAAGTGTCTGTTGTACCAGAAGATGTTTCTGTTACGATTCCTTAGTTGGTTTTCTGATAGTCTTGACTCTTCGTCCAAGTCGTTCCAACGTCGTATATTCCACCTATCTGATTTTTTAGTTTACGTAAACATACATAGATGTCACTTGTTAGACTTTTACTTTAAGTCATTCTTTACGGTATGTATTACTATAGTTTTCGCATTTACTAAATTCTTATTTAAGTTACCTTCTTCATACTTTGAAGGGAGTATCGAGTCAACCATTTCTTAGACGGACGGACTTCTCAGACGTTCTCTGAGACCAAGTTAAGGATCCAGTCCTTCTAGGCGACCTCTTCCCTATCCGATGGGTGAGGTCATAAGAACCCGAAGGAAGCACCGAGTCGACCATTTCTTAGGTGGACGTTACGCCCTCTGGACCCAAGTTAGCGACCCAACCTTTCTAGGGGACCTCTTCCCTTTTCCTTGGGCGAGACCATAAGACCGGATCTCTTAACCTTTCTCAACGTTTCTCAACCTGTACTCACTGGTTGAAAGTGAAATGAAGTGAAGTCATATTTTGAATGTGAAACTTTTGACGTTTTGAAACTTTCTTTGATGTCTAAATTTATTTACCTTTCCATAAGTTCAAGTACCTAATCTACATTGTAACGATTCTACCGTTATGAGGGGGTTGACTAGTTGTTTCAGTTACGGGAGGATTAGTTTTAGGATCGACTGTAGAGACATCTTTGACTGTTCAATTAAGATTTTAACTATACCTTTATGTTCCTTGGGTCTTGTCGGTTTTATTGAACATTTCCTCCTTGTTTCAATCTCGTGAGTATGGAGGGTTAAAGTGTTGAATGATGTTTCGATGTTATTAGTTCCTTCACACTATAACCAAGTCAAGTCAGCGAGTCAACATAGGCTGAGAAACGCTGGGGTACTTGGCGTCGTGTGGTTGAGGGCCTCCGGTGGGTTTTGGTACAGGTAACTCAACCACTATGGTAGGTTGGTAGAGTAGGAGCCAGCAGGGGAAGAGGAGGACGGGAGTTAGAAAGGGTCGTAGTCCCAGAAAAGATTACTCAATCGAGAAGCGTAATCCACCGGTTTCATGACCTCAAAGTCGAAGTTGTAGTCAGGAAGGTTACTTGTAGGTCCTGACTAGAGGAAATCCTACCTGACCAACCTAGAGGAACGTCAGGTTCCCTGAGAGTTCTCAGAAGAGGTTGTGGTGTCAAGTTTTCGTAGTTAAGAAGCCGCGAGTCGGAAGAAGTGTCAGGTTGAGAGTGTAGGTATGTACTGATGACCTTTTTGGTATCGGAACTAATCTACCTGGAAATAACCGTTTCATTATAGAGACGAAACATTGTACGACAGATCCAACCAGTATTGAAAGGAAGGTTCCTCATTCACAGAAAATTGAAGTACCGACGTTAGTGGTGGACGTCACTAAAACCTCGGGTCTTTTTATTTCAGTCGGTGACAAAGGTGACAAAGGGGTAGATAAACGGTACTTCACTACCCTGGCCTACGGTACTAGAAGCAAAAGACTTGCAACTCGAAAGTCAGTTGAAAAAGCGAGAGGAGAAAGTGAAAGTAGTTCTCCGAAAAATCAAAGAGAAGTGAAAGACGGTATTCCCACCACAGTAGACGTATAGACTCTAATAACTATAAAGAGGGCCTTTAGAACTAAGGTCGGGTCGCAAAGAGTACTATGTGAAACGTATATTCAATTTATTCGTCCCACTGTTCTATGTCGGAACTATATGAGGAAAAGGATAAACCTTGGTCGGACAACGAGGTACAAGTCAAGATTGACAACGAAGGACTGGACGTATGTCCAAAGAGTTCTCCGTCCAGTCCACCAGACCATAAGGGTAGAGANAGTCCACCGGACCATAAGGGTAGAGAACTTCTTAAAAGCTGTCAAATAACACTAGGTGTGTCAGTTTCCGAAACCGTGTCAGTTATTTCGTCTTTATCTACAAAAAGATCTTAAGTGAACGAAAAAGCTACTAGGTCGCCTACAACCGTTAAACTAGAGACCAAGGAGACGGAAAAGATTTAGGTCGAACTTGTAGTCCCTCAAGTGCCCAGTGCATAACCATGACTGTATATCTAGTCACCTTGTCTTGACTCTCAGATCTTTATTTGGGTACGTAGATACCGGTTGACTGAAAGGTCGTTCCCACGGTTGACAGTCCCACCCCCCCCTAACAAAGTTTTATATCACGTTCCGAGTACCTATCAGTCTACATTTTCTTACTTCGACCTGGGAATGGAGTGTGGTATATGTTTTGAATTTTCCTCAGTTTCTGGATTTACACTTTCATATCGATTTTGATATTTTGTGAAGTCTTTTAAGGCCCCATTTACAGACGCTGTCACCTTAGACTCTATACTGTGTTTTTCGGGTTCCCTTTCTTTCTCTATTTAATCTAAAGTATTTGTAAATTGTTAAAACACGAAGTTTCTTAGGGTAGTTCTTTCACTTTTCTGATTCTTACCCTTCCCTATAGTCATTCAGTGTAAAGACCGGTCTCTGAACATAGACCTTATAGATTTCTTGACTGTCGAGCTGTTAATGCTCTGTCTATTGACTTAGAATTTTACCCGTTTCGTAGATTTCTCTGTGAAGAGGTTTCTCTATATATTTGCAGGTTATACGTGTACTTTTCTGTGACTTGTAGCAATCGGCAATGTCTTTACGTTTAATTTTGGTGTACTTTATCGTGGCGTGTGGGGGACCTTACCGATGTTGTTTTTTCCGTCTACTTTTGACCACTACTACACGACCCTAACATTTTGCCGTGTCGGCAAAGGTCTTTTGTCAGACGGTCAAGAAGTTTTCCAACTTGTGTCTCAATTGTACACTGGTTCGTTAAAGTGAGGCTCGATAGATGGATCTTCTTCACTTATGTTTACAAGTACGTTTTTGAATACGTACTTACGAGTGTCGTGGTAATAAGTGTTGTGGGGTTTTGACGTTTGTGGTGTTTACAGGTAGTTACCCTTTTGCCTATTTGTTTTACACCAGAGGGTTATGGTACTATGTAACGAGTGGTACCTTTTCTTACTTCATGACTAAGTACGATGTTGTACGACGACGACGACGACGATTCAGCGAAGTCAGCACAGACTGAGACACGTCGGGGTGTCTGCCGTCGGGTGGTCCGAGGGGGCAGGGACCCTAAGAGGTCCGTTCTTGTGACCTCACCCAACGGTAGAGGAAGAGGTTGTGTACTTTGTGACCACTTGGAATTTTTCTACTACCATTCACTCTTTTGATCTGTTTTTTCCAACGTACAATATGTTGAGGTAAATATACTTCACAGGTCTTGTCCGTCAAATATCTCTGTATTTCATCTGGTCACAAACGGTTCTTGATCCTCGTCGCTTCCAATCTCTCTCTACCTCCTTTACTCTCACTGACTACTTTCCTACTCCAAAGAAAGACCTCACTACTTTTACAAGATTTTAACTAGCACCACTACCAATGTGTTGAGAATTGTCTGATCTTTGGTGACTTAAAATGTACCATACCTTAATATAGAGTTATCTCGACAATGATTTTGTGTCTATGTAGTTTTATTTTAAAATATTTTGTAAGTTCACTGGGGGGACCTTCCGTTCTCTTTTTTTGTCTCTTTATTAGTTCTTTGTTTGTCCTAGTTTGTCTCTTTGTTTGTCTTAGTTTTTTATTTTTTCGTCTAAATTCGGGGCTGTATAGTCATTAAGGTAATTTACATTTGCTGGATTTATCTGGTTAATTTTCTGTCTCTAACTCGTCTGAAAAAAAAAAATCTGAGTTATTATACGACAGTTTTCTTTGAGTGAAGTTCATATTACTATTTCCGTTCAAACTTTTCATATATATCCCTGAAGGACCACCAGGTCACCAATCCCTAAGCGGACGGTTACGCCTCTTAGTTAGGGGCCAAGTCCTTCTAGGGCGCGCAGACCCCGTTACTAGGGGTGCACGGTGTTAACGACTCGGGCACGACCTCTCGGACCCGAGGTGTTCTCTTTCGTAACGTTACTCTTCGGGCGCGGCGTTAATCTTTCATCAGGCGCGTGTCGTACCTGCTGGGTCTTGTTAGTTTTTATTCGTCTATTGAGACGGCATATGGACTTTGATCACGTTGTGACTACTAGTGGACCGAAAGTTGTGTTCAGCCTTACAATTTTTTCTTTTTCCCTCTCTTTTTCTGTTTAGTACGGTCGGATTCTCTTTTGTTTCTAGTCCTTAGGGGACCACCCGGTCCCAATTCTGAGACGCGAAGGTGACGTCCCGCGTGGTCAGACCAGGGACTGACCCCTCGATTGTAGGGTGTGTGAGGCACCGTACGGAGGGGCACGTGGAGGGTTTCCACGATACAGCTATGGGTCATTTTGTCTAAGGTCTTGTTTCTTTTAATAGTCTCTGGGTATCTCCCTGTAAAGTGTCACCAGTTCCCTAATAATTAGAGACTCTGATGTGTCGTCAGAATGAACACATGGTCTGTTGTGTTGTCGTTTTACATTCTTCGCGTTTGTCCACCTTGACCCCCCTTTCTTTCCTGTTTAGGTATTAATCTCAACTCCTGAAGTTTTGAGCGAACTTGCTGACTAGTGGTAGTCTAGTCGCCTCAGTGGGTCAGCACAGGCTGAGAAACGTTGGGGTACCTGACTCGGACGATCCAAGGAGGTACTATCTGGATCTACTAATTAGGTGTTTCTATGGCTCTTGATTTGTAGTTGGTTATCCCAGATTAGTTGGAAATGTCTTGATAGGTGGGGCTTTATCGTCTTATGTGTAAGAGAAGTTCATGGATACTTTGAATGTGGTTCTGTCTGGCATAAGACCCGGTCCTTTTTATTGAAGTTCTTTGGCTCTTCTTGGCCTTGGTATGTCTTCCGCGAGAGGTGGGTGTTACCCGAGTTTGTCCTCGAGTCGTTGTCTTTTCGTTATCCCTCGGAGGTTTGTGAACCTTTCGTCGTTGTAAGGAGGTTCAGTAGGCTACAGTCTCTCCTTGAGAGTTCCTTTAGTGTAATTTTCTTTTGCTTTTATATTATATGGTTTTGGACACCCTGTGGTGAATTCTCGATACTCCTCTTAAATATCGTGATTCAAGTACATGATCTTTCTTCCTTTTCAAACTTTAGTTATTCGAGAGTAGAGTTCTTGAGTTTTTTTCTTGTTTTGTTTGGGTTTTGTTCGTCTTCCTTCTTTTTATTACTATTTTTATCTTTAGTTACTTTGACTTTTGTCTTTTAGTTATCTCCCCTCCTTTTTTTTTTTAGTTACTTTATTTCTCGACCAAGAGACTTTTCTAGTTAGTTTAACTTTTCGGAGATCGTTTTGACTGTTTCTTTTTTCTCTTTTTTCTGTTTAGTGGTTATATTCTTTACAAAGTCCACTATAATAATGTCTGGCACCCCTACAGTTTCCTGATTATTCCATTACTATCCCTGTTGAAATTGCGTATTTGAACTGTTAGATTCAATTTACTTGGTTAAGAATTCCCCCCGACCCCCTTGATGGTGTTACTTCGTCTCGTAAGTTTATCGGATATTGATAAACTTTTTAGTTTTAAAATTAAATTTTTGAGAGTTTTTTCGTTAGAGGTTCGGGTCTAAGGGACCTCTTAAGCTGGTTCGTAAATTTCCGCTTAATCGTAGTATATATGTTAGAAAAGGTCTTTTATCTCTTTCCTCTAAAGGTTAAGTAAAATACTTAGTGGGACTATGGTTTTGGTTTGAGACATGTTTCTCTCTTTTGACGACCGGTCACAGGAAGTACTACGTCTAGGTTTCACTTGTACTTCCAGGAGTCCACACACACTGAGAAACACTGGGGTACCTGGTATGTCAGGTACCTTAAGAGGTCCAGTCTTATGACCTCACCTACCGGAAAGGGAAGAGGACCCCTAGAAGGGTCGGGTCCCCAGCTTTGGTCCGGAGGATGTAACGTCTACCTAAGAAATGGTCGACTCCGTGGTCCCTTCGGGTTCTTACGACCTCACCCGTTACATGGGGAAGAGGCCGCCGAGAGGGACTCGGTTCTTATCTCGACCCCAGAGGACGCGACGTCCGCCTAAGAAATGGTTGACTCGATACTCCCTTCGGGAGGAGTTGTTTCATAATTGTTTGTCTCTAATCGTTGTACATTCTCCTTAATATATAGGGTTAGTTCACCCTCCGTTCGACCAGGTTATAGACTTTTAGTCACTTTGGTGTACTTTTATAGTAAGTTATGTAGTCTTTCGACACTTTTATGAGTTGTAGGTAGGTACTATTTTTAGAGAGTCTCTTGAAGGACTTGAGCTATGTCTCGTAGATGTTTTTAGAATGTCAATTGCGAAAGAGGAGTTCTACCCCTTGTATCGTACCTACGGACGAGTGGTGAGAATGAGTTGTGTCACTCTACTCCGCTCTTTTACGTGTGTCTAACCTTCCTTCTGTATCGGAACCGGGACAAACGTCTGCTGTCCCTACAGAACCATCTGTTAGGGTCCCTTAGATGGTTTTTGAGGATCTTGTTTATTCACTCTGATAGCTTCAGTGTCCTATGTCCTATTTGACTTTAAGGTGCATGGTCGTTAGTGATTTTAATTCTTACGTTATGGTGGATGTTAGTGTGTGTCTTTTTATACGGATGCACATTTAGATTGTTTTGTGCATGTCCTGAATTTGTGTGACTTTTCGTGTTTAAGGACTACTTTCTTTGGATCCAGATGTGTGTGCCTCTCTGTATCTTAAAAGTGTCTAACTTTCTGAGTTGTGTCATTTCTACAGTCGAGAGGGGTTTGACTATATGTCCAAATTGTGTTAAGGAAAGTTTTAGGCTCGTTGTAAAAAAACATTGGTATCTGTTCTATTAAGATTTTCAGTATATCTTTCCGTTGTCTCCACCTTATCGATCCTGGTAAAACCTTTTACTAATGCACCCTCCTTAGTCAGATAGACTAAAATTCTGAATGATATATCGATGTCGTTAGTTCTGACATATTCTTCTCTATCCGGTTGTTCGTCTTATCTCTTTGGGGTTCTGTCTGGGTGTTTGTACGGGGTGACTACAAAATGTTTCTGAGTCTGGTTAGTCACTTCCTGTCTGTTGGAGAGTCGTTCACCACCACCTCGTTGTGGAGTGGTCTCCGGTTTTTTTTTTTTTTCACTGGGAGTTGGATTTGGAGTATGACTGTGTTTTTAATTAGGTCCTGTCTAGTCTCGGATTTACATATTGAATTTTGATCTTCTCTCGTGTCCTCTCCTAGAAACCCTAGGTCCTGTTACGTTTATGAAAAAAGACATTACTTTTTGACTATTTGAACTGATGAACTGGGTTTAAATTTTGAAGACGAACCTTGGGGAGTAACGCTCTTACAAATTTTTTTTTTGTTTGTTGTTATACCTGGTTCTGTTCCTACGTGTGAGAGTGACGAAGATAAGTTGTACCATGACCTTCAGGACCGGAGTCGTCAGTCCTGTTCTCTTTATTTTCCGTAGTTTTGACCTTCCTTCCTCCATTTTGACAGTGATATGCGTCTGCTGTAGTATGATGTGCACCAAAAGGTATGTCTTTTCGGATTCCGAGGTGTGTTTTTCACGATCTTTGCTATTTGTTTAAGTCGTTCCATCCGCCTATATTCTAATTTTATGTCTTTAGAGAACGTAAAGAAATATGACTGTTACATTATAGTCTTTCTTTTTCATTGTTTTGTTTTGGTGAAATTTTTAACGTAGGTTTTTTATTATGAACCCTTATTTGGACTGATTCTTTCATTTTGTGAATGAGCGATTCTTGACATTTTGTGCCTATTTCCTCTAGTTTCTACTAAGTCTCTACCTCTTTATAGGGTACGAGAACCTAACCTTCTTAATTATAACAATTTTACCGGTATGAGAGGTTAGATGTCTAAATTACACTAAGGATAGTTTAGTTGGTACCATAAAAAGTACTTTGATCTTCTTTATTAGGATGTTAAATATACCTTGGTATTTTCTGGGTCTTAACGGTTTCGTCAGGACTCCTTTTTCTTGTTTCGACCTCCGTATTGACAATGTCTGAAGTCTGTTAGTATGTTTCGTTTCCATTAGTTTATTCGAGTTTATCATTAGTTCATTAGTTATTCGAGTCGACCATTTCTTAGACAGACGTTACGTTCTCTGAGTCCAAACTGAGGACCCAGGTCTTCTGAAGGGACCTCTTCCTTTACCGTTGGGTGAGGTCCTAAGAAGGGACCTTTTAGGGTACCTGTCTCCTCGGACCGTCCGATGTCAGGTACCCCAACGTTCTCAGCCTGTACTGAATCGTTGATTCGGTGGTATCAGTTAATTGGATATTATTTCCTCTGTTCTTACCTGTTACCCCTTTTTTTTTCTTACATTTTACTCTTTTTCTGTTAGAGAAGTTATTCTCCACGACCCTTTCGACCTACACGAACGTTCGAGTCAGTGAGTCAATACAGTCTGAGAAACACTGGGGTACCTGACATCGGGTGGTCCGAAGAGAAAGGTACTCCACAAGGTCCGTTCTTGTGACCTCACCCAACAGTAAAAGAGGAGGTCCCCTAGAAGGGCCGGGTCCCTAACTTGGGTCCAGAGGACGCAAAAGACGTGACGTCCACCTAGGAACTGGTGACTCGGTGGACCCTTCGGGTCTTTCGACCTGTCGGTGTACATTCAGTCACTTCAATCTTGTATGAGTGTAGTATATGTTTTTATATTCTGTGTCTGCTCCTGTGTCCGTTTTGTAAGAGAACTGTATTTAGTATCGGTATAAAATAATACAGTCAGAGAGGTATTTTCGTTTTTATTCGTTTACCCTGGATTAGTTTAAGTTTTCGAAAACGTGTCGTTTTCTTTGGTATTTGTTTTACCTTTCTGTTGGATGTCTTACCCTCTTTTGTAGACGTTTACTACGATGGATGTTCCCCAAGTCAAGGTTTGATATGTTTGTCAAGGATGTTGAGTCATTGTTGTTGTTTTTCCTTGTTAGTTTTTCGCCCGTCGTCTGGATTCATCTGTAAAAGGTTTCTTCTTTGTGTCTACCGCTTGTCTGTGTACTTTTCTACGGGTTGTAGTGATTGATACTCGTTACGTTCGGTTTCGATGTTCCTCCATAGTGGAGTGTGGTCAGTCTTAGTCAAGTCAAGTCGACGAGCCAGTACAGACTGAGAAACGTTGGGGTACCTGACCTCGTGCGGTCCGAAGGGACAGGTAGTGGTTGAGGACCTGGAACGAGTTTGAGTACAGGTAGCTCAGTCACTACGGTAGGTTGGTAGAGTAGGAGACAACGGGGGAAGAGGAAGACGGGAGTCCGAAAGGGTCGTAGTTCCAGAAAAGGTCACTCAGTCGAGAAGCGTAGTCCACCGGTTTCAAAACCTCAAAGTCGAAGTCGTAGTCAGGAAGGTTACTTATAAGTCCTGACTAAAGGAAATCCTCCCTGACCAAACTATACGAACGGGAGGTGATCAGAGGTCATTCTTACCGATAGTAGTTTTTTAGATGTGTGTTTAGACCTCTCCCACACCTCTTTTCCTTTGGGGGAATGTGGTAACCACGTTTATATTTGACCATATCGGCTACTACCTTTTGTCATTCTTGCAAAGAATTTTTTGATTTTCTCAAAGGTGCACTAGGTCGTTCGGGTGAGGACCCGTATATGGGTCTGTTTTGAGATTGAGCTTTTCTATGCACGTGAGGTTACAAGTGTCTTCGTGATAAGTGTCGTCGGCTCTGTACCTTCGTTGGAGTTGCAGGTAGCTGTCTCCTGACCTATTTCTTCTGTACCACGTGTGTGTGTTGCCTTATGGCGAGTCGGTGCTTTTCTTTCTTTCCTCACGACCCACGTCGTTGCACCTAGCTGGATCTCGACTAGTTTGACTTCATTCCGCGAGTCCCTTTCTGTTACAATATGCTTAGTGAACACCTTAGATTTTATACTATAAATACAAGTCTTATTTATTTGAATAAAAGTTTTGTCTTTGTCTGAGTGTTTCTTTTATGACCACCTACGGTCCTCCCTCCCCTAGACCCCTCCCAAGCTAACCCTCATACCTTGGTCGCTCGTGTTTAGTGATATATGTTTTGTCTATTTGTGGTTCAAGGATGACGTATCGTGTCCCTTGATATAGGTCATAGAATATTATCTGGCATTTCCTTCTCTTATACTGTTTTCCTACATAATGTTATAGAATATTATTTGGTGTCACCTTTTTATTATACACATTGTGACACGACATGTAGTCCTGGATCGTGTCATAGTATTTAGTTGAATATGAAGTTAATTTCTTTTTAGTGTCTTCTTATGACTGTTGCACTTTCTTTTCATACAATGCCCTTCTGTAGTTTCACACTTTGGTTTACACACGAGTCTTGCGTCAAAAGTTTTATTTACCATATGTATATGTGTGGAACCTGTCAATCCTCTAGGTTGGTCAGGTAAGATTTCCTTTAGTCAGGGCTTATGAGTAACCTTCCTGACTACGACTTCGACTTTGACGTTATGAAACCGGTGGACTACGCTTCTCGGCTGAGTGACCTTTTCTGGGACTACGACCCTTTCTGACTCCCGTCTTCCTCTTCCCCCGCTGTCTCCTACTCTCCCAACCTACCGTAGTGACGGAGTGCCCTGTACTCAAACTCGTTTGAGATCCTCGACCACTTCCTGGCCCTTCGGACGGTGCAACGTCAGGTACCCCAGTGTTTTTCAGTCTGTCCTGAATCGCTACCTCGTTGTTGTTACGTATGAGTGTACGACTTTTTTTTAGTTTTTGACCGATTTCAGTGTCTACTTTCACTTTTCACTCTCACAATCAGCGAGTCCGTACAGACAAAGAGACGCTGGGGTACTTGACGTAGACGGTCCGAGGAGACAGGTGCCCTAAGAGGTCCGTTCTTAAGACCTCACTCGACGGTACGGGAGGAGGTCCCCTAGCAGGGCTGGGTCCCTAACTTGTGCACAGAGGACACCGGGGGCGTAACGTCCACCTAAGAAATGACGGCTCGGTCGTCGCTTGTGGGGTATGACTGTGATTTGACTTAATTGATGACTACTAAGTTATCAACCTATTAAACATTCATGTCCTAGGTTTGGCACCAGTTATTCGGCCCGAAATTCTGTGTGAGACGAAGAATGTACACAAGTAGTCTAGGGGACGGGTACATAGACCGGTAAGATTGTTCCACACTTTCCGTGTGCACACACACATACGCACACACACACGACCCCCCACGACTGTCCGTACGAGACCCAAAAGGGTTACACGATTCTGTAAACACGTTCTGTGTGTCCAGGGGCAGTACGGGGAGGGTAGTGGACGTCAGGAGAAGTAGTTCTTCTCTCAATTTTCCACGTTGAACCCCGAGGGGACCACCGGGTTACCGACTCTGAGGCACGAGGGGTACGTCCCCCGGACCCAAGGTAGGGGTCAGTCCCTTGATCTCAGGTAAACGGTGTGGATTCTCAGACGTACGTCGTTAATTCTGGGGGCCGTCAGTTTATTCATTTATTAATTTGAAAAAAAAAATTCCCCCGATGATCGTCCGTGAAGGAACCACCGAGTCTACCATTTCACAGACGGACGTTACGCCCTCTGGGCCCAAGCTAGGGACCCAACCCTTCTAGGGGATTGAGTGAGATCCTGAGAACGGACTTTTTGGGGTACCTGTCTCCTCGCACCATCCGATACCAGGTACCCCAACGTTTCTCAACCTGTACTGACTCACTGGAGTAATCGTCCGTGACGTCACCGGTTCTTCGACCCCCGTGTAACTTCCCACACAGTAAGACGGGTTTCTTTACAGACCAACGAGGTCGTTCACTTTCCCCTGCCTACTTTTGTTTCTACTCATGTCCCTCGCGACACCCCCTAGGTGTCTCTTATCGTAAAGGACGTGAATCTTACGGGTCCACCGAGTCTACCGTTTCTTAGACGGACGTTACCGTCTTCTGGACCCAAGTTAGAGATCCAACCCTTCTAAGGGACCTCTTCCTTTGCCGTTGGGAGGTCGTAAGCACGGACCCTTTAGGGTACCTGTCTCCTCGGACCGCCCGATAGCAGGTACCCCAGCGTTTCTCATCCTGTACTGACTCACTGATTGTGTGTGTATTATGGACCTGTCCTACTCGGACTTTTCTTCGGTACTCTACAATTTTAGACCCGTACTAAACGAACCGAAACTACCCGAATAAGGATCCACAACTCACTTCGACCGTCGACCACGACCACAATCCCAGGTGGTGGGACGTTCTGCTCCACTGGCCCTTCCCCCCCAAGTGGTGGCGGGGCTGCCGACCAGGTTCAGCGGGGTCGCATTGACGGTCATGAAACGTGGTCGGTGCTGTAAAAAAATTTTAATTGTTAGAGGTGAGGGTTTCGTCAATCCCTAGGAATATTTCCACAATGACTAAAGATTGTAATAAAAAGATTTACATAGTAGGAAAGCTAATTGTCCGTTGGTCCGATTTCGGTACGGAACTGGGTGAACTAGTTTATAGGTACAGAGAAGACTATTACTTTGGTTGAAGTAAAGGGGGTTTAGTCTGGGACTTTATTTACTTCAGTCTAAAATGCAGACGTCAAAGGGTCTCAGGTAGTGTTCGTACAAAAGTCGGCTACTTGTCCCTTTACAAACTGCACCATACGGGACACTAAGAGTTAGGGGTCCTTATTCACGTGTCTTCTCCGTAGCTTAGGTCTCGCTAGTAGGGCCCGAGTCGAACCGGGTTGGCCACGTGGATGCCCTTGTCTTAGGAGTGCGAGGGAAGGTCCTCGAGCTGTGGTCATAGACAGGAGTGGCAGGTGAATGCGAGAATGAGTCCCTTTGTCACTAGTTTCGGAGTATGATACCAAGGCGAGTCACCGGTACGTCACAGGGAAGGGGGTCCGACTGGGACGACCGACGGGGTACTCTCCTCGACTAGGGAAGGCCAGTAGGTGTCCATCGAAGACGGGGGACCTTCGACGTCCGGTCTTCTCCCAACAGGTGTTTTACTCTGAACGGGCGTCAGTAGAGGGTGCCTTCACGGGACGTGGCGAACGGGAATCTGTCGGCAGTGGGGTGGTCGCTTCGCCCTCCAGAGGTCTGTGGTGCTCCAGGTGTTCCCTACCCGACGACTGGTTCTGGGCGTCACTCGCTCGAGATTGTGCCCCGACCAGACCCTTACAGCCCCTTCTTTTGGGAGGAGAAGACGGGGCTACGCCGACCCCGGGAGGTGTGTCGTCTAAGTGAAGATGTCTGATGTGTTTTGCAAGACCTGTGGGACACGGGAGAGGGGCTCCGAAGTCTTAAGTCTTTGTTTATGAAAAGGTCTCAGGGAAATGGAAAGTACCGTTACATCGATAACCGTCGCCAAGGTACCCTTAGACCTGAGAGAGTGAGGGACTACCTCGACCCGCCGACTCGGATTGGGCTTCCGGTGTGACCGTTTTACGTACTACCCGAGGGCTCGAGGTCCTACCCCCCACAACCGCTAGCGTTCTTGTTTTTGGGTGGAGACGTCACTCGTTCCAAGGACTTTTACCTAGTCTCGAAGGAACACTTTGCGTCTCTTTAGCTCATCGAAGTCACCAACGGGTCTCGGGTCGGCGAGACGCCGAGGAGAATTGGTGCCGCACAATACTTAGTCTTGTGCTTTGGGTGAAGATTTTTGATATGAACCTTTAATACTAGTGTTTCCCCCCCCGACTTGTTAACAGTTTCCGAACCTTTACGCCATTTCTCACTGACACTGGAAAGGTACAGTGTCCTCCGGAGGTCCGAATAAAGTAAGAGGTCCCCTGACTGCAGGGAGGCGGCCCAATGATCGAGTGTGGCGGACGTAGGGTCTGGGACACTGCACGATTGAGAAGTTGTTCCACCGCGGGGTCTCTGTGCGTCGACCACTAGAGACGGGTCCTCGTCTCTCTCAGGGTTTCCCCGCCCTCAGGAACAGATCCCCTGGGAGTCGTTAACACATTGATTGACTTGTCAGACTCACGTTATAAGAAAGGAGTCCCTGATATTTATGTGTGTCAAGGAGTTTACGAGAAACTCGTTCGAAAGGACGAGTTTGGTTCTTCTTTATAATGAGGCGGAATTCCCCTGGGTCCAAGCTAGGAACCCAGCCCTTATAGGAGACCTCTTCCCTTACCGATGGGTGAGGTCATAAGAACGGACCTGTCAAGGTACCTGTCTCCTCGGACCGCCCGATATCAGGTTCCCCAACGTTTCTCAGTCTGTCCTGACTCGTTGCTTGTGAAGTGAGAGTGAATTTCTTCTTCCCTTAGACAACTATTTGACATAAAGTAAGTTTATCTCTTAAGTTTTCCAGGTGGCAACTCTCGCTTTTCCGGTGTCCCTCCTCCATAAACGTTACGAAAATTGTGTCTCCGACACACGAGTCTTATAGATTTTTAAGACATTCAGTTAGTTTCTTTCCCTCCGAGTCCTTCCCCCTCCCTTCGGTTCTGGACTTACCCCGAGTGTTTCTCTTCTTGTGTCGGTCACCCGTCCCGTGGACAGAGTCCCCACGTTTGTCTGGGTCCGTCGCGACGTGTGGACAGGACCCGCCCCAGTCGATGTTTGTGGACGCAGGTCCGTGGAGGGGAGGGGGGGTCCACAAGTGGGTCGTGAGTGTGGACCCTGGAGGGATCGTCTCCCACAGGTATTGTCGGGGCTTCGCTTTTTCTACGGCCCGGGAGTCCTCTAATCTATGACTTTAACACCTGCTCGGGGGACTTTATAGTAGATGGTCCTTGGGAGGTCTGAACACGGGTTCCCTGTGCAGAGTCAGAAATGCGACTCGTCTTCGGCCCGGGAGAGAGATGTCCTCCAAGTTCTTGTCATTCGAGAGGGCAGTACACTATGTTTCTCGGCTGAGGAACCTTTTCTGGGACTACGATCCTTTCTAACTTCCGTTCTCCTCTTCCCCCGCCGTCACCTACTCTACCAACCTACCGTAGTGGCTGAGTTACGTGTACTTAGACTCGTTTGAGGTCTTCTGTCACCTACTGTCTCCTCGGATCTCACGAATCAGGTACCCAGTGTTTCTTAGTCTGTCCTGAATCGTCGATTTACTGTTTGTTTCGAGAAGGCTCGCGATCTCCAAGCTCCAGACCCACCCCGGACCCTCGACTCCGAAGTGGTAGTGGGAGCAGTGTGTCCACACGACCGACATATTTTTGTGTAGTGCGGCACGTGAACTCTACCCACACGAAAGAATCCGCCGGACCGGTTCACACACATTTTGTGGGTGTATTTACCATTATGTTCTACTCGCCTTCGTCAAACTCTTGACTTGTTCCTCGAATTTATAACGAAAGATGAGTAATGTGCTTCCACACGAAAAATTTCCTCTTTTAGTCTATTTATGTTAGTGAGATAATTGTCAAAAAACGAGTATTTCGAAAGTCGCGACGTTTATTTTTGGGTACATGTTGAAAATTTTGTATCACGACCCCTCCCCCGTTACGGGCGGACGTCTAGTACACAGGTGTCCGGGTGCCTGGTCCGTGTGGGGTGGGACGTCACCCCGTCGGGCCCCGGGGGGTCCTGGGACCGAGGGTGTTCGGGATTAGGTCGTTTGGAGTCCGGGAGACTCGAGTCATGGGTCAAAGGTGCTCTTTTCGTCTGCACAGACACACACGTTCTCCGAGGGAGTTGGTGGGGTCGGAAACAAAGTTGCCGGATTTAAGGGTCCAGGATACAGGAGAAACTTAAGTTCCAATCCTCTTTATGGTAGTGGGGTAAAATGTCTACCCCTTTGACACCGAGACTCACCCCTTCCTTGAACGGGTGCACCGAACTCTGGACCTGGGACCTAGAACCCTCATCTGTACTCCGGAGACGTAGGTGTCTGTTCTGAGCCCTGTTTTACGAGGACCCGGCTTCCGGTTCCGAGTCCGGGGCCCACAACGGGTGTCCCCGACTCGTTTCGGGTCCCCTTTCTCGGCGGTTCGACCCACCCCACTCACCCAGACTCAGGAGTCCCGGTATCGTGTCGGGTGGCGGGTCAGAGGAGACGGACGAGGTCCCTCTTCACGGGGCGGGGGTGGGGACGGGTTCCGGGGACGTGCACAGCCCCCTCCACGTCCCCTCCGACCCCCGGTCGCGAGTCCTCCGGGCGGACGGGGTCCTCCAGGGCTCTCGGCTCACGGTGGGCGGTTGTCGGCAGTACAGCGGTGTGTGCCTTCGGTGGTGGCGTGGAGACGTTAAGAGAGTACGGAGGGGACCCTCGTGACTTCCATTTATGTGATTAAACTGAAGTTAGTACCGAAAAATCTTGCTTCACGTGCGATATAATTAAATCCCGTGTCTTGGACTTTTGATGAGTACGTACACAGGCTCGGAGGGTCCGACCCGTTCCCCCTGGACCGTGTACGTCCCCGGTTCCCCCGTCCTCCCTCCGGGTGGGCAGCTTAGCGGTTTACACTCGACGTCGCCCCTGGGCTCGGGGCCTCCGGGTCGGGTCGTCGTAGCCGACCCCCCGACGGGGAGTCGAAGCTCCGTCTCCTGCGAGAGAGACGTTCCCCGGACTCCGTCCACCCGTCCCAGACGTCCGGGTGTCGTCGGGTCCTGGGAACCCTCTCGGACTGAGGGACCAAGGAGCCAGGGACTGATGCAGATTCGTGTCGGACCTCCGTCCCGGGTCGGACACTGGCACCCTGGGGTCGAGGCGGGGAACAGTGGACAGAGGTCGGAACATCCGAGAAATGTCCCCGGGTACCCAGTTGGGTGACTGACCCCAGAATCCCTTTCACAATCAGCGAGTCAGCATAGGTTGAGAAGTACTGGGGGTACCTGGTATCGGTTGGTGTCGAGGGGACAGGCACCTTAAAAGATCCGTTCTTATGACCTCACCCAACGGTAAGGGAAGAGGTCCCCTAGAAGGGTTGGGCCCCTGACTCGGACTCAGAGGGCGTAACACCCGTCTGGGAAATGGCGGACTCAATGGTCCCTTTTACGACCATTACGGTCTGTCGTGTCTCCACGAGCCGGGTCTGACGTGCGTCTGTCGGTTGCTTCCTATGACCGTGGGAGAGTAGAATAAAGCCCTCCACGGTATCCACCGCCCCCGTCCCCCCTCTTAGAGGAGAGGTCTGTGGGCCATCCCCCACTTGTAGTTATGGGGTCCGTCCTTCCCGATCCCTTTCCTGGGGTCGAGCGACAGCCTCGTCCACCGGACACCCTCCGTGTCTGGGTCCGGTCGGGACGGACCCTGGGCGGTTCGGTCACTCACTCTCTTTGTCTGGTCAAGGGTCGTACTCGCAATTCTACTGAAATGTAAATTATTCGCTACCGTGGGGTGAGGTCATGAGAACGGACCTTTTAGGGTACCCGCCTCCTCGGACCATCCGACGTCAGGTACCCCAGCTCTTCTCAGTTGACTCACTGAAGTGAAAGTGAAAAGTGAAAGTTCGTAACCTCTTCCTTTACCGTTGGGTGAGGTCACGAGAACGGACCCTAAGAGGGTCCCCTTAAGAGAGGGTACCCCCTCGGACCACCCGACGGTAGATACCCCAGCGTGTCTCCACCTGTACTGACTTCGCTGAATCGTCGTCGTCGTCGTCGTCGTTCCTTGGTGTGGACACGACAGGTAGTGGCACTGCTGTCGTGGTCTCCTGGACGACCAGACAGAGGTAGTGTTCGTCGGGACTGGCACCAGGGTCCTTCCAGGGGAGGTGTGTTTGACCCCGTCCTCGGACGGGTGACGGGGAGGTCGGCGGGATTCCTCTGTCCCCCGGCCTCCTTCTTCGGCTAGGTCTTTGTGTCGTCGGGTCCCGGTTCCTACAGGGGATCAGAGCCCCTCTTCTTTGACAAGCATACTTCACTTGAAGTCTACAAAACCTTGAATCCTCCCTGCACCCCTACTCAAGGGTTCCTCTTTCTGGTTTGGTTTGAGCCTTGGCCCTCCCGGTGGTACCCTGGGCGGTCCGAGGGTCCGGCGACCTTTTTGGGTCTCCCTTCCCGTCGGTCCACCTGTGTCCGGCCGGTCGACGGGTGCCCGATTGGACCGGGTGGTACACTTGGTTGCGGGACGTGCGTGGTAAGGGGTCCGTCGGACCCGGCCGGTCCGGTCCCGCTGTCCGGTCGGGGCCGGGGAGGAGAGCGGTCCGGTCCGTCCGCGAGGGGGACGCGGTCCGGTACGTCCCTCCGCCACGGGCCGCGGGCGAAGGTGACGCCGAGATTGCTTAAGGGAGCACTCCAAAGAACCTTTAGTCACCGACGTCACATTAGTGTCGACGGCCCCGAGCCTTGTTCGGGCGAGCCCCCGAGGCACACCAATATTAATAATGCTTTAGCGTCAATTCTTTATCACTCCTCCTTGGCTTTGGAACTCCTTATAGGCTCTCGGGTCTCCCATCGCTCGGGTAGCAGCGGGTCCTGTTCCTATGCGAACGGGGAAGGATGACCAGGGGACACGTCGGTAGGACTGGGTGCTAGACGGGTGGACTACTGGACCCGGTCCATCGGTGACGACGGGACCCCTTAGGTCCACAGAAATAGAGCGGGGTGGACGGGTCCCGTCGTGGGACCTGGGGATTCTTAGGGTTCTCACCCGTCTCAAAAGGTGGGGACCCAGACGAGACTGAGTGGGGCCCAGGTAAAGGAAGGTACTTTGTTCGTTCGTACTCTGTGAGAGGTTTCTGGGGAACCGGGACTGTACTGGACTATCGACGAGACCCGTCGAGTAGTGGGTCCGTTCTGGTACGGCCGGTCCCCGCACCCCATACCAAGGGGGTTCTCCCGTCACCACCACCCGACCACCTCCCGAGACTACTTTCCCTTGTCGGTCGTCCAGTGGGGTTCCGAGACGGAACCCCAGAACTCGGTCGCCGACCTGGACGGAGAAGGACCCCCCTTCCCCCACGGGAACGGGTATTTAGTGCCCCGCCCGGGAGCCCCAGTGCGGGTCGTTGTGTTTTCCCTCGGACGCCTCGTTGGGAAGACACGCACGGTTTTGGGGTGGACGAGGGGTCTGCCACGGGGACGACCGTGGTCTGGGGGTGGGGGTGGGGGACAACGTCGGGGTCCACCCTCCTTCCAGACCGGGACGGGTCTCGCGGTCTCTGTCCGCCTGCCCGCCAGGACTCGACGGTATAGGTTGGTTGTGGGTGGTCGCCCGCCGGTCGGTGGTGTCCACTCCGGCAGAGTGGCGGTCTTGTCGGGGTGACCGGTGCGGGTTCGAGACCCCAAGTGAGGGTAGAAAGAGGGGTTTTGCTTTTTCTGTACGAAAGGTATTCTCCACTGAAATAAAACCGTTGAATTGGAAGGGGACACCTGGTGAAGACTGGTCCCAAAGCACGGTTGTCGGAGTCAAGACAATTTGAGGCCTCGCTCTCCCCACTAGGCCACACAAAACTCCGACGTCTTGAGGATTAGGAAGTCTGGTTTGGAGGGTAGGGGGAGAGGCTACCTCTGGAGATACGCCAGTTCCTTGGTGAGACCGTGGTCCGACCTTTGGAGTACTCGGGGAGTCGACATCTTTCCCCCGGTAGGACGGTCTGGCCTCCGGAGAGTCCACCCGTGGGGTGGACGGGGGTTTTCTCTCCTCGGTCTCCGGTTTTGTCGACCCGACCCCCAAGATCTCTTCGGACCTGTCCTCTAGTCTCCCGGTCCGACCTTAGGTGCTAGTCCTCTGTGCCCTTGTTCTACCGATAAGGAAGGTTCTGACCCCACCTCTCCACCCGTGTCTGCGTGCACCTGTTAAACTGGAACTGGGGAGATATCCCGACTTGTCCCAGGGGGTTTAAGTACAGACGGACCCTGGAGTCTTACACTGGCATTCGTTTGGTCCCAGAGGCGTCCACGTTGACCAGTTTACTCCAGAACCCGTGGGTCCTACCCGGGGCTCCGGTTACTGACCACAGGGTCCTTCTCTCCTTAGACCTGTGTCTCTCTTCGGCACGCCGGGTTTCGACGCTCTCCGTCGTCCCTCGGGGCGGGACGGCGCGGCCGTGGCCCCCCCCCCGCGAAGACCGGAGCCTTCCGAGCCACCGATCCAGACACTACGACTCCAAGTCCTCGGGCTGTTCCTTTGAGTGCTGGGGGTCCGGGGGGTTGTTCCTGGGCCGGGGTCCCGGACTCTCTTGCCCTGGAGGTCCAAAGCCTGTCTAGACGAGTTGTCCCTGCTCCAGGTGGTTCCTGGTCCCGTCGGTGTCTCGTCGAGACCCAGTCTTCTGCCTCCGTCGAACCACTCACCCCGACCCCTCGACGAGTAGGGCTGAGCCGAGTGCCACGTGGAGGATGGGGGAGGAGCGTCTCGGGTACCGGGTCCCCTTCTCTCCCGGTCCGACTCTCTCGTCGACGGGTCGCGGGCCGAGTCTCGAGTAGGTGTCCCCTGTGACCCGCCTACCCTGGATGGAAAGGTTCTCGTCGACCACGACTCGCATGGACCGTGGGAAGGCACGAGTTCTCGGAGGTTTCTGGGTTGAGGTAGGGGGGTGGGTAGGGGAAGAGGGAGGGGGTCGTGCACAGGTCGCTCACCGGTCGGCGAGTGGGGACGGGGATTGTATGGGTACCGGCACTGGGGGGAGGGGGTCACGACCCCAACGAAATCTTTATGTGTGTGGTCTGTTTAAGGGGCTCCCTTGACGTGTTTTAGACGGTGCACGGCGAAGGTCGGTCGTCCTGTCACCGTGCCGGGGTCAATTGTGCCAGACTCTACGTGGGTCTGACCCCCGCTAAGACGTCTTGACCGGACCTGAGACCCCAGTTGTAGTGCTCTTCGGTTCTCTTCTGGAGTCCAAAAGACCTGGTTTCCTCGGACTCTCTGTGTCGTTCCGAGCCTGTCTGTACTCGTGTGGGCGCTAGTGCAAATGTTAACCTCTGGCACCTCTGTCGGTGCAGGAGCCTCTCTGGTTCCTATTTGGGTCGCTCCCGGTAGGCGTGTCACCTGGTGCGAGTCGGAATTTTTCCTTCCCCCAAGGCTGTGTCCGGTGTGTGTCTACTCGGAATTTCTGTACTACGACTGGTTTCCGGGCTCCGTCTCCTGTTTCCGGCACACTTAAGGTGGGTATACTCCGGGGCCTCGTCAGTTTGGGTCTCTGTCCTTCACCTGCCACCCCGGACTCCGACCCTCTCCCTCCCAACCTACCCCTGTCTCACAGTCAAACCCTTCTACTCTTTCAAGACCTTTACCTGCACCACTACCGACAGTGTCGTTACACTTACTTGAATTACGGGGACTCGAGATCTGAGTTTTCACCAATGCTACCATCTAAAATACATATTCATTGATCTTACGAAGCTTAATTTTAAAATTTTCGTGTGGGCTGTCCACGGACCTTGCCACTAAGGTGTCTCTGGGGGACCGACATGTCCCCGGACCCGACCCCTGGCGGACCTTGTACTAAGGTGTTTCTGGGGGACCGACATGTCCCCGGACTCGACCCCCGGCCCCTCTGAGAGGTCGCCGGGACCCCGAAGCCGGTCCGCCACCGCCCGGCGAGAGCAAAGTCACCCAGCGTGACGTCGTCCCCAGCGACTGAGTCTTTGTCAAGACGCAAGTCATGCACGTCGAAGAGCCACTCAAATTATGACAAGTGGGAGGTGGGGGAGGACTCAGTGGTCCTGGTCACAGGAGACGCCGGTCACGACCCACCCCCGTCCCCCGGGACGGGCGGTGCGAGTCTGGACTCTGTCCGGGCCGTCCCGGTCCTCCGCCCCCTCCGGCTCAGTCGTGCGGGGATGGAACCTCTTCCCCGCGGACCAGGACCCTCGGGGGTGTGCGGCCCCAGGTGGGGTGTAGGACCGGTCTGTAGGATTTAGGGGAGTCTTCTCGTGGAGACTGACACCGGTCTTAGGAGGAGGACTCGAACTCAACTCCTTCGTACGTCACACAGGAGACCCCTCTCTTCGGGGGGTGGGGCGGCGGTCCGTCGACCCCCACCCCACCCCTTCCCTATCCTCGGGGGTCTATGGGGTCTCTGGAGGGTTCATCTCGACCCCCGACTGTGGACACCTACGCCGACCGCCCCCCTCCCCACGAAGGGTGAAAGGACCCAATAGTCCTTAGTGTGCCTTCCGGGTCGGGGTTTGACGGACGTCGGAGGTCGGAGGTTTCGGGAGTGGCCCGGTCCACCAGTGGACGTGACCTTGTTTCGGACCCCGAGACCTGAACCTCTCCATTCGTCCTTCTCCTGGACTCCGGGACGGTGTCCGGGAGCCTAGTGCACAGGTGAGGGTCCGGAAGGTGCCGACGGACTTCCGTACCAGCTCCGGGTCCTTGGAGTCCCGGGGGCCCAGACCCGAGTAGACCCGGGTTTCAGGGTCCAGGGGCGGGGTGGCGGACCTGTGGTCCCAGGGGGAGACCGGGCGGGTCCGGGGTGGAGGAGTGCCGTAGAGACGAGAATGAAACGGACAGACGGAGCTGAAGAGGTGATGAAGTGAGGGTGAAGCTCTGGAACCAAAAGAAGGCTCCCTACCTTCTCCACGTGCTTCCTTCCCTGCCCTTCCAGAGCCCCGGGCTCAGACGCGACGTCGAGCCCCAGGTCGGGGCACCCGAGGTGCCTCTGGAGGGAGGGAGAGGAAAGGTCCGGCGAAGGGCCCTGTTCCTGACCGGGTGATTTGACCCAATACTGTTAATTGTGTTTAAGACGGAGGACAGGGGTTTGAATGTATTGGCATCTGTGACAGAGTCCTTTTGGGAGGAGGTAGCCACCGGGGTAAAGGGCGGGAGCTGATCCCGAATCGAGGACTTGGTTTCCAGGAAGGTCTGAAGGATCAGACGCACACGACCGGGAAGGGTGGGTCGCAGGTCACCGAGTGCACTCGCCACCGATGACAGACACACAGGCCGGTGGACGGGTGGGAGGACCGGTTTGCGTCGCGACTCGGTAACCCGACCGGTCTGGGAGGGGAAAGGAGATCCGTGATTTCCCAAAAACGTCGGTCGGACGGTGTGACCAACTGATCCCAAGTAATTCTTAGAGTCTTACACTGGAACAGACGTTTGTCCCAGAAACGACCGTATTAATCATTCTAGGACTCTACCCTCCCTACACAGGTATCCGGGTTCCTGACAGTCGTGGGGACCGGGACCTTTTCCGTTCCTAAGAGGGGTCTCGGGGGTCCTCTTTGGTCGGGACCGCCGAGGAACTAGGACGGTGACACAGAGATCTGACCCTCTCTCATTCAGAGACAACGAAATTCGGAGGTTCAAATACTGCTAAACGATGGGCCCGGGTCCTTTCACTGGGATGGGGTGGGTCACTGGGGTTAATGTGAGGTCCCACTGGCGCTCCGAGTGCAGGGAAGGCTGCACGGGAGAGGTGTCCGTTTGTTCGTAGTGACGGGAGGACCTCGACCCTCTGGGGTGTCCCTTGTGGGTGTCGTCACAAGTGTTTCAGTCCCACCCCCTACGAGATCGGGACCATTCCGTCCCTCGGTGGAAGTCTGAGCTCCTCCCCCGTCCACACTCCCCTACCAGCCTCGGTGTCCGGTTCGACGAGTAGCGGAAGGGGACCCCCGACGGGACTCGGGGATCCCTTGTGGTTCGCGTCGACTCAGTCCGTTGTCCTTCCGGACGACGTGGGCCCCCACCCCCACGGGGTAGACGCTGAGGTTAGGGAAGTCGTCGCTGTTCGTGAACCCCAAGCACCCGGGGGTCCAGGTCGACGACGGTCTCGGTCAGTGTCCGGTGGTAATGGTCACCCGCTTGGCCGGCGAAGTACTTCCGCCGGTCCACGGTGGGTCCCGGACGGTGTCTCTGGCGTGAGTGACGTGTCTGTCGTGTCTCGGGCCCCGCACTCGTAGGGCGGAAGTGGGACGGGTGTCCTCGGTCCGGCCCATACCTCTTTCCCCTGTCCCGGACGGGCCACAGGCGTCCGTGTCGGTCCTTGACTGCCGACCCCCCGGGCCCTACGCCCGACAGTGGAGGGGGTTGGGGCCTTTCCCTGGACGGGCGAGGGGTGGGTGAGGGGTGCGTGTAGAGGTAGGACCCCCCTCCCGAGGGCCTCCTCGGTCGTCCGTTAAACGTATTATAAGAAACGTTCAATTATAGTCGGAGACTATTACTAGAGCCGTATCGCACCTCGCGATTCCGCCGACAATGTTGTGATTCATTAGTATAAAATTTAATACAAAGGGAAATATCTTTCCACAACGTTTTTGTGTGTCTGTGCTTTAGACAGACAACGTCGGGGGACGGTTGGTGGACTGGTCGAAGGGTCTCGGTACCGACACTGGTAGATGACGAGTCCCGGTCGATCTGGGTCCGCGGGGTCCGATCCGGGCACAGGGGTGGGCCGGACTCGGAGTGGGGTCAGTCCCCACGACAGACCTACCCTTGGTGGTGTCCGAGGTCGGTGCCAGTTCCCACTCAGACACGTCTGTTCAAGTACCTCGTGGTCCCCCCAGGGTGGGAGCCGTCCCCGCCACCCCCCCCCAGGACCGAGGGGACCCGTATCTGTCACCCCCTCGAGGGACGGGGGGTTGAGGTCGGGACGGAACACGACCTCGGGGGTCACGAGTCCTGTGGTCTGAAGGTCCACGCGTAGAGGACCCCCTGCTCCCTAGGACTTTTGAGTTTTGGTTTTGGTAGCCAGGAAGGCCTTGTGGGGGGAACGTCGGTGAGTGGGTCGCGGGCCTGAACCCCTGGGTGGGGACTTTCCACTCTAGGAGGAACTCGGGACCTGTGAACGTGGGACTGACGCCGGTACCCTGTGGGAGGGCGGTGTCCACTCGACCCGGACCGTTCCTGTACCCAGACTCGTGTACCGGTGCGGCCCAGGGGACCCCCTCGTCGTCCCCGACTCGGGCGCACAGGTCTTGACGACCGGTAGGTGCCCTGTCCTTTCTCCCGACTGTCGGGCCCTCCCCGGGTGCCGGTGGGGGTTCCCCTCTGGGAAGGGGAGGAAAGAGAAGTACGCCCTGGACCCCGGTGGTGAGTTAGAGATAAAAGAATTTTCGAAAGAAAAGAAAAAATAATTCTTTTTTTTAGGTTAATATCGTGTTTAGAGAGTCGTCCCCAGTCACACCTTATTCTTATCGGGTTCAATTACCTGCACTGTGTCCGTTCTAATTACGGATTTCCCAAAGTTTTCAACATACTACGTCTCAAGTAATTGTAAAATTAACATTACATAGAAAAATTAGAAGAGAGTGGGATTACCGAAATATAGGGGGGGTTTTTTCTTTTTTTTTTTGACGACTGTTGTTGTTTTTCATAATTATATGTTTTAAATTGTTTCCGCGAATCGTCACATTACCTTTGATTTAATTTCCTCGCGAGACACAATTGTGACTAAAAAATTGTCGCGATGTCAGCCTTACGTCGTCTCCGCCCGACGAAGAGGGAAGAACCGCTTCTCTGGAGTCCTGTCTGCGACTCCCACTCCCACCCGTCCGGGGTTCGCCAGGTCCTCGTCTGAAGGGCGTTTCTGGTCGTCGTCGGTCTCCCGTCACGACGGGGGAGGGGTAGTCGACTTGAGGTTCGTCGCAGGTCCTCCACCCCCCCTCCGCCCCGTGCCGCCCCCGCCCCCGTGCGTAGAAGGTCTTTTACGGTAGGTAGTCTCGTCTTCGAGGACCATGACACGCCTACCCCATCCCTGTTGATCCCCACAGTGGTCTTACTTCCCCCCGTAAAAGACCCCGCTTCCGACGTCCGTGGGACGGGGATCGGGTGTCGGTCCCCGGGAACCCACCGAGTCCGGTTCTCTCGTCGGTCCAATGTCGGAGGTTGAAAGTCTTCGCCACAGAGTCCTTTATGTGCGCCGGGACTGATGACTCACAGGGACTCTGAAAACAACAGTTAGTTGTTTGTGAGGATCTCGTGGTTTGGACACGGACGACGATATACACTGCGAAACGAGGTTTAGGTCGACGAGAGTCGTGTGTTCGGGGAGGAGGAGGACGAGGTCCCGGTCGGGTGGGAGTTCCTGGACCCCCCGGCCCGGTCGGGACCCGGACCCTACGTCGGGGCGATCGGTCCGAGTGACGAGTGGGGCCACTGATATATACCCGTGAAAACCCGGGGCCGCCAGGGGCGGGGGCCGGGACGGACGAAGGGGGCCGTGTGCCCGTCCGTACCCCGCCCCGGGGTGGCTCTCGAGCCCGGGTAGGTACCGGTACACGGGAGGACCTGCGGTCCCGGGTCCCGGTTCCCCCTCCCTCTCCCCCTTCTAAGGAAGTCTCGGGGTTTCCTCGGTCGGAGAGGAGGGGTACCCTGTCTCTGGTTGTGGAGTCTCTTTTCATGCGGAGGTGGGAGGGGCGTCTGGGAGGGACGTCCGTCTCTTCGTCCGAAAGGAATTTCTCCGTACTTGGTTGGGGGGGGACGGGACGACCGAGATCCCTCCCCCGTAGAGGTCTGCCGGGAGTCCGACCCGGACGAGTGGACGTCAGAGGGTCGTCCTCGTAGTGATGTGTGACCGGACCCGCCCCGAGTCTCTCCCGTTCAATGGGTGGGGCCAGTGTGTCGGCCCCTGAGTCACTCTCCGGGCTCTCCAGGACGAGGGCGCACGGAGGAACGGACCTGAGTCCAGGTCTGCCACCTTCAACTCCCGTCGGGGCCTCTCGGGTCCCGGTGTAGTCTAGGGGGGAGCCAAGGAGGACGAGTCTGAACGAGGGTCTGGCCCGTCCCCCCTCACGAGGGGTGGTAGGAACAAGAGTCCCTCGCGAGACTCCTACGGTTGGGGTTTCCGCCGGTGGTTCCTCGGGTTGAACGAGGTGCGGACGGTGCGGTCTCCAGACGACTCTAGGAGTGGGTGTTCTGGGAGCGGGTACACTCCCCCCTCGCGGACGAAGGTTTTGGACGTGAAATTTACTGTTTCCGGTCTCCGGTCCCGTGACCTTCGGGTCGAGAGTCGAGGTTCGTCGACGTCCACTGTGTTACACCTCCGGGGGTCGGTCGGCCCTTCGTATAAAACGTTTACTAGAGTAACTCTCGGTCCGGACCACTCTCGTTCCTAAACGATTTTCTCTTTGTCTCCAGCGGTCCTAGGGACGGACGAGCCCTCCGTCCCGCCCACCGTCACCTCGGAGCCCGGAACGATTCCCCCTTGCGAAGGGTCTCTCCCCCGGGCCCACCCCTCCCCACCTCCCGTCACCCCCTGTGTGCCCGGTGTCGGTCGCCATGTCCCACTCCTCTGCAAGCACAGAACTTAACCCCACGTCTGTACTTACCTCTACGACCGAGATTAGGATTTAAGCCCGGGGTGGACCTTCATGGGCTCCCGGTCTGTCGAGCGGAGCCCCTCCTGGCTCCCCGACAGGTCCGTTCACTCGGTCTGCGCCTACTCCGTGGCCGTCTCCGGCCCCGTCGCGGGTCTGGTGCCTCACCAGTCGTCACAAGGGACGTGTGCACGTCCGGCCGGACCGATCCCGGTCACTCTCCGGGACTTCGGGGAGGGGTCGGGGGTCAGTCTGGGGTCTGGGTTGGTATGAGAGGGTCGAGGGTTTCACCCCGACGGGTGTCGGTCCTTGTCGAGACCCAGGTCGGTCCCTGGCTCCCCGGGGAGGGACACGTCCCTTCACGGGGGGTTGGGGTGGTATGACGTCCGTTTTCTGACCTGACTTTCTGGTTCAAGGACCCGGACCCCGTAGGGAACCCCTGGGACCGGAGCGCTTCCTCGGTCCGGGGCCAGTCGATTGTGCTGTCTAGGAGTCGATCTTCCGCCGAACAGAACAGGGCTCTTGGGTCGGACCCAGTTCGAGGGTTCACGCGAACATGAATCCCCAGACGTCCTCCGTGGCCCAGAGCCCTCTTGGTCCGGCCTCTTGACCCTCGATCTCCGACAGTAGACCCGACGTCAAATACGAGCTTCCCGAGTCGTCTGCAAGTGGTGCGACGGGGGTCGATCCCCCGAGTGGGCTGGGGGTGTGGGGTCGTCCTGTTCTCTTGAACCCCGTCCCTCCTGCCCCCTGGTCCGACCTCGTCTCGGGTCCGCTCTGTCCTGTCCCACTGTACCTTCCCCCGTCTACCCGACACCTCCGGTCCGAGCGTAGGGGTCCACCTTCCTTACTCTGGAGTCCACCGACTCCGACACCCGGTATGGTCCTCCTGGGCCCCGGTCGCCCCTCTGGGACAGACGACGTCGGGCAAGTCCGAGACGTGAGGGCCCTCGTGTCAGGAGTCTCCTCCCCGCACCCCACCTCGGGACCCTTGTGGGAACTTTCCCGACTTCAGTGTCACGGATGGAAGACAGGGTCCTCCCCAAGGTCCGGGTGGGACCGGGTCCGACGTTCAGTCCGGGCGTCTCGGGATCGATCTCCGTCTCCACGGTCTCCTCGGGGCCGACACTTACGGTCGAGTCGTGAACGGTAGTGGTGACAGAGAGACTGTACTTATTACGTCGAGTGCAAAATCGACCTTTTGTCTCCCCGCGAAATTCCCGAGACATTTTTCAGTGGGTGCTCGGGTGGAGGGTCTTCTCCGGGGAGACTCGCGGGGTGGTGTAGGGACTGTTCCTTGGGTCACCGTGAGGGCCCGTCGGTCCCACCGGGCACAGTGAGAGCCTTTTGCGTGTTCGCAAAAGAGGACCCGGTTCTAAGACGTCCGCGGAGCTTGCCGACGTCTCGTCCCCGACCTGCCTCGGCCGAGTCTCAGTCGCCGGATAGTCTGCGGTGCCGGCCGTGGGTGGGGCGGTCCACACTGGTGGCTCGTGGGTGGAGACGGTGACGCTTGTCTCTTCACTGTGCCAGGAGGACGCTACGGGGAAGGGTGGTCGAGTGGCTTCGTCGCCCCCGGTCGGTGGGACCCGGAGCGGGGAGGGTCGAGGAAGTGAGTCCGAGGTCGGCTCCACGGTGGGTTGCCACCGTACTGGTTGCCCTCCTACGGTCACCCGGAGGACCCTCCCCCCCGTGGTGTCTCCCGGTGCCCCTCCTCCCCTTCCCCTCACAACCTTCCACCTGCTGTCGCGACCGACGACTGGGAAGTGAGGAGCGGAGATTTTGCCTCGGCCAGGAGTCTCTGTGGAGGGGATCCCAGGAACCCCCCGAATCTGCTGTGAGGTGTACCTCGCGACTCTTCCTGGACACGACTTATGGTCTGGGTGTAGGAAACAGCTGTCTCCTTCCCCTCTCCCCGGACCTCAAGTCACCCCTCCTCCTTCCCTTCCACCCCTTCACCTCTGGACCTCTCTGGGTCTGGTCTAGTCTGGTCTGGTCTGGGTCGCTCGTGTCGCCACACACAAGTCTCACGAGTCTTCTGGTCGAGACGGTCTACCGGTCGGGTACGTCGGACAAAAGGGGGGCGGGCGGCCGGTGGTGTCCGAGTCGATCTTGGATACCGGTCCCCTGAGTGTCGACCCACGGGTTCGCCAGGAGTCTTTTTGGTGATCTTTCTTTCTCGGGTTGACGTTTTGGAAAGTCTGGGTCCAGACCTCTTCCTCCTTCTGAGGTAGTATCACCCGTTGACGGGTCTAGGTCCTGGCTGGGTGGCGTTTAGGTGTCCAAATTCCCGGTGGTCGTCTCTCCACCGGTAATGGTCGCGGTTCTGGTTTGAAGACTCTTCGGACCTTCTCCCCTGGGCCTCCACTGGAGACTGGAGTACTGGGGGGGGGGTGGTTGGTCCAGATGCAGCCTTCCCGAACTCATGGCGTGGGGGGCGTGGGGGTGGGGCCGGGACCGCCTCCACCCCTTCCCGTCGTCCGAGTCTCGAGTGGAGACTCGAAGAACCTCTTCCCCGAGCCCCGGGGTTCTGGAGTCGTGGCGTCCTTTGCGTCGCTTCTGTCCACCCTAAGGGGGCGGGGTCACGTCGGCAGGGGGTCCGAGAGGGTCCATCCCCCACGTGCTCCCGCGGGTCTCCCGTCACTACGGGGCTTCCCGCAACCCCCCCCCCCCTACAGGTCGCTTCCCTCTGCGTCCCGCCCGACTACGCGTCGGCGCGCCGGCCGGAGCCTGGGGCCGGAGTCTCCCTCCCCGCACAGGGGTCCCGGCATAGGGGGGCGGCTCGGGCGCGCGCAGAAGGCGGGGCTTCCCGACCCTAGGCAGGCAGGCCAGCGCCCTCCGGCTCACAGGGCTCTTCGGGCCGCCCTCTCCTCTGCGGGTCTCGCGCCCAGGGGCGAGCCGCCCCGCCCGCCCCACGCCGGGCCGGCCCCGCTCGCGGAGGGGTCCGGGCCCGCGGCGGCCGGTCGAGCCGCCCGCCGCGCGCCGCGCTTGAACCCGTGACGCCGTCCGCTCCCGCCCGCGCGGCGCCTCAAGCGCCCTTCACGCCGCCGCCCCGGGCGCCCGCCGCGCTTCAACCCCATGGACGCCCGCGGCCGGGCCAGGCCGGACGCCGTCCTTCACGAGGCCGCCAGGCCGCGAGGCCGAGTGTACCTGAAAGAGGCCGGCGCGGGTCGTGGCCCGGCGTGGCGCCGCCCGCCCCGCGCGCCCCCTCCGCGGCGCCCGGCAAATTTCCCTGTCGCGCGGCCGGCGCACGCGCGTGAGCGGCGGGGCCCCGCGCGGCGGGGCGCGGTCCACCCGCGGGCCCCTCCCCGCTCCTGCCTCGCCCCCGCCTAGGGCCCCGTCCCCCGCCGGCCAGGCGTGCGGGAGGCGCGCGGAGGAGGGGCTGAGGACCGCACCCTGGGACGCGCCCCGGGCTTCGGCCCCGACCTGCGCCCGTCCTGGCCCCGCGGCTGGGTGTGTGAGACCTCCACACCTTGGGGGCCAGGACCCCGCGGGGGAGGGGCGCCGCCGGCGCGGCCGTGGTCCTACGGCGCGGCGCACCCCGGCGGTCGCCCTCGTCCACGCGCCGGAACCGACGATGTCTGCCGGGCCTCCGGCCTCTCGGCCCGACGCCTTCGTCGCCGCCACCGGCCGCGGAGGACGCGACTCGGCCCATTGACGATTGACGCACCTACGCCGGCCCAGACGAAAGTCCGGGCCGCACTAGACCCGCGTCACCGACAATCACTGAAGAGGGCTGGGGTCGCCGAGGGCCAAACGAGCTCCGGGGGGAGGACACCTGTCTCCACTACAAAATTTTGTTCCCGCCTGTTTATTTTAGTCGGTGTTTCGACTTTCTTGGGAGTTTTCAGGGGGAGTCAGCGGGGGTGTGATAGGATTCCGGACCCCCAGTCCTGTCCGACTACATCGGGACGATCCGGTCTCTGGAGGACCGAGCGAGTCGCGGCGCCCCAGGAACGTCTTTTTACCCTGCCGTGGTCCAGTCACCAGGACTCGTCTCCCAGTGACCCTCCTCCCAGAACCACACTTCTTGCCCCAGGGGTGGGAGTCAAAGTGGGGGTCTCATGTAAGACCCGGGGCACCACCAGTCTCGGACCCCGACTTCGGGACGTCCTGTCAATCGGTTCCAGTAAGGATCCTGTCACCAGTCTTCGACCAGACTCATGACAGGGGTCAGAGTACTATTCAGGAACTGAAACAAGTACCTGACTGGGCACTGGGGTAGAGCTCCAGACGTCTCTTTCGGAGGAGGGTAGTCGAGTGAGGACGGAACGGAGTCCCCCGTACCCATACTTCGGAATTCCTACGAGACCCATGTGGGGGTCTCGGGGTGAATCTGGATTCGAACAGGGTCCGGGGTGTAGGAGGGTCGGGTCGCGTCTGACGGACGTCCCGTCAGACTGACAGGACTCCCGTGAGAATAGTCAACCTCTGTGTCAGTGCACCGAACCGACACCAGGACTGTCCATTGACGGAGGACGAGTCGTGTCCTGGCCACCTCCGACCCCCCGCCCCATGCCGCCCCCTCCCTTCGGTACGGGACCGGATCTCGTCGAAACGTCGGGGTCGAACGGTGACCGAGGAGTCACAATAATCTTGGAGTCGACACGTTTGCGGGGTCCCGGGACCCTTTGACCCCGAAGACGTCTGCTGTGGAGACTCGGGTCTCCCTGGAGAGATCGGTGAAAGTCTGTTCCCCAGTCCTACCCTCTTCGGTAGGTGGTCCGAGGTTTCGGGGGGCTGGAGTACGGCCACCGAACCCAGTGACACACCTACCCCAGATGTCCACACCGGTGGAGTGCCCGGGGTCCATTTCTACCCCACCCCACGACCGACAAGGTGAGTGAGTGGGTCCCTCGACCAGTGTGGAAGCTTGTAAGGTCAACAAAAATAGTGAACATAAAAGACTTGTACTTTCTCTAAGAAGAAATTTTTTCCTGTAAACCTTTTATAACTTTTCAAAAATCTTCTGTTGTCTATTGGGTGTTCGGACAGAGGTCCACACTCCTCGTCGAAGACACACGTACACCCCCACACACACACACGTTAGGTGTGGACGTGTAAAATTTGTGATTCCGACTTGTGGACACTCTTAGGTCCGGACGCGATGCACAGGATGCTCAACAGATTGAGCTAAAAGTGTCGTCAAGAAATTTCGACCAAGAGAGCAGGATAAAGTGATTCCTCTTTTTCCGTCGAATCCTTCTTTTACGTCGGTCGGACCCTAAGGAGGAGTGAGGGTCAGGGGGTTGTCCGTCCCGTCCCACCCCAGGGAGGCAGACTAGTGATCCTGAACATCTGCAATTCTTCCCAGTTTGACCCGACCGACTATACGTCCGACCCGTCGGTGTCAGGGGAGTACTCCCTAGACTAATCGCGGCGTCAGGCAGACTCTACGGTCGTTCCCCAAAGAGTCGAGTCCCTCCGGACCGGACCGGAGGGTAGGACTCGAAAGAACCAGATATCGAAGCGAAGGACGGAAAATAGGTCTTTCACAGTCCGACCCCTCTCTCTTATCAGTGTCTCCACTGGGATGTCTGTCTGACTACTCGTCCCAGAGTCCCCAACCCCGAGGTCCGAGTGATCCCCCGTTCCGGACAGGCGACTGACAGGAAGGGACCTGTCACCTGTACAAACCGTCGACCGGTCCACGGCGAGGCCACCAGGACGTCCACCGGCTCACGGCCCGCCGTCCCACCTCGGCCGAGGGCATCACCTCCCTGCGGAAGGAGGGAGCACGAGGGGTTCAGGTCGGGTCAATCGACTCCGGAGGCGGGTGAGACGACAACAGGACCCGGGACACGTCGGACCCCGAGGGGTGGGACCCCTGGGGACTTTCGGTTATGATTACCCGCCCAGACGTCCGTAACGGTGTAGTCGAGACCTTTCTCCGAGCACAGGAGGTAGCTCCGACTAGAGTTTCTTCTAATTCCAGGTAGTTCGTGTGGTTCGGGCTCTGACTGAATCGGTCCGCGGAGGGACGGGACAGGGGAGCCCACCGGCTACCTGTAGAGCCACACTGCACCGGACTGACACGGGTAGAGACACGGGACAGGGGGGGTGGAGTCGTGCACCGTCGCGAAGGAAGGTCTTCGAGGTAGACAGGTCTCGGGTCACGAATGTCGAGACGGGGGCCCGACACAGTCTTGAGGCTGGCGGAGAATGGGGAGGGCGAGGTCGAGGGGTGGGAGGTAGATGGGACGGGGCGGAGAGTCCAGGGGCGTCGTCGGGGGACGGACCGGAGGGGTGGGTCGGGGAGTTCGGGGACGGGCCGGCGGGTAGGGGGGAGCTCGGGAACGGGCCGGGGGGGTAGGGGCGGAGCTCGGAGACGAGGGTGTACCGTCGTACCTCTACGAAGATGTGTCCAGTCTAGTGCCGTGGGGGATGAGTCGAGGGACACGCGGGCGTAGAGTGAAGAGTGAGTCTTGCGTTCGGACTCAGGAACGTCACCGGCCCTGGACCGAGGAGTGGGGTGTGGGGGAGTTGAGCCAGTGAGAGGTCAAGATCGGTGTGACCGAGGACGCACCCCGGAGGAGTACAACCGTGGGAGGACGGGGTCCCGGAAACGTGGACGACAAGGGTGACGGACGTGGAAGAAGGGGGTCACAGAGACTCCGAACTGGACGTCGAGGGAGACCCAGAGACGGGCCTACAGGGACCTGGCACCCACGAGGACTGGGAGGACATACTTTGTCGGTCAACCCGGAAACGGTCGGTCGAGAGGGACTGGGCTGGGACATGCTTAGGTGAGACTCCAAGTCTCCGGGACAGAGGGGCGAACCCGTGTCCGAGGGACAGAACAGGTGCCGGGACCGGGACTGGACGCCCCATGGGCCGTGCCTGGTCCACGGGTTCCGGTAGACACTCCACACCCTCGGACTCCCCACGAGACACGAGCGACTGCTCCCTGACCTGTGGGGGGGGGGTGGACGGACTCAAGAACCGCGGCGAAAGGACAGGAGTCTCACAGGTCCCGTGGGTCAGTCGTCCTTTCCTTCGTCGTCCGCCCCTGCGGTCCGGCCTGGAAACCGACCCTTGGTGCCCCGACTCGTGTCTGAGGTCGTAGCATTAGTCGTCTCACTCCTTCGTCCAGGACAACCGACAGAACGCACCCTCGGTGTCGACACTGTCGCGGGCCAGGTCCGGTCCGTCCCTCGCCTCTTTCCGGACAGACGGAGGACGGACTGGAAACAGTCGTCCTGTACCTCCTCGGGGCCGACCGCGCCGGTCACACACGGAAGAGTCCCCTCGGAGGTCCAGACACCGCCCCCCGGTGGACTGAAGGACAGGTCAGGGGGGAGCCTTCGACGGGGGTGCATCCCCGAAGGGTCCGGAAGTATCCCTCCCCGGACACCTCCCAAAAGGACGTTGAGAGTCTCGTCGTAAGGGTCGCCTCCGTGTCCGTCGTTTCTGGGGAGGGGTCTAGTCCGCCGACAGTCCTATCGGCACGTCGAGGGAAAGGCCGAGGCTCGCCCCGGGACCGGCGGGACAATCGCCGGCACACGGTCGTCAGGTGTTTCACGGAGAAACAACCCGGGGGTGAGGCACGGTTGGTCCGGTCGGTGAGCGTCCGGCCGAAACTCGTCCCAGGGGCGGGAGGGGGTCTGGGCGTCTTCAGTCCGGAAGGTCAAATCGACCCAAACACGGGTGGAACAGGGTTCGAGCCCCAAGTAGCTCAAGTGGGGGTGAAAATTATGACCTTGTCAGGGGAGGGTTAGGATGTCGGATGGGCTGCTCAGGGGGTGGGGGACCCTTCAGACGGTCGGGGGGTCCCACCGAGGGCGGGTCCCGACCTCCCGTCGTCCCCCGACGAGTGACAGTGGCGGAGAGACCCGCTGCTATCGGATCCTGTCACCCATCCCTGGATGGAGGGGCCGGTGGGTCCCGGGTCCGGTGGGAGGTCGGTTTCGGGTCGTGTCCGGGAGACCGGACCGTAGAGAGGGTCCTCTGGGGTCGGACGGGAGGTTCCTCTAACGGAGACGGAAACAAGGACCGTCTCGGACCTCAAGGGGAAGCGGATAGTCCCACGCAACGGACGTCGAAGGCCCGTGACCCGTCCTACCACCCCTCTACTCAGACGTTCCGGGTGGGTGGGGTCTGGGAGGGTGTTTCCCCGACCGTCGGTCGGAGGACCTCTGTTCTGGGAGGACCAGGGAACCGGTGGAGGAGGGTGACGGTGACGATAAAAGGACCGTCATAAGAGTGACCTCTCAATCACTCTGGGCGGAGGGTGTCCCTTCCCGGTGGGGAGGCGGGAGGTCTACTGGAGCGCGAGTAGAGTTCCCAGCACGACCCGGTGCCCAGTGAGGGCACCGGTGAGGACCGAGAAAGACACCAGCACCGACTCAAACGAGGCTTCGGGTGGTACTGGACGTCCCGGGTCACCGTGGACCGAGACGTACCGTCCACGGGCAGTGGGGGACGTTCCGGACGGGTCCCCTGTAGGTGGTTGGAGTCTGGACCCGAGTTCGAACGGGACGTCACTTAGACCCCTGTCTGACGTCCCGAGGTCGGGGGGTCGGTCGGGTGCACGGCGACACTCACCGTCGACCTGGGGTACAACCCCCCCTGACACTTTGAAGACTCGTAGACTACCCTTTCGGACCGGTAGGACATCGGTACTCTCGACCCCTGATCCCACTACGGGTTCCCGCTCCACGTCCCTCACCCCCTCCCCGCCCACCTCACCCCCTCCTCACCCACCGCACGGGTCTTCCCGACCGTCCCGGAGTAAGTCACTGTAGGGGGGTCCTGACTCGCCGACCGGAGCCAGGAGAGGGGTGGGTGGGTACGACAGGAACTTCGTGGGTTCGACGGACAGACACGACCGGTGTAGGGGGCAGGGGCGACGGTGTCCCGGAAACGTGGACGATCAGGGGACGAACCCTTTGGAGGAGATACGACCGTTCACTCGAGACCAACCAAGTGGGAAGTCCGGCTCCAGCAGGTGAACCCGAGAGTCCCTTCGGTAGGACTGGGGAGGGGTGCGACCGACAGTGTGACGACCCGGGAGAGGAAAACCGAGTGTATGTTGACTCGAGATGCGAACACTCGTCTACCAAATTAGTTCGGGGTCCTTCTCCTCTGTCCAGAACGAGTCTTCGCCCCTGACGCCTGTCTCCGACGTTGTCGGACCCCTCAGACGTCCATTCCGCCAGGGGTACGAGCCACCCCACCCCCCCAGCCCGTCGTGCGAGCGATGTCTATGGTCCAGGACGAGCTGCAGGACGAGACACGGTCCGGACCCTGAGACGGGGCCGCCAGTCACCTCTTGTGCTGTCCGGCCCGACGAGGGGACCCCGACGACAGGGTCTGTCTACCATTTTTTGTTTTAGTCTGACTTTTCACGGTACGTGTGTTCCTCTATGGTGAAGTAGGTAATGCTACTGCTCTTCTTCTATTTTGTTTTGTTTTGTGTCCTTTATTGGCCACGACACCTCCTACACCCCTTTAACCTTGGGAGTGCGTCACGACTATCTTTACATATACCACTCCACGGTGCCTCTTGTCACACGACAGGAAGTCTTATAATTTGCATCTTGACGGTACGCTAGGCCGTCAGCGTGAGGACCCACATGTGAAGTTTCTTGACTTTTGTCCCAGATGGTCTTTACACACGGGGACAAGTATTGTCAGTTTGGACTTTTGTCGGGCCCACAGACGTCTCCCAACTTGTTATACATGACTTGTGCAAACTATCATACAACAAGTCGGAATTTTTCCTTCCTTTAAGACTGTGTCCGACGCCGCATCTACTCGGACCTCCTGTAGCACGAACCACTTTACTCGGGTTCTGGCGTCCTGTTTGGGACATCCTAGGTGAAGGTCCTCCAGGGAGCTCCTCGGTTTGCGTATCTCTGTCTTTTGTCTTCCACTCCCGGGCCGCGACCTCCTCCCCGCACTCGCTGATCACCCCTGTCTCCCAGTTCGACCCTTCCGCTGTCGCAGGACCTCTACCCGCGCGGCTACGAGCGTGTCGCTACACTCGCTCGAAGTACGGGAACGGGACACAAAAACAATGCTACCCCGAAGGGGCCACCGGGTCACGTATTCTCAGGGGGACGGGCACACCCCCTGTGCCCAAGTCAGAGACCAGACCCTTCTAGGGTGTACGGTGCCCCGTCGACTCGGACACGTGGTGTCGATGACTCGGGCACCCGGGATCTCGGACGTGAGACGTTGTTCTCTTCGGTCGCGTCACTCTGCGGGTACGTGGCGTCGTTTCCCATCAGGGGCGAGCGACGCTGATCTCTTTCGGGCACGTCGCTGTTGCTGGGCCGTGACGACACGAGACGAATCAGCGAGCCAGCACAGGCTGAGAAACGCCGGGGTACCTGACATCGGGTGGCCCGAGAAGCCAGGTGTCCCTAAGAGGTCCGTTCTTTTGACCTCACCCAACGGTACGGGAGGAGGTCCCCTAGAAGGGTTGGGTCCCTAGTTTGGGTCCAGTGGGTGTTACGTCCACCTAAGAAATGGTAGACTCGGTGGTCCTTTCGGGTGCTTGCCGACAACACCCAACGGTACGGGAAGAGGTCCCCTAGAAGGACTGGGTCCTTAGCTTGACCCCAGAGGACGTAACGTCCGTCTAATAAAAAAAAAATTGGTCGACTCGGGTGAACGACGTTGATCTCTTTCGGACACGTCGCTGTTTCTGGGTCGTGTCGGTTTGTGTTTGTTTATTTTCTAATTCTACCACCTAAAATAGACGTTCCTCTTTGCTTCATGGTACGGCCCGTGACTCTCCTCCTCCGACAACCGGTTCCCCTCTGGATCCCCACTTCTCCTCCGTCCACCCGTCTCGACTCCCTCGTCCCCGGGACCTCGGTCCTCCTGGGACCTCGGTCCTCCTGGTCCGAACCCCCACCCCGGACACCGTTCCCCACCCCGGTCCCGACGGAACAAGACTGGGTGCACCTCCACTCCTCCTCTTACAAGACAATCTGTGCGACCCCGGAGAGGACCCCGGGTCCCTTCCGACTCCCCGTACCTGACCTAGGTCTACCCCTCGGGTCTCCTACTTTCCCAGTCCCTCCGTCGTAAACCTGGCAGCGATCCTACCACCAGGTACTCCCGGCAAAGGAGTCTACCCCGTCACCCCCGTGTCAAACCCACTAGTTCGGGGGGACCCTTTACTGTTCACCGTGAACGACCAGGTCCCAGCTCCGGGACCCTCAGTCTGGTCAGAGCCGACCCCAATCTCCGAGCCCCCATCGCCCGAGCGACAGTCGTCACCAGTGTGCCAGACAGGACCAGAGTAGGAGGGGAGAGTCGTAGACCGGTGTGTCGGCTGGGAGACAGGAGGAGGTTTGTGGAAGATCACCGAGGGGGCTCGGTGTGACGACAGGACCCTGGGAATACGGGGCGTGGCGGGTGAGACTAGGTGGGGGTCCGAGACTTCGTGTTGAACGCCTCACGTCTAGGGGCCCACTGACCACACGACCAGGTGCGACCCTAGACGCCCCTCACAGGAACCCGGGCCGGGCCGGACGGGAGGCGGACGTCCTGGGTCCGAGGACGGACTCTGAGCGTCTGGGACGGTCGACCCCCGGGCCCCCTGGGACCCCTACCTACAACCCCCCCGCCATTCCTCTACGAGACCGTCGAGTCTGGCGTCCGTCCCTGTGGCTCAGACCCCAGACGAGAGTGTAGGGCCCCCGAAGATGACTCCAGTCGTCCTTCCCGGGGTGTCTGAGTCTGGGCCCAGACCACCAGGACACTCCTCGTTGTCCACGGACCTCAGGTACCGTGTACCTTGATTTCTGGTAGGGAAGACGTCCTCACCGCCCCAGATGTGCCACTGGGTTCCCTCCGGGCGTCCCGCTCCGGCAGTCGTCTCGGAAGGGGTGCCCCGTCACCGCCCCGAGTGTGGGGTCCTCGAGCCCGTAGTCGGGAGAGGACCGGTCGATGGGCCCCCGACGGGGTCGGGCCCCGGAGGAACCCCCTGCTCATTACACTAGCGAGACGGGAGAACTGGAGGTCGGGACGACCTGGCAGTGAGGGCACGGACCCCGATGTCCACCCGGACCGTGGAGGACCCGGAGGGGTTCCCGTGGGAGTGGAAGAGGTATCCCTCAGCAGTCCGAACTATTGTCTACTTCCGGGGCACCGGTAGAGACCGGTGTCGTCCCAGGGGGGTGGGGGCCACGCCACCAAAGCGATCCGAGGATTATGGGGTGACACCGAGGTCGTCAGGTGCGGGCCCCGAGACCCCGCCGTCACGCTGGCTTAGGTCGGGACGGGAAACCACGGCGTCGGGGCCAGGGACGACCGGGACCGGTAGTGGAACAGTAGAGAGAAAAGAGACCTTCAAGACTCGTCCCTGGACCACCGAGTCTAGGTCCGACGGGGTCGGGCCCCTCCCTGTCCCACCCGGAAAATCAGTGGTCCACGCCGGAATCGAGTCCGGACCCGAAACACGATTGTAGATACAGGGGTAGGTAGGCGCCAGGGTAGCGGGGACCTCCGGTTAGGAGTGGTGCCCCGAGGGTGGAGTCCCGACCCGTAGAGACCCAGGTCCTGTGCCCAGGAGACCCGCGAAGACACGTCCTTCTCGGGTAGGTCCCTTAATCCACGGACGTTTGATACCCTCCCAAACTTGACACTACGACCTCTTCTGAGAACTCTCAGGGAACCCGTCGTCCCTCCAGTTTGGTCAGTTAGGATTTTCTTTAGTCAAGACTTACAAGTAATCTTCCTGACTACGACTTCGACTTTAAGGTTATGAAACCGGTGGACTACGCTTCCCGGCTGAGTAACCCTTTTTTTTGTTTGGGACTACGACCCTTCTAATTTCCGCCCTCCTCTTCCCCTGTTGTCTTCTACTCTGCCAACCTACCGTAGTGGTTGAGTCACCTGTACGACGACGACGGCGACGATTCAGTGAAGTCAGCACAGGCTGAGACACGCTGGGGTATCTGCCGTCGGTTGGTCCGAGGGGTAGGGACCCTAAGAGGTCCGTTATTGTGACCTCACCCAACGGTAAAGGAAGAGGTTACGTACTTTCACTTTTCACTTTCACTTCAGTGAGTCAGCACAGACTGGGAGTCGCTGGGGTATCTGACGTCGGAAGGTCCGTGGAGGTAAGTACCCTAAAAGGTCCGTTCTCATGACCTCACCCCACGGTAACGGAAGAGGCGTTACCTGTACTCAAACTCGTTTGAGGCCCTCTATCAGCTCATGTCCCTTCGGACCACACGACGTCAGGGACCCCAGTCTCTCAGCCTGAACTGAATTGTTGACTTGTGGTTTGCTACTCTCCCCGTAGCCCTTCCCTCCTCGGCCTGACTGACTCACGGTGCCGTCCACCTCCGACTCCCACGTCCCGCACCGACGACGCGGGGTATAGGTGTCGCCTGGACGGCACGAGGAGAGTGGTGGGGGTGGGTGGACTCACTCGGTGCCCGAAGAGGACCCACCCCCAGTGGACGGAGACCCGCCCGCCGTCGTCCGGGGCTGTGGACCCCTACCGCAGAGAGAAGGACTACTGACTGGTCCGGCGGGAGAGAAAGTAGAGGTGGTCCCCTCCCGAGGACAGGGCCCGCACAACGAGTGTCGACCTCCCGACTTGTCCACGGCCCACGTCGTGGAAAATAGTGTCTTAGGTGAAGGGAAGGTTTGGGTCCGTCTCGCACAACTAAAGGACCACAAGGAAGTGGAATCCCTGGTCCGACTTGCGGGCGGGGAAACCCAAGGGTGAGGACCGAGGGCTGGATCCGTTCGTGACCGAAACTCTTGACCTCCGAGGACTCGAGGCCCGACCCAGGGGCCCCCCTTCCCCCGGACTCCGGGTGGGGACGGGCGTACGAGAGTATGTCTAGTTGGGGGGTGGGGGCGACGGGCGGGGTGTCGGTGGATCGCCAAGACGACTCCCGTCCCGCAGTAAGCATCCCCAACCACCTACTACTCCCGTCGAGACCCTAACTCCGAATAAGGGAACCGGGGTATGGGGAGGGTCTTCGGGAAGTGACCCCCGTCGGGGGTGCAGGTGACCTGGTGGAAGAGGTCGACCCTCGACCCAGACTCTCGTGTCGGTGGCGACCCCACACTCCGTGGTAGAGGTCCCGGGTGCACCGGAACCCGACCTCGACCGGACCCCATCGACAGACGGGAAGACTGAGGACTGGTGGGGATGAGGACCGGAGTCGGACGGGACGGCCCGTCTGTGTGGCCGGTCGCGTTCCCCGGACTTCACGACTCCGGCCCCGGTAGACGTCCGCGGACAACCCGCTCAAACCTAGGGAACGTGTCTTCCTTTGACCCACTCGGAAAGCCAAAGAACAGTCTTCGACGTTTGGGCACCGAACGAGACGTGCACTTAATCCCGTCGCGGCAAAACCAAAGACCTATGGAGGGGAGCCAAATTTAACCTACGAGTTAGACGAAGGAGAAAACAGGATTTAAAGGGAGGTTGTAGATCACGTCGACAATTCGTCGACGAAGACGGACGAGGACTCTTCCGGTTCCCCGGTCCGCCGGCGTACTGAGTGGAAGAGGGTCCTCCCTATCGTCCCAGACCTGTCCCATCTACACCGTCGCATCCCCTGTCAGTCACGGAGAGCCCCTACGTCCTCTCTCGACCCGTGTCCAAGGGGTCCCTCCTCTGTCTGCCCTACCTCTGTCCTGAACCCTTTCCAAAACTGTCGACGTCGATCTCTGTGGGTCCACTCTGTTCGTCTTCCTGAAGGCCCCTGGTCCAGGATTTCTCACCCCGACTAAGAGGTCCCTATTGAGTCGTTTTCCGTTCGTGGGTACGGGTACCCGTGAAGACCACCCTCTGGAGGGCTGGGACTCTGGGTCGCCTGCCTCCGGAGCTCACTGGGACCTGTCTCAGTAATTCTTCCGTCTCCCCGATGACTCACGGTCGGGGTCCCTGTACCCCGCAGAGACCACTCGCACACGGACAGGGGCCAAATGTACAATTTAGGACCTGAGGTCCTCTTCCATAATCCTCCACCCCGAAACCCCTCGGGGTGGGAGTTCTTACCCTAATATCTGCTTCTGGGTCTCTGGAGTACGGGAAAGGTGGGAAAGGTACCACAGACCCTAGGACCTTCGACGGGAACGGTCTATGGGTGAGACGACCGGGGCTCTGGAACCTGAAGGTCGGGGTTGATCCTCTTTGTCTGTCCTTCTAGGGGACCTCTTCCCTTATCGATGGGTGAGGTCATAAGAACGGATCTTTTAGGGTACTTGTCTCCTCGGACCGACCGATATCGGGTGCCCCAGTGTGTCTCAGCCTGTGCTGATTCACTGATCGTGAAAGTGAAAAGCCCTCTGCGTCTACAAACGACAAATACCCGGTGGTCTAGACACTACAAGACAGAGCTTTCCCGACTCTATCCTGTCAGGACAAGTAAGAGAGCGAGTAGTAAGCTGTCTCCCGGTCCAGAGGAACTCTTCCGGGAAGATCTCCAACAAGGGAGTCCAGCACAAGGACTCCAGTTCTGGTCCCGCCGACTAGACGGGGGTCCGTCCGGGACGTCGACAGCGGGGCCAACGGTCGTCGAAGGACCTCGTCCCCTGGACCAGGGAGACCCAACGTTCCCGGTGACCTCGGGCGACGCGGGAGGAGGGACGTCGGGGGTGGGTCTTCCTTTACGACCGGAACTCGACGCGAGGGGTCGTGGGGAGGGTCGGGGACCCTCCTCGACACAGGTCGTCTAGGTAGGTGAGACCCACCACTCAGGTCTGACGGGGGGTGGGTAAAGGAGAGGGGAGAGAGTGTCCTCCTCGATCACCATCTCTCTTCACTGGGGAGGAGGGTCGTGTCCCAGCCCTTATTCTGGGTAGGGGTGCACTTGGTCGAGACTTCTGTCGCCGGTCTCCTTCGGCCTTTCCGTTTGTCTCGGCCCTGCGAACGGAGGGTCGAACCTCGACGGGGACGAGGTTTGGTTCCTGTGACCATGCGTGTGTACACACGTGTCGCACGTGTACACGTGTGTGTGCGCACACGGCCAGTCGGCGTACCGTTCCCCCTCCCCACCCCCCCAGTGTGTCCCGACGTCGACGAGACTTTACGAGGAGTCACTGGGCAGGCGAGCCCTGTGGCCACCCACAGGTCGCGTCCGACTCAGTCGGGGTCCCACACCTAATCCCTCCTATTAGCACAAGCAACCCCGTGAAAGTACGTGCCTCGGCCCCTTTGTCCCAGTACCTTCATGTTAAACTTTTCGTATGTTTATTAAGTACAAGGGTAATACAGTGTCACAACATTTGCTACTTAAGTGTGGATTTTGGATCCCCGTATAGTAGTTTCTCGTCGATGGGTGGTGGGAGGGGTGTCCGTCGTCTCCGGGGGAATCAAGACCTTTCGTTTCAGGTGTCCATCCGTAGCCCGTCGTCACATCCGAACCTCCTCGGGTCCCGACCCGTCACCCGTCTCCCCCGTCCCTAGGAGGTCCAGTCTCTCTGTGGGTCACGGTGGTCGGGTCCCCCGTCGTGTCGTTTCTCTCCCCTCTCCCACGACCCCCGACGACCTTTCTAGACCTTTGGGCAAGAGATCAGTGCACTCGGGGTAAGTGTCCCCGCCGGCCACCAGTCCCACTCGTCGTGGTAAGGATGGTCGTCCCCGGGGTCCAACATAACCCCCCGAGGGGTGTGTGGACCGATGTGGGCCGGGACCCGGTCTGGTAGACAGAGTGGTAGAGTCGGAGTCTGTCGACCACAGCCCGAGGACTCGAGTCACTCCCGTCCTTCCAGTGACGAACGACGGACCCCTCCCCCGGCGGTGTCGTCCTGTCGGTTGAGACGAGCCATAGGGGCGGGACCGGAGGACCCGAAGCCCGGCTACAGTGGTAGGGGAGGGGACCGGTGGAGACGACCTGGTAACTAAGAGATACTTATAAGTACACCGTAAAGTCGGTCCCGATCAGCAATTATAAGGCTCTTTCGTCTTACCTCGACGAAGCCCAAGAGGACACACTTGCCCCCAGTGCGCGACTACCCCTGCACCGGACCCGGAGCGGCTGTGAACGTAGTCGGAGGCCCCGAAAACAGACTTCTGTGACAGATTAGCTGGGTGGCTGGTTGACGTCCGTCCGTCCATCGTGTCTTCATGCCCCAGGTCTCTCCTGTTGTCCACCCCCGACGGGGTCCGGGGAGGGTGAGACTGGTGTACCGGGAAGTCCGGAGCGTAGGGGAGAAGGGTCCTACGAGCGGGACGTAAGTACCGGGAGAGACATGACTCCTATGACTCCTTCCGGGCCGTAGAAACCACAGTGAAAACCCTGGGTGTCTCGTTGTGGACGGACGGGATCGTAGATCGGTCCGGCGGACCGTGAGGCCCAGGAACCCCCAGGACCGAATTCGGGACGGGGTGAGACCGGGCCCCGGTCAGGGGTGTCCACCGTCGTGGGCGGGGAAAGTCGAACACGGACGGGGTCCCGAGACCCAGTGGTCCCGGTCCCACCGTCCACGGGTGTTAACCCGGTCGACCCCACCCTCTCGAGACGGGTTGACCATGAGGGCACTCGAACGGACACCGGCCCCTTCACGTGAGCGGTAAAGAACCGAATCCTCCTGCTCGACTGAGACCCCGGTACCACCGCCACGGACTCGTGGGAGGAGAAGACGGAACCCGGCACCTACACGGACCTGATCCCCACGGACCGTTGGGCGGACGAGTCCGGGAGGGCCGTAGGCAGACGGTGGGGGAGTCCGCGTCACGCCCGGTGTGTCGCTCTCGGTGTCGTTGGGACGGCCTCCGGGGTACACTGTGTCGACGGTCGGACGGACCCGTGCAACGGGCCGCCCCGACCCCCTCCCCGTCCGGGTGCCCACGACTCAGTCGACGGGGGAGCACCAGCGCAGGGGCGGGCCCGTCCCTACGACCACTCCAAACCCCCTCGACAGTCTACCGACCCCTAAAAGACCTTTTACCGAGGACGTCCTCGGTCCGGACCTCCCCGCCGCCCCCGCCCACCCCACCCTTACTCTCCTTCCCGGAAGGGCCTTCTGTCCGGGAAGGGTTTGTTGTGGTTTTTCCCTCTTCCCTCTCCTGGCGGCCGGACTCGCCACCCTTCCTTCGCGACTCAGTCGTGGCTCGTCCGGAGGGAGACGGTTAGTCCGCGGCCTCCCCTGTCCCTGAGAGTTCCAGTCGCCTGCAGTTATGGGCGCCCGCAGGGTCATCTGGCGGGAAGGAGGCGGTGGTGGTGTCACCCCCGTGCGAGGAGGTCTCGCCCCGCCGCCCCGCCCCCCGCCGGCGGACGGGGTCGGTGGGAGGGCCGCCCCCGACGCAGGGAGGGGTACCCGACACGCGAGTCCTCCAGTCCCGCCACCCTCCTGTGCTACCAGGCTCACACCAGAGGGAGGACCCCGACGGTCTTCGCTGAGACCTCGGTTCTCCCGTAGAGACTCCCACGGAGCAGGCGGGGGAATGGACCCCCGACTGAAGGAGTCTATTTGGAGACCAAAGATCTTTAAGGGAAGTACTGTACTGGGGAGAGGAACCAACGGAGTGAAGGGTGCCCGTCGGGGAGGGTGGGACGCCCGGCCCCATGAGGGGCCTCCCTCCCGAGGTACCCACCGGCCGGTTCCCTCGGGGTCGTGGACCGGTCCCTCCGGTGGTGGGTCGGGAGTCCGGGACGAGACACAAGGTCCCCTCGCGGAGGGGGCCGAAGACGGGGTCGGAACTGGACGACGGGAGGAACGGGTCCCTAGTGGCGGGGCCTTAGACTGACGGGAGAGAAGCGTCCGGTGTCCGGGGGTCACAGGCCTCAGAGGGTGCGAACCCGCGGCTGACGGACCCTCCGGAGCGGGGGGCGGGGGCGGGGAGGGGTCGAGCGGGAGTCCGTGACGAGGAGGGGAGGGGACCGGTCGAAGGAAGAAGTACCAGTGACACGGACGAACGAGGGGAGTCCGGAGGGACTAAGGGTGTTAGTTCCGGGTGGCAGAGGTGGTGGTTGTGCGGTTGAACGGGTCTTTCGTCCCTCCCTCCGGTCCGGGCCGCCGGACACCTTCGGTGCCTTCCACCCGGAGGGGTTCCGAGCCCGCACCACTCCTGCTTGGACCCTGCCACGACGGGTGACCGTGACCGAGGGGCACTTCGACCGTACGGGTTCTCCCAAGAGGGAGGACCGGCCTCTCGTAGCGGGGTGGGCTCGGAGTCGGTCCGACATAGGTTGTTTGGCGTGGAGGGTTCCCAGGAGACAATACAAAGCTCCCGGTTCCGAAGACACTTCTCAGATGGCTGAGACGGTAGTCTTCGTCAATTTGGGGATATCCTGAGCCCAACCAAAGGTGACTATGTAGTTCGGGGTGTGTTGAGGTCCCAGTCGTCTCTCCGGCGGGACAACGTCTGGACGTCGAGGGGAAGGTCCCCGCGAAAGGCCGGTGGAGTCGACGTCCTCTCCTGTACTGGGAGGAGTAGTGCCCTCAGTCCCTTCGGAAGTGGGTTATCTATTCTTGCACGCAGAGTAAAAAGGTTAACAAAAAACCGATTTGTTCTTGGCATGGAACCCAAAAGGCGGTCGTAAAGAGGACGTCCACAGAAGAGACTTTGACCCATGTGTGACGTACGTGTGCCGGTAAGGCCGGACTCTCCCGTGCAGGACAGAATATTCCTGACATACGTGAACCAAGTACTTAAGTCGGAGTGCTGGGAGTGGCCGAGAGGAGCGGGTCGTGACTGGTTCAGAGCACCGGTGGGGACGGTTTGGGGTTCCTGTTCACGGTCGTCACCTTGGGGACCGGAGGCCCGTGTTTCCCGGGTGGTGCCAGGTCGTCACTGAGGAAGAGGTCGAACCATTACCGGCGAAAATTTTCGAAGGGTGACATGAATGCTTTTTTTGCCGTAGACACCACAAAGACCGAACAATATAGGAGATGTTTTTCCATATTTGGAAAACTCGGAATTTGTCAGTACGGTAGTTGTACAATTTTTTTATTCAAATTACGTCCACCGAGTAAAGTATTTCTTAAAGTGTCCGTGACTCCTGTGGTTCGTCGCACAGGCGTGGTGACACTGGGGGGGTCGGGGTGCCCGTGAGCGGGTGGACCCCTCCCCCCCGGAGTCTCATTGTCCTCAGTTGACTGTGTTTTGTTTCGAAAGTCCTTTGTCGTACTGAATCACGTTTTCTAAGAGACGTCGCGACTCTTCACCCCAGGTGCGACTAGCCCAGGAGCGGACGGCAGGTCCATTAAGCCTGTCTGAGCGAGGGGTGAGGGAGGCTCCTCGGGTGGTGACTGGAACTCACCTGTTAGCGGACTGTCTTCGACCGATGTCTATTTTTTCGTACCGAACGTCGGTTCAATAAAAAACGAAAGAAATGGACTAAACCCAAAAAGAAGGTCGCCGTGTGTTGACGGGACTGTCGGGGGGACCGGTGATCCGTCGGCCCTGTCTGGCCCGACTCCCCGGTGACGGGCACGGACCCCGACACCCCTGTTGAACCCCACCTCGTCGTACTCGGACGTTCAGCGGGCAGACTTCGGGATTCAGGACGGAGACCGACAACAGGGTCGACTTAGTCTCACGGGGAGCGGACGGATTCTCCGGGTTCCGGTGGGACTGGAGTAGACTACCTCCGCCCCCTCCCCTCCCCGTTCCGAACTCGGGAAACCATACAAGAAAGACGTCAGCCTTGGCGGGACCGGGTGACCAAGGAAGGACCGGGTGTAAGTGAGAACGAGACGTGAGGGTCGACGAGATTGTCGTCGGCTCCGTCCTCGTTCCCGGTGGCTCAGGGAGTGGACCGCCGGGTCGGACCACACGGGTACTGACGTTCTCCACAAAGAATGCGCGTCGTGAGCCCGGTGGACTGTAGACGAGCACTGTGTGCGGAGTTAGGACCTGCAAGAGAGGTCCCTTGTCCGACTTTGGGGGTAGGGGTGGGGGTTTCGGGGGTTTCGGTCTTTATGTGACTCCACGGGCGGAGTCTTTCAGTCTGAACTTCTCTACAGTAGACCGGTTGTAAGAGTCGTCTGGACGGGTCCTCCTTCTGTCCGCACGGGACCTTGGTCGTGCGGGGGAGGACTAGATCGTTGGACGGTTCACTTGGGTCCACTGTGCCTTCGGGCCAGACCTTGAGTCCTGTGGAGTGTCCCATTGTATACCTCCTGTCAGACACCCAACTCGGTCGTGAACCACCGGGTCCCGCCTCACTTCTCGAACCGTCACACCCCGCAGTCGACCACCTCGGACTGCGAAGGGATTCCGACCGCGTCCCCGACCCCCACGTGTCCTCCCCTGTCCCGTCGACCCTCTTCGGGGGAGGTCCAGACGTGGTCGTATGGTGTGGGAAGGGTCCCCGGAGAGTGTGGTTGTCACCACTACGGCCACAGGACCTCTCCCTGTCCCTGCGGCCGAGAGGTTCATGTCTGACCTGGCTACCCAGGGGAGACCTTAACGACCCCTTCACGTCCGCCTTGGTGTTCGTCCACCGGGCCCCCTACAACGTGGCTTTCGTGTGTCTCTTCCCGACTTCGTTTCTGGTCGTCCTCGCTCCCGCGGTCGCAGGAGAAGTGTCTTTTCAGAGGCGAGAAAGGTCAGGCCTCCAGCGAGGAGACCCTACCCCGTCTTCCCCGGGACTGGCTAAGGCCGTTCTTCTCGTGGGGAGCGTCCGCGTCGATGTCGGTCCAGCGGTAGTCGGCGGGGGTCTCCTCGGGCGCCGTGGGAGTGTACAGGTGCTTCTGGTACTTCGTGGTCGGGTCCGGGGGCTGGTCGTCGTACCAGTGCACCTACGGCATCTGGTCGTCGAGCAACTCCTCCGCCTTCAGGTGCGCGGCCGCCGGGTCGTCGTCGTCGTCGCGGCTGTCGAACTCGACCTTCGCGTCGTCCTGCGCCTGCGGGTCTATGACGTCCGTCTTCTCCCGCCGGTCGCGCGGGGTGTCGCGCCGGCACTTCTCCGACGTCGACTTCATGTCGTCCTTCGCCTACTTCGGCATCTCGGTCGCGCGGGCCTGCATGTGAAGCTTCAACAACATGAACCACGCCCGGCCCGCCCTCCGCGCGCGGCCCGGCGTCCGCCGCACGTTCGTCCACCACACGCCCGGCACCTTCCTCGCGTGGGCGGCCCCCTACCCGTACTGGCCGTAGCCCAGGCCCGCCGCCGCCGCGATCGAGCGCCGCCACCGTCTCAGGGCCGCCGCCAGTCGTATCCGCAGCACCCTCGGACCCGGACCCACCGGCTCCGACTCGTGGCCCCCTCCGACCCCGGACGTCCCTCTCCCTGTACTTCCCCTCGGCCCAGTCGGTCCTGTGGCGGTCGGATCCCGACGGTCCTCTGCCTCAGACCCTGACCTCTCGGTGACTCAATAGCAAAATTTTTCCGACTCCTGTGAGGCTTCCCTGGGTGTTAGTGCACCCTTCGTTTTAAGGTAGTCACTGTGGTCCTTCTTCCCAGTCCTGTCTCCCGCGTCTGGAGGGTGGGGGGTGGGGGGTCACGTCAGTTACGATTTTCCTGTCTTTCCCGGTTCTCTTTGGGGCCGATTGGAGGGGGAGGGGTCTCCGAACCTCTCAGGGGACGTCACCTGAGTCGGGCCGAAAGTTGACCCTACGGGTTCTGACGGAAGTGAAGACACCGACGAAATAGGTCCCTCTTATTCGGGGACCCACCGTTGGTCGTATCCTGTCCTTCTCCCTCTCACACGGGTGACTCGACTGACCCAGTGAGAGAAATCGTTGAACTGTCCGGTTCACGACCCCTAGTCCGTCGACCGCGTCCCAAGACCCGAGGGGGCCGCCGCGGACTTGGGGCCACGACAGGAAGTGGTCCTCCCATTGGAATCCGTCCAGTGGAGCGGGAGACTCTCTGATAAGGACGAGACGTGGTACCCCTACGGTCGTCGTGACCCGAAGGTCCCCACGACATCCTTCGTTCGTAATAACCCGTTTCCGACGGGTACGGACCGTCTCCTCCTCTACCGTCGGGTCCCGACGGGTCACCACAGTAGCGTCCAGTACCCTGACCTGGTGGCCTCTCCTCTTTTATGGTTCACCGGGAGACCGAAACGGATCGTTGACGGCAAATATCGACACGGACCCAGCACCTACCTTTTGTCTTGACCTTCATGTCCTACGCATTTTAGCCTCGCCGTTTCAACTGTTGTCCGGGTCCTCTCCGCGACGGATCCCGTAGCCGGAGGGCAGTGCACCGCACGTCGGACCCCCGGACGTCTCCCCGACCACGAACGATCGAGGGTGAGACCGGCGGGTGCACGACGAGACCGGTCTCGCCCTCCTTTCCCCTCCGGCCGGCGCAGGTGGGAGGGGACGAGTATCCGGGTCGGGACGGGCGTCCGACGCCGGTCTTGGTCCAGACTGTCGTAGACTACCGTGAATCTATAACCACGAGGACGCCCCAGCGTCGGTCCCCGCCCGACGATCGGTAGGAGGGCAACGGGTGGAGCGGCGCCCGTTTCCCAGACGCGGTGCCCGAAGGTCCACCCCCCGGCCCCGCTGTGGGTGCGCGAGGGGGTTGGGGGCGGGCGAGTCACGATCCGGGAGCTGGGGGTCTCCGTCCCGGTTGGGCACCGCGGGGACCCTCGGCGGGGGCGGGGCGGGCCCGTGGGGGCGGACGAGTGGCCGACGGGAGAGGCGCGGCCGCAGGGCTCGGCGCGCCGGGGGACAGGGAGCCCTGAGGTCCTCGTCCCGCCGGCGTACCACGGCTGCCGCGTCGGGCCTGGGAGTTCGCGGGGCCGGGCCCCGGCGGGGCTTTCCTGTCCCAGAGGGCGCGGGCCGCCGGCCGCCGCAAACCGGGTCGCACCCTCGGCATCGCGGCAGGGAGACGCCGGTGGCATCCTGAAAGGAGTGTGTGTGTGGGGGGGTGGGTGGGAGGCGGGCGCGGCTTTGCCTGTCGCGGAGGGAAGGGGGAAAAGCCGCATCTGGGCCTCGCGGGCCTTGAGCCGCGAACGGGAGGCTCGCATTCACGCACGCACGCACGCATGCGCGGGCCGCGCGCCGGGCACTGCATGGGGGCCTGTTGTGGCGGGGTCCATGGGCCAGCCGCGGAGCCGGGCAGGACGCGTCCGCGTCTATCTCCTAGACGGGTTGCCGCAGGGGGGGGGGGTGGAGGTCCGTCGAGGAGACGCGTACGAGGAGCCACGGGGTCCGACACCCGTCATGCGTCCGCGCGCGCAAACCGAGTCACTACCAGGACACCAGACATTTCTACGGACTTAGCACCACGACGACCACAACCGGGGCCGGGACGCACAGACGGCAGGCCGCTCAGACCTCGCCTAACCCCTGTGGTGGGTTCCAGGGGTTTACATCCCTCAGTCCTGCCTGACCAACTGTGGTGGGCGTCTACAGTTCTAGGGTACATCCCTAGGTGTCTCGGGACCCTCTCTCCTACAGCCATATCTGCACAAATTCATAAAATTAGGCCAGCTCCAGTCCTATCCCCTTTGAATTGCGAGGAACCTACATTAACCGTTCAAGGTGGATGGACTCAAGACAGCCCATACCTCTCAGACTGAGGTGTGCACCTTCTTCGACCAACGTGGGGGTCACGGGCCCCAGGACCTGAACCAGCAACAAAAAGGGTAGCTAACGAGATCATCTCCGGTCAAGGAGCCCGTAGGAAATGTCTTCTGTCAACCCACAAGTGGAGGGGAACCGACTACGGGGTCCCGACCTCGGGGATGGACGGTCGTGGTCCGCACGTGCAGGACTGGGGTTGGTCGGGAGCGGGGCGGGACAGGATCCCCACCTCGCGCCACGAACCCCTGTGCGTACCACCAAGATAGGGACATCGACGGCGAGACGACCACTCCTCTCAGACTGGCGCAGTACCACCTCTCCCCTCCTTCCCCGGGTCTAGTCCAGTCCCCCGGCGTCCTCTCCTACCCTCTCTTCTTCCCATAACATTCTTCCCCAAGAATTTGACTAGAAGAGACACCGACCCGGAGACGTCAACTAGGGACGAAACGTGGGATTGGCTCCCACGACCAAAAGAAGGCGTCTAGACCCAGGTCGGGACAGGGAACCTCTGCGGGATAGGTCCGGGGGAGGAGTCGGGACACTCCTCCGGGGTAACGAGGGCAGGAACAGGGAAGTGTGATCGAAAAAGACAGGGAGACGGAGAGGAGGTGGGTCACTCGAGGATCAGTGGGAAATTTTGGGGTCAGTGATACGGGTGGAGGTCCTCTGACGGAGGTTGACACACGGTAGGGAAGGGACCGGCGGGGGCGGAACCACCCTCAATCACCAAGACTGATTAGAGTTGGTATGGGAAAGAGGTGGAGTTTTCGAGTTTCTAGGCAACTACCTAGCCGGAGAGGGTGACCGAGTCAAAGGAATGGTGTCCGGTGTGTCATTCTATCTACAGAGAGATGTGGTACTAGATCAGGTATGTACGCGTGCTAATTTGTTGAGGTCTTCGAAGTGTCTGACGTGAAGAGGACTGGTGTGCGAGACGATACAAGACAACAAAGTAAGTCATCTGTCCGACCTTCGGTGGCATAGACGTCGGACTGGTGGCGGTCAAGGTCTCGGTATTCCTGCTTCTACTCCGACACAGGAGCCCCGGTCGAGTTACCGTCCCGTCCCCCTCTGGGGTCCGCACACGACGCTAAAAAACGTCCGACGGGGACCGTCCCCACCCCCCCCGACAGGTCGCCCCCGAGGGAGTACAACGGCAGGAGCGTCCGTGGGGAGATAGGGGCGAGGGGGCGGGGGTGCAGTCCTCCTGTAGACACTACACCCGCCACCGACCCGCGGTGGACGACCTTGTCACGTGCTCCACAGGGTCTCGGTTCGGACTCTGCTCACTTCCCAGGTTCTTCCCGGACTCAGGTAGCCACGAAACTCGGCATTTGGGCCCGTGACGCCCGGCTCAGGGTCGTCGAGGGTCAACAGACACCTCGACTTATCGGAGACGACGTCTCCGGGCAATCGGGCGTTTGGGAGATGAGAGACGGAAACGTTTTTGGATCAAGCGGGGACGAAATTTGTTCGTAAATAGTGTGCCGAGTGTCTCTTACCATTTGCCCGTCTGGCGGTCCAACCCTGCCAGAATCGGTGGGGGTGGGAGGTGACAGGGACACGAACGACCCCTCGTTCCTAGGCCAGTGAAGTCCCCGGTCTGTACCTTACTGAGAAACGGTGGGTCCTGTCATCTCCGACTCACTGAGGACTGTAGTCCGACGGGACGTCCAAACCCACACCCCTCCCTGACTGGAGAGACGTCAGTACAAGGTTGACAGGTCAGGAGTCCGTCCCGACCACACTGGAGGGTGGGACACTGTCACCCAAATTAGGAGTGCTCCCAGAGTTGTCGTATCAGTCCGCACAATCGGAAGTCGCTAACGAATCAGGAACACTCGCCAGGATGTCAGTGGAGTGGTAGTTCTCTGCCTGAAGGTACACTGGGTCGTTACGGTGAGGACCCGTATACCCGTCTCTTTTGAGAATTAAGTTTTTCTATAGACGTACGGTCACAAGTATCGTCGGGATGAGTGTCATCGACTCTGTACCTTTGTTGATTTGCGGGTAGCTGTCTCCTTACCCATGCCTTTTGCACCACATATATATGAGCCGGTGTTTTTTCTTGCTGTACGGTAAACGTCGTTGCACCTACCTGGATCTCTACTAGTGTGACTTCCAGTCTGTCTCTTTCTGTTCATGGTCTTCTACACCCGCGACTTTATGCCGTGTTTGCTTGGACAGACACTTTGTCCTCGCCTGAGTCGGCGTGTCCCTTGTCCGACCGCCAACGGTTCCCCCTCCCACAACCCTCTGCCGGCCTCGCCCCGAACCCCGGTCGTCTACCGGCGAGGTTATCTCTCACCGGTCGTTCCAGGAGGACATGTCCTGCCTCTTGACATCAGTCATAGGCTACTACTTAGTAGTACCTTCTCTTATAAAATTTTTTCTTATAATTTTCTTTTCTTACACACTTTTACTAAAACACGAGTTCCCTCATTTTGATTTTTGGTGGTGGTGGTTTTTTTTTTTTTTTTCAACCTCAGCTACTTAAGGGCGGGGAACCGAGACCCGGCGGAATCACTTATCTAGGACTCCAGTTCACTGTGACACACTCAGGTCCCGGCACGCCGGAGCAGGAGTCGGAGCCCTTACGAGAACCTTCGGGGTCAGTACCGCGGGACTCTGCGTCCAGGTGCACCTAGGGGCCTGGTCGGGTACTACCCGCCGGGCCGGCTCGGGTCGGAACCCCGTAGGGGCGCGTCCGTAGTCTGAGCACTCACCCACTGAGAGACCCCCTAAAACTGGTGTCGGGAAACCCAGTGAGTAGGTGAACTCTGACGGACCGACTCGGGGGTCCACCACGTCTCCTCCCTTCGGGACAGACCCGGGACACTCGCGTTGCTTTGTCTACGACAAAATGTCGTAGTCCCATCCCTCCAACCAGTGTAGGGGGTCACCAAACTCGCTTATACAGTAAAGTTTAGAAGTAGTGGCGGAAGTTCCCTTCAGCAGAATGGAGGTGAAAATGTCTACTCCTTTCTCTCAAAAAACAGGTTCAGTCCGGACTGAGGGTTTGGACCCACTTGGGTGGTGGGTGTGGTGGGTACCGATTATGCACCGTGCGCATGACCGGGTAGAGGAGGTCTTAGGGACGTCTGTAGTGACAACTAACCGTGACCAGAGTGAGGGAACGACCAGGAACCAATGCCTTAGGGTCGGATAGACCCACCATAGAGAGTAGGGACTACACTGAGGAGGAAATTGGGGCACTTGGGCCTCTCCTGTGGGGAGAGGAGGTCTACCTGAGACCGGCCACACAGTACTCTCGGTCGACTCGGGGCCTCCAGTGGTGTCTGAGCACACACGTCCGCACACGGGAGTCAATGCACACTGAGAAAAGCTGGGGTACCTGACATCGGGTGGTCCGAGAAGACAGGTACCCTAAGAGGTCCGTTCTTATGTTCTCCAACGGTAAGGGAAGAGGTCCCCTAGAAGGGCTGGATCCCTAACTTAGACGCAGAGGACGTAACCGTCCGTCTAAAAAAGTGGTGACTCGGTGTCTGTGTCACCTGCCGTAAACGTCTCCCGTCACACCTCAGTCTAGCACACGACGACGCCGGGGTAGGACGGACGAAGCCGAGACCGGGTGGTCGAAGATTGACCCGTTTCAGGAGACAGGGACACGGAGACCGAACACAGAGGTTCCGTCGACCCCTCCCCGCGTCACTGGGGGAGGGCGGAACCGGAGGGGAGGAGGACTGAGGGGGTGGTCCACCGACAGGAGGTAAGAAGATTCAGGTTCCGACCGTACTCGACCGGTGAGCCAGAGTCGTACCACCACGGACCGTCCCTCCGAAGGGAACGGGTGGGGGGTAAGGTGGGGGACATCGGGCACAGACCGGGTGGTGTCCGGGTCCCGACGAACGCAACCAACCAACCAACCAACTACTTCACGGACGGGACATGACCCGTAAGTCTTGACCCCTATGTCCACCCCCCCCCTCACCGGAGTCGGACCGTAGCGGGTCACTGTAGGTACCCGTAGTCGAACGGGTCGAGGTCAGACCGGGGGGACCCACGGGTCACGTCCCCATTCCCCGTAACCTCCCTTTCGTCTAGCTCGACCTGTGACCGATGTCCGAACCCCCACCGCTCCCCCGTCCGCCCTTGCCGCGGACCTAATATCAAATAACCACTGTCAGAACGGGACTAAAGTCTTCACACAGGTCGTGGGGGCGGGTGGAGGGGGTCTGAGGAGCCACCTACCCGATTAGATGCATTGGAGGGATCCACAGGTCGGAGGTGGACACTCGACCTCCAGAATAGGAGTCACCGACACTCACTCCTGGAGTCCCACGTCTCAGGTGCGCCACGACGGTCCCAGACTCGAGGGTCTGACCCCCCTGAGTCGGAGAGTGGTACCCTTCCTCCTCTGGTGTGTCGGGACGTAGAACCGGAACCAAAGGAGGACCCGTCGTACGAACGGCAGAGTGCCTACACGGGAGGATTCTGGGTCTGAGTCCGGCTATTCGGCCGTCCCTTCCGCGCACAAGTTCCAGTAGCGAGTGTCACCGGGGAAGGACGTGGGTGCCGGGGTCAGGGGCCGGGTCCAACATAAAGGAGGACACGATTAAAGTGTTTTCTGTGTCGAGTGTGAGGACAACTAACTTGTCAAAACACGACTGTCCTCCCTTCTAACCACCGTCTCAATAGTAGGGGGTCTCGCACCCGCTAAACAGACCGAGCCTCCTCGGGGCCGCCCCACCTATACAAAATACCACCCGGGCCTTCTGTTTGTGTCCGTAAATATACAGTGAACAACGTTATATTTACGATTGAACATGAAGCAAGTTTTGAAAATTACTTAACATATGTAAGGTCTTCTAAATATCCCACTTACATTACCGAGTTTTACAATGAAAATTGTATAAACAGTCAAACCGTTGTCGTGGTTTTTTTAGACCTCCTATAACGTAAGTCTTTATTTAGTATTTATCTACGTAGAATTTTCTCCAAATAAAACCAGCAATTACCAACTACCCGGGGGGTCACGTCCTAAATTTCCATTTAATACGTTTTAGTTTTTATTTGGAATATTATGAAGTAGTTTGTACGTATTTTGACAGTCCGGGTTTATTTAAGAGAGTTAATTGAACGAAGTCTAACACTAACGTAAACGATTAAATTAGTCGAGGTCTTATTAGACCTCCGGGTCTTTACTACCTACCGACACGCCCGTGCGGGGTCCCTCGTCCCGTCTCGGTCGGACCTGTCCTGACCCTCCAGTTCCGGGCGGAGAGGGTGACCCACCGGAAAGGGTGGGGGTAGAACCCCCGGTTCGGACAGTCGGTCCGGGAGACGAGCGCGGGGGCAATCGACGACGGGACCCCGACGCCACCACCGGAAGCGCACACAGTGGACCTACCGGCCCGGACCTTCAGTCGTGGTCCTTGGTGCGGGGTGAGACCAGACCGGACCGAGGTCTTCGGGACCGCGAGTGCAGCAGCCACACCCACGGTCGAGGAAGAACCAGAAATGATCTTGTTTCCCTTCACCCTGCCTGACCCTTACCAAGAGAGTCCCAGACGGGTAAGGAGGGAGACTAAGAACTAATTTACTTCTAAAAACTTAATTTACAAAATGGGTAAAGCACCCCCTCCCACCGCCGTCCGGCAGTCCAACCCCACTTGGGCACGGGACCCGGTTCCGGACCTCTCCCTCCTCCACAGGAGACGAGCTCCGGACTGGGTTCCGTCCGTGCCTCGACTCGAGCGGTTCGCGCGGTACACCTCGCCTGGGCCCGGCAGGTCAGAGGGGTAGTGAAACGAAGGGCAGACTACCTCGACACACGGGTAAAGAGGACCAGGGACGCCCTCTGGCAGAGTAAGTTGTTCTGGTAGGTCTGACCTCTTCAGTGGCTCCTCTGGAAGTGTTTCGAAACACGAAATTCCCTCCTGGCACAGAAACACCTCCCAGAAACAAAGAAAGAACATTTTAGACCACTCAGACAAAGTTGTTCTTGGTATGGACGAAGAACACATTAAGATCGTCTACTCTGTCCTTTCGTGTGTCTTTGTGCCTCTCTCTCCCTCCGACCACACGTGGATACCTCGACTTGTCCCTACTCACCCGGTGAGTCCCGAAGTCAGACTCGAGGACTGACTACGGACCTAGAGCCATGGGGTGGACCCCTGGGGGTGGAGTGGGGTCTCGGGGTGCAAAACCGTCTCCCGGAGAGAATTGGTAGTCGTGTGAGAGACGGAAGGGACGAAGGGACCGACGGGACAAACCAAAGAACCCCTGGTCGGACCGAGACGGGACCCTGTGTCCTCCTGTGCGATACAAGGGACCGTGGACGAAAGGTGACCGTTTCACGAGATCATAAAATAAAAAGTTTTCACCCTAAGACAACCCATGGACCCAAACGTAGGACGATGGTCAGGCAGGATTTCCTTTAGCTCACTTGCACTTAACCGTCCTGACTCCGACTTCGACTTCGAGGTTATGAAACCGGTGTACTACGGTTCTTGACTGAGGAATTTTTTTCTGGGACCACGACCTTTTCTAACTTCCGTCCTCCTCTTCCCTTACTGTCTCCTACTCTACCGACCTACCGTAGTGGTTGAGACCCTCTGCTACTTCCTGTTCCTTCGAACCGTACGACGGCAGGTACCCCCGACGTTTCTCCGTCTGTGCTGTCCCACTGACTTGTCGAGAGGGTGAACCGGAAAGTATTCCTTGCACAAGGTGCCGTCGCCGGTGAGACGTGTCTAGACCCCGGGACGTACAAGGTCGTGTACTACAGGACAGTGAATGGAGTAGTAAGGAGAGACTGGCCTGTGCCCGTGACTGGGGTCACAAAGCCATAGCATGTGTCAAGGCACTACCTGTGGGACCGTGCATTTCGACCCACGTGTAGGTAAAGTAGAAGGGGACCCGACCTCGCGCCTACGACCGGTTGAAGAATCCCGGGGACTGTTAACAGCACCGACCTGGGGACGACAGAGACGTCGGCGTCTTCTCACTCCCCGCTCCGAGACCCGACGACCGCCCCCGAGGGGTGGGCTCCGAGACGGGAACGGTGCGGAGTGGACGGGAACGGTGCGGAGTGGACGGGAACGGTGCGGAGTGGACGGGAACGGTGCGGAGTGGACGGGAACGGCTACGTCTGTGTCCGGGACCTCTACCCCAGTACAAACAACGATAAATCAGTGAGTCATCACAGGCTGAGACGCTGGACGACCTGACTTCGGGCGGTCCGAGGAGACAAGTACCCTAAAGGGTCCGGTCTTATGACCTCCCCCAACGGTAATGGAAGAGGTCTCGCAGAAAGGGTGGGTCCCTACCTTAGACTCAGAGGATGTAAAGTCGGTCTAAGAAATGGTGTTTCAGGGTTCACAGGTACGGAGCCCCCTTTCGACGTTCGACGAACAGGACCCCCGAAGTCTCCTCACCCGAAGGCATCTTCGTGTTTCCCACCACCAGACTCTGTGTCGTCTCCCCCTGTGAATAAACCTTGTGTCACAGACTCGAGTCCTACCAGAGTCCTTTAAGTGACTCCCGGTGACTCCAGTTTCTTGTCACGCGGAGGACCTGCCAGACGGGTATCCCGTGGCTTGAGTGAGTCGTTTTCTGCCCCTGGGACCTCTTGTGACGCGAGTCACCCTACTCAGTCGTGCCGTCCGTTCCAGACACACTGGGGTGAGCACCCTCCCGTTCCGCCGCTTCTTAGCCGGACGGTCGCGTCCTCAGCACCCTGACCCTGACCAGGGACCCAACCTTTCTAGAGACCTCCTCCCGTGCCGTTGGGTGCGGTCCTAAGAACGGACCTCCCAGGGTACCTGGCTCCTCGGACCGTCCGATGTTAGGTGTCCCAGTGTTTCCCAGACTGTACTGACTTGACTGAATCGCGTGTCCGTGTGTGTGTTCCTCAGTTTGGACTATCTCTGCCCTTCATCCACCGCCCCCGTCCCGACCCCCTCCTCTCCCCGGCACTCACATATTGTCCCTGTCTCACAGTCAAACTCTTTTAAGACCTTTACCTGTCACCACTACCACCTTGTGTTACTCTTACCTGAATTGCGGTAACTTGACACGTGAATTTTTTTACTAATTCTAGTATTTAAAAATAGAATTAAATACATAAAAACTATTAAATTGAATAGGGTATACCTAGATCCAAAAAAAAAAAGTCAATTATTGATACAATACGCTACCTACAGGAACAGGACCAAAGGAACCCCCAAAAAGCCCGTACCCCCTAGAATCAACGGGTTGGTCCCTGACTTGGCCGAGGTGGACGTCGCCTTCGAGTCTCAGGATTGGTGAACTGACGATCCCTTAAGAGGACACAACATATATAAAATAGTGTTATTTTTCCTTTTCTTTTTGTCTCCCCTATTTTCGGTATATAAAGATTCACGAACTCAAACGGATTCTCCGTGTCCTTCTCATTTTTCCGACGTCCCCGACAGGGACACACCTACCGCCCGAAGTCCGGACTTCAGGGTCGGGAGTGTGTCAGGCTCACCCACCGGAACACACCTACAGGTGGCTCCTCACGTACGCAGGGACGGCCCAATTACGGAAACTTTGACTGGACAGGGAGGGGTAGTGTGGTCTATAGGGAGGCCTGCAAAGGTCGCGTGAGGACGTCGACAGAGGTGACCCTGAGACTCGAAGAAAGACGAGAGGCCGGACCAGTTCCCAGGATCTGGGAGGTCGGGACGACCCCAAACTCTCAAATCGCGTTCCTTTATTTGATTTTACTTGGACCCCTCCCTGTCTTTGAAGACAGTTGTGGACGGGGACCTCCGTCCGGACACGACCCCCTACGGCCGGGGTAGGTCGAAGGACCGACCGTCTCTGTCGTCGGGGTCGGACCACCACGAGTGGAGCGGTCCCAAGAGCACCTCAGGGACGAGGCACCTCTGCTTTAAGAGGACCTGAGAGTGTAAGGTCGTACCTCCGCGACACTCGTCACTTTCCCAGGATCCCTGACCGGAAAACTGGGAGGCCCTTCTTGTCGTTTTCGACACACGGGGGGAGGACGGGGGCGGTGGGTCTTTGACGAGGACCCAGGGTCCTTGTTACAGGGGGTACTTCCCTGTGAGGACTCGGGTAAGTGGTTCGTGACCGCCCAGGTCTCGCGGGAGCCCCTGAAGGACAGGACCGACGTAGAGACCCCAGAGTCGTGGGTACCTCGTGGGAGGAGGTGGCCCCCTCCGACTGTGACTCCGCCTGGTCCCGTGGAGGGAGGTAGTGGAGGTGGGGGACAGGTTCCCGGGACTCTCGGCACGACGGACCCTTACGAGTCCCAGAGTCCGGGTCCTGCGTCCACCGACCTAGGTCGCACAGGAATTCCACCAGTGTTTGGCCGAGAAGACGTGAGCGGAACACACAGCGACGACGGCCCGTATGAGTCGCCCCGAGGGGAGAGGGTACCAGACCCAGACTCCGCTGTCGGAGGGCGTCGGGAGGGACGGGCGCGGGTCCTCCTCAATTCCCGTTCACCGACCGTTCCCGGGAAAGGGAATACCCGACCACCAGGGGCGCGACCAAGGGAAGTAAATTATCTCTGTTAGTATCGTAGTTGAGAGTAATGTCCCGTCGCTGGGTGACAATGTCTGGATTCTCACGCACTTGGCTCCAGGTGGTAGCAAAATATTGGCCGTCGCTTTCTTTTGTATGGCGGTTTGTGAGTGGGAGGACGGCCATTCTTGTTCCTGTCCACTCGCAGAGTTTCCTCGTCCCCGCGTGGAGGCGGGGACACGTCACTCCGTCGAGTCGGGCCTCCCGCACCCACTACCTCGACGGCGTGTCCTCCGGACCGGGCGGGGCCCCCAGCTCCCCGTCTCCGCGGGGGTCGAGACGACGGCCCCGAGTCGGACCGACCACGCGCGCCGCCGGCCGTCCCTCGCGGGGCCCCGGCCCTACGCGCGAGACCGCCGCCGGCTCCAGAGGGGCTCTGGCGCACCCGCGGCCCGTGGGGACGGGTGGTGGCCACTGGCGCCTCCCGGGGCCCCTGGGGACGCGTGGGGCGCGCGGGGCCCGCGTGCGACCGCGTAGGGCCGCGGCCCGCAGCGAACGCGAGGAGCAACGCCCAGAGAAAGGGCCCGGGATCCCGCAGTCGATCTCCTCCGTACGCGACGACTCTCAGGTCACGTCGTCGTGGACCTCGGGTCCGAAAAACCCCCACCCCCCGCCACTTGTCTCGCGACTGGGGTCCTCCTTGAGCATAGGGGGACATGTACTCCTGGGGCCCCCGTCCCGTTCAACCCCCCGTGGGCCTCCACCCCCCGCCTCCGTCGCGGTTCTCCTCTCGATACGCAGGACTGGGCGGGTGAGGCCCCAGGGGTGGGCGAGAAGACTGGCCGGCTCTCTGGAGGGGCCTGACTGGGTGAGGGAGCTGCGCCCCTCTCCCCCTCCGCACAGAGGGAGGGCGGCTCTTGGCGCGAGGAGGCCGCCGCGATCCCCCGCCGGAGAGGGAAAGGTGGCCGAGGACCCTGGGGACCAAGAGGCCTAGGCGCCCTCGCCCCCACCCGCCCGAGCGAGGCGTCGGGGTGGAAGTCGCGACTCTTGGAGGGTGGGGGCGCCGGAAGGAGGGCTTTGTCTTACTCGGCAGTAGTCCACCCCGCACCCCCCACCCCTGTCCCTGTGGGGACTACCCCTCACTGGGGGTTGTCTCCGGACCCGAACACACACCTCTCTTCTGTGTCTGTCTGTGCGTGTCCGTCTCTTCCCTGCTCCCTTCTTCGGACTGACGTGTCCAGGTCCTGCCCATTCCGCCCCGACCCCAGGACCGAGGTCCTTCGACTAGTTGATCAGGGGAGGACGGTCCCACCTCCTCGGGGGGGGGGTCCCCTACCCGTAATACTCGGGGGGATAATTTCCTCCGTTTACCGCAACGAGGGTGCGATCAGACCCGTGACCTCCGACCCCGGCAGCGTTCCGACGACTCTTACAACTCCCCACCCCCGGTAGTCGGAACGGTAGTCGGAACGACCTTGTGTGGTGTCTTTAGGGCCGGGTCCACAGACCACTCACCAGAGGGTCGAACCCAATTCACTGAGGGCGAGGGAGACCCTCAAGCCCCGTATCGGACCCAGACGGAGGTGGGGTCCGTCGCGGTGGAGACGGGTGACACAGACCTTTCGAGGAGCCCGCACTCTGTGTGTAGAGAACCCGTCTCCTCAGAAGGTCCGTATCCCCTCTGGACGTCTGGATCGCGGACTCTTCCCATCGAGGTAATCCAGACCCCGCCGGGGCCTGGTCGATTCTTTCCGACGAGTATGTATCAAGACGTTTTCGTGAAGTCAATTTTTACTGCCACTGGGGAGTAGCCCAGTGAATCCATACATATACATCTGGTAGTAAAATCTCGTCAATGTCCCAGTGCCGTTTTTAACTCTTCCTCCACGTCTCTACCGGGTATACGGGGGGGTGGTACCCGTGTCGGAGGGGACAATAGAGGGTGGCCTCGCTAGGTAACTAATGTCAACTGCTCGGGTACAACTGTCAGTCGTAGTGGGTTTCAGGCGTCACAGCACCCCCGGTGAGAGTCTCAGCACACAAGATTCCCGAACCTGTTCACACTGCAGGACACAGGTGGTAACCTCGTCGTGTGCCTTGTCAAAGCGACGGTATTTCAAGGGAACGAGGAGGACAAGTCGGGAGGGGAATGGGACCGACTAGGGGCCGAAAGAGGAAAGGAAGACCTCAGAGAGAACCCTCAGACCGGTCCGACCCAGGTCCTAAGTGTGTGAACCCTACTGCTCTGCACCGAAGCCCCTACTTCCTTGTGCGTGGGAGTCCTGCCCGGTCGGTCCGTGTCTGACTGGTGACCGGAACCGTGCGTCCAGGACTTCCGTCGTGGTCGGAGGTGCGCCTCCTGGGTGAGGACCCTTCATTCCGAATCGGTGCAGGAAACCGACCGGTCGGTCCGTCGTGTCCCCGGGGAGGCACCCCGACCTAGCACCGGTAGGATCGACAAAGTAACATTTTTCGGTCTACCTTCTTGGTCCTGTCCCTCTTGACATCCGGTGACCCTCCGTTCCACGGGCCGACCGAGAGCCAGTTCCACCCTCTCGGATGTCGTCCCCAGTGCGTCACGACTCGCCCGGCGAGCCTCCACCCGTCTGACGTAAAACACTGGTCACCGCGGGGACCGCGTGGACGGACCGACCGGAGCGAACGACGACATGGACGAAAGAAAACAGCTCGCGCACTTACTAAGGTACGTACTTGTTTACGAAAGAGGACACGCTGCTGCCGACGGGACCCCCCGTCCTGGCCGCCGGCGTGGTCGACCGACAGTCTCGGCACCCCTCTGTCGCACCGAGTGGACACGGGGGGCGGGGCGGGGTCCCGGTGAATAGACGTCTGTCCCAGGGGGTCCCTCGGTCTCGAGGCGGTTTCGGGGGGTGGGGACGTAAACTGGTCGGTGCCTTGGGAGTGGGGGAGGACGGTCGAGCACCATTGTCAACCCCTTGGCAGGGGGACCCCACCTCCCCACGGTGGGTCGGGACCGACCTGCGCCCGTGTCCCCGTTCCGTGAGGTAATTGTAACGGCGTCCCAGGGCGCTGACAACTATAGTCGTGAAGTCCCAATAAATACTTAAGTAGATAAACGGTCCTGTTCGAAAAGACGTAAGCCAACGGTACCAACGGAATTTCGGCCATAGAATAATTAAGACGTACAATACTTTATTTAAATCTAGTCTGTTAGCGTCACTTCCAAGAAAAAAAAAAATAACACGACAAATCAAGAACTACGGGTCCCATCCTGCAAAGGTCGAGTCTCTCAGTCGTAGCTAGTCCAAGACCCGTGGACCCGCCCCACACCCCTCCACGAGGACTCGGATCCCGGACTCCTGCCCCGTCCCTCCCCCCGTCCCTCGACGTGTCCCCTTCCCTCTTCGGCCTCCCTGGGTCCACCGGACCGGTGAGGACGTCCCCAGGGTGTCGACCTACGAGTCTCGGTAGTTCCGTTCTCCACCCCAAGGGAGATCTGCAAAGTCGACCCTGACTCGACCTTAGTCTGGCGACCACGATTCCCACGTCTCACTCCCCGAACGAGGCCCGGGACCCCGACGGGCCGTACCGCCCACCCGTAAGTGGTCTTTGTCGTACGCGGAGGACTCCAGTACTCGGGCCCTCCGCCCCTGACTTCCCAGACCTTCCCACGAGGACCCTGGAGAAACAATTGAACCGACGAAACTAAACTCAAGGGCAGGTAACGGACGGGTCCTACTAGAAGCTAGACGGACCGGTGGAGTCCTTTGTGGTGACCATTTGGAGACGATATGTCTTCTCTGCTTTCCAGTGTTCGTGTCAAGACACTACCGACCCTGGCCTACGTTCAGACAAATGAGGGGCGGGTCCTGGGACCTCCCGGGAAGGGGTCGGAGGTTTCATTTCGAAGGCGAACGTGGGGACGTTTCGGGAGTCCGGACAAGGCGACCGGGGGACGGTGGATCCGTCGGTGAGGAAGGGTGAGGGAGCCACCTCAAGTCACGGACCCGGCCCCGTCTCCCGCCAGACTCCGGGGCACCCCGACCATGGGTCGCAGGTCTGACTGTGTCTGGAAGATACCCGCGTACTCTCGAGACCGGTCCGGTCCTGAAACGAAGACGACTACCGATTCTACGACCCGAGTCCCGGTCCTCCCGTACTCCTCGGGTCTACCCGTCCCCTGCCACTCACCCACTTCCCCCGGGGACGGACCCCGAGACGCCCCTCGACATCCGTATCTCCTGGTCCGACCTACACCCACGGTCACTCTGGGTCCTCTGCGCCGGTGGAGTTCTTCGCCCCGACCTGAGCCGGCGGCCCCCGGGACCCGGGTCGTAACTCCAACGGGACGTTGGAGCTCGACGGCGACCGAGAACCTCCGGAGCCGAGGAGACAGTTTACCGGTCCGCTGAGGTTCCAGAAAGGTCGACCCGGTCCTCTGTGACTGGGAGACGTCCCGCTGTGGTAAGGTCGTAGTGTGGACGACAGGACTTCGTGGTACGCGGGTGGGGTCGGACGGCACCCGTCGGACAGGTAAAGGGGGAGGGACTCGTCGTGGTTGCACCCGAGGAGTCTACGAGGGTCGGGGGGGACCCGGCCTAGTCTCGTAACTGTCTCGACCCGAGCGGGAAATTAATTCGAAGGAAATTAATTTTTGGACCCCAAGCAATAATCTGAACCATTAACTAAATTAAAAGACACCTTAGGTTCACGGTTTGAAGGTAGGACACGTGAGAGCTTAAGGCCCCTCCTCCCACCCAACCTTAACCTGCTTACCTTTCCTTTTCGTAGGACCTCTCGACGGGGGAGGGAGGTGGGAGGAGGGTGGGGAAAGGTGGGACGTTGTACGTTGAATCCAAAACAGTCACCTTCTAAGGGTAGGTTCGACCCCCGAGGGGAGTTAGTCCGCCAAAAGGATTACCCTTTCTACCCGTAAGGGCCGAAGGGCGTGGGTGACGGGTCGCCCCAAAGATCTTCGAGACGTCGTCCCCGGGACCGGAGACGTACGGGCGGACCTCCCACCCACCCGCAGAGGTAGTCTCCAGGGTCTTCTACTGTTGTGCACGAGACTGAGTCACCCCGGAACTCAACCCACCTCGCCGACGGGATCCGAAAGAGGGTCACGATCTCTCTCCTCACCCGGACGGGACGTCCCTGGGATGGTGCCACTCGTGAGCGGCGGGGGGGGTCTCCCGTCTCACGGTCGACTACCGTCGAGACCCCGAACTACCGGTTCCCCTCGTCCCCTCCGTTCTATTGGTCAGCACAAACGTCGTTTTTCGGAGGTAAGTACCAGACTCTCTTCTGTCCTCACCACCCGGGGTTCGAGTGGACACTCCAATCTGAGGACCTGGCAGGGCCCGTCCCGCACCCCGACGGCAGAGAGTACAGATTTGTGGAGCTTCAAGACCAGTGGAAGGACAGGTTATGCGTCACCGGGAGGACCGTCACTCTTGTTAATATTTCCCTTTGCGAGAGGTGATTAGTCCTACTTAGGACTTTGACGGAAAATTTTTGTCTCCAACCTCCCGAAGGGACTACCAGGTCACGAATTCTTGGACGGACGGTTACGTCCCCTGTTCCCAAGTCAGGAATCAGACCCTTCTAAGGTGTACACCGTCTCACCGATTCGGGCTCGGACGTTGATGACTCGGACGTGAGACCTTGGGTGCACGGATCTTGGACAGAGGTGTCGTTGTCTTCGGAGGCGTTACGCTCCGGGGACGTGGGGGTCGTCTCTCACCGGGGGCTAGGGCGTCGATCTCTTTCGGGGGCACGTCGTTGTTTCTGTGTCGCGTCGGTTTTTTTTTTATCTCCAGCCCGAACCTTCTCAGACCCCCAAGGAGGTTGTGATCTCGTGCCCACCTCGCAAACGGGGTTGTCAAGGAGAGTCCGGGTGTCGACTCTCTTGACGTTTGTACTTGTGCGACCTCGAACGTGTGCTCACTGGAGTCGCCGAAGTACAGATTTCCAGTCTCGTCTTTGTTGGGTTTACAGGTAGTACACTACTCGCCTATGTTTGTCTTGCCGCAGGTAGGTGACCCCCTTATAATGACCCACTACTTTACCCTACTCCGGGACTGGATGTTGCGTCTACCTGGAGCCTTCGTGCTGCGACTCGTTCTCCTCGGTCTGTGCTTTCCGGCGCACAACACCCTAGGGTAAGTACACTTTACACCCGGTCACTAACGGTCCCCGACCCTCCCTTCCCCATGACCCCACTCCCGATTCCCCACGTTCCGAAGAAAGGAAGAAAGTAAAAAGTGTAACAACATGTCATGTGTACTGCATTCTAGGCGGAGACGTCGGTGAAGGCTCGTGTGTCGAGTCCCAAGAGTCTGTGCGTGCGTGGCACCACGTCGGTAGTGGTACAGGCAGAGACCAGTGCGTAGAAGGGTCTGACCTCTGGACAGGTGTGATCAGTGAGCGAGGGGAGGGGAGGACGACGGGTAGGGTGGGGTGGGGGCAGAGGAAGGAGAGAGGGACCCAAACTGAGGAGATCCGGGAGTGTCCCCACCCAGGGCGTCCTGACTAGAAAAGTGTAGCCGGAAAAGTGAGTCGTGTCACGGACGGCCCGGGTAGGAACAACCTTGGGTGCGGTCCCAAAGAAAAGTTCTACTAAGTTTCGTAAGTGATTAACTGAAGCGACTACCACCGTGCCCGAAGGGCAACCCCGCTCACCACTTCTTAGGCGGACGGTAACGTCTCTGCGTTCTCTGTTACCAAACTAGGGACCTAGCCCTTCTAGGGGACTCCCGTGCTGGTGGGTGAGGTCAGAAGAAAGGACCTCTTAGGGGTACCTGCCTCCTCGGACCGCCCGATGTCAGGTGCCTCAACGTTTCTCGACCTGTGCTGACTTCACTGAATCGTGCATTGTGATACCAACGAGTGAAACCACTTATATGATTTTTGGTAACTGGACACGCGAGGTCGACCCGCTTAACATGTCGCTCACTTAATACTCATCTCCAACCCAGGTCCGGTGGACGGCTGGAAGGAAGGACAGGACGTTCGACGATTCGAAATCTGGGGTCCCCGACACCCGAAACATCGGTGAAGGATACCTGTCTCCGTGTGCACACCGAGGCCCACTCTGCGAAAGGAGGGACGACCCTGGGCACAGGGTAAGGGGGCAGGGCGGGGGTCGTGTCGAGTAGTCGGTAGGAACCGGGGTGGGTGGGGTGCACCGTAGACTCTGGGAGTCGGGGACGGGACGTCGTGCCCCTCGTCGGCACACCAGTAGAGACAAGAGACTACGAATCAGGACGGGGGCGTCCCGAGGCCAGTTCGAGGGTCGCGGGTGAAGTTCTGTGAGTCGGTTCAACCACGGGAGGAGGGTCCCCACACTCCCGTCCGCGGGCTCACCTATTTCGGGACCTCCCACCACGGGTCACTTGCCGTCCAGTCTGGTCGTGTCCCGCCCCGGTACAGGACCGACCCAGGAGGAGTCCCTGGGTCCGTCACCCGTCGGACACACCAACCGTGGCAGACGTTTCGAGTCACGAAGGATCCTCGACTCAGTGCGAGAGTGTGAGGTGTCGAAGACTTAAAAGCCACTCATCTCCCAAACTCCTGTGGACCGGAACGTCGGGTCGGGTCGGGTGGTTGGGGTGCTCAGGGGAAACTCCAGCCCCTTCTAGGGCGTCCCGCACGCGGCAGGTGGGCACTCGGGCCCGGGAGGGGGTCGAGTTTAGGACCGACGTCAAATAAGGCGGAGAAAATGCAGCAGCATATCTGCCCGACACGACGCGGGATGTCCATAACTAAAACAAGATAAAATGACCAAAATTGAATTACTGATCTTTGGGGTTTGTTTATTTTAAACGAAATTTTAGAGTCCCTCTAGTTACTCCCTCCGGTCTTAGTGATAAGATACTCGGCTTCCCTGTCTGGGACCCGGAGGGCCGTAGTAGCGAGTACCGGTCTCCGAGGGACCCCTCCCTCAGGACCCCTCTCCCGTCCCGCACACACACACGGACCCCTTCGGGACGAGGGGAGTATTTCGGTCTGGGGGTGGAGGAGACACGCCACTCCGGCAAACTTTCGGATAGAGGTCCAACATTTTGACCTTTTTTTGGATTTGAACAATAAGTACAAAGGTGCTCAGGGTCCGTCGGAGGTGGGGGTCACTGGAACCTCCGACCGGTTCCTGGTTCAACCGGGTCCGGTCCGGTCCGGTGTCTACGGGCCCCTCCTCTCCCGGAGAAGACTCAGACCAAGCGACTCCACCGACGACCCGGCCCAGACCCCTCTCCGACGGACGGCCGGTGGCTCCTTCTCCCCGGGACCACTACAGAGAGAACCCCGGCTCGTCCCACCCTTGGGAACAAAAGGAGACGACCCGCGGTCGCGGGCCGTGGGGTCGGGATCGTACACCTACGTCTACACCTCTTCACTTTCCCCTTCCTAATCAGTGGGTCCACACAGGTTGAGACACACTGGGGTACCTGACGTCGGATGGTCCGAGGAATCAGGTACCCTAAGAGGTCCGTTCTTATGACCTCATCCAACGGTACGGGAGGAGGTCCCCTAGAAGGACTGGTTCCCTAACTTGGACCCAGAGACCGAAACGTTCGCCTACGAAATGGTAGACTCGGTGGTTCTCCACCTTCGGGAGGGCTTTTGAGGTCCCAGTGGGAACGACTACCCGGCCCGTTCTCCCCCACCGCCAGGACGTCGAGACCCAGACCGGGGAGGGTGACGAGGGAGGGGACCTGACCTCCGTCGGTCCGACGGAAAGTCTGGGGTCCCAGAGGTCAGGTAGAACCTTTCCCCTTCGACCTTCCCCAACGACCTGTCCCTCAGGACCGAGACGGGGACGGCCACTCCGACCCTCGCTCCGGGGGTGGGTCCGGAGGTCAGGACACCCGTGCGGGAAGACGTCAAGACACAGGAAAGCCTACACGTCCCTCGGGCCGGTCTCCCCACCTGGGTCCCCGTCCTCTTCTCTGCCGGGGACCGTCCTTCACCGGGGCGGAGGGGAGACGGGGTTGGGACGGCCTCCCTCTGACCGTCCTGGGGGAAGACTCCAGAGGGTCGGTCCGGACAAGGTGCAGACCCCGGGTCCCCCCGTGGAGGAGCAGGGAGGGGTGGTCTCTAGACCCAGTTCCGGACTCCCCGAAAGACCCCTGACCGAGGGTGGCGGTGGCGTGTATTCGTAGTGAACCTTTCTGACACCGGGTCGACCCTGGTCAATCGCCCTTTAGTCTCAGGGACTTGGTCCACTCCGACCACCTTACACACCTCGGTCCGACCTGGGGAGAGGGGGTCCCGTCGAGGGGGGTTGAGGAGGTGCCCACGTCCCGATCCCCGAGTAGATGAGAAACGGGTGGTTGGGATCGGGTAGGTGACTAACGGGGTAACCCCACCCGTCACTACTCAAGTTTGTTTTTGTGGTCAGAGACAGACCCCTGGGCCTCGCAAATAGACTCACCTCCGAGAAAGAGTCCGGAACCGTCACCACGGGAGGGGGTGTCTTCGGGTGGGGCGGGGAAGATCCGCCGCCCGTCAAGGTTCTACGGGGACCCAGTGTCCAGGGTAGACCCCACCCGGGTGGCCCCCCGCGACGAGGGGTGGGTCGGGGTACCAGACGTCTGGAGACGAGACTCCTTCCCCCGCGCCCCGGTGTACCTGCGTCTCACGGGTGGGATCCTCTGGGACCTTTCGAATGGGACGGGGGTGTCTGGAGGACGGTGTTCGGGAAAGCACCCCAATGTCTTGATGTCAGGTCTGCGGAGGAGTACTCGTCCGTCTAAGCCGGTCGGACCGACCCGTGAGCCTGGGGTCAGGACTCGATTGCGTACCTGCTCCCGTCCGTTCACCGGAGCCGAGGGTCTGGTCTGCGGGGAGACGGTTTGTCCGGCCCGGAAGTCGCTGGAACTGGTCCACCGTGGCCTTTCGGGGAGGGCCCCTTGTGCACCAGCCTCTCGGAATCTTTACTGGTCCCCTCTGCCTCCCCAAAGCACACAAAGTGAGATAGTCGCCGAAACCCCCTGGTGCCGGGGTAGTGCGTGTACCCCTGTCCCTCAGGACCGAGACGGGGACGGCCACTCCGACCCTCGATCCGGGGGTGGGTCCCGCCCCACACCAGCCCCTGGGGGTAGGACTGCGTGCGGACCCCCCCCCCCGAAGTCAGTCAAGGACCCCCTCCCCCGTCGAAGGAACCCTTCGGACCGGTCGAACCGGGGGAATGAGCCTGTCGGGACGGCGGGCCCCCGTTCCAACCGTCTTTGTAGCTGACCTCTACAGGAGACTTCAGGTCATTGAATCCCTGTTAATTCCCTACAAAGGCATTACTCCTTTAGTAACTGAGCTCACCTCACCCCTCCACCCACGAGCGACCCCCGGCCGCCCGCCCCGGTGATGGCGATCTCCCGTTCAGGACGTCCCGGGTCCCAGTCTCCACGGGGGGCCCACCCCGACCCGGACCCCACCGCTCCTTATACCTCCACGGTCGGCTCCGAGGGCGAACCCCAACCGGACACAAAGGATTGGTGAGTAAGGACCAGGGACCCGACTCCTACGTTTATCCGAGGCGGTCGGGGAGTCAAGAAGGAAGAGGGGTTTGTTCCCCTCACGGACTGAGACCCCCACCACGAAGGTAGAGTCTGGATCCTGGACTCAGGACCTTCAAGACCTCGACGGGAAAGTGGAGTCAGAGTCGGGTGTCCACGCGGGGACGGGCACCCGAGACCCGTCTCAAGTTCCCTCTATCCGTGGTCAAGTCCTCCTTTCGTCGAGACTCGAGGTGCCCCCGGGCCTTCGTCTCTGGCCGGGACACCCGGTCGGTAGACCCGACAGTCCTCGGGTACACTGGACCACCCCCGGACGTCACCCCCCATTCTTACTCCTGAGTCCGTCGACCCGTGGCCCCGTGGCCCCGAGGCACCCGTGCCCCTACCTGGGCCCAACAACGACAAGTCAGTGAGTCCGCACAGGCTGAGAAACACTGAGGTACCTGACGTCGTACGGTACGGAGGGACAGGTAGTGGTTGAGGGCCTTAAACGAGTCTGAGTGCAGGTAACTCAATCACTACGGTAGGTTGGCAGAGTAGGAGACAACAGGGGAAGAGGACGGAAGTTAGAAAGGATCTTAGTCCCAGAAAAGTACTCAGCCGAGAAACGTAGTCCACCGGTTTCATAACCTCGAAGTCGAAGTCGTAGTCAGGATGCTTACTTGTAAGTCCCAATTAAGGGAAATCCAACCTGACCAAACCAGAGACACGACAGGGTCCCTGAGAGCTCCCAGAAGAAGGGAACTTAGGCCCGTCGTGACTCGTTCAAGAAGGGGTGGGGTCCGGAGTCAGAGGAGTCGACATTTTAGCCGACTACTACGGTTCAGTACTCCTAATTTACTTCCCTTTACTCTCCTTTCCCGAGTCCACGGTCGAGCAAGACAGGGTTCTCGTCGGTGAAGTCCCCCTCCCCTAAGACTCACGCGGGGGTGCAACCTGAGACTACCCAGACTCTCTCACTTCGGGAGGGACCCCTGGTCTCCCGACGTTGGGGTGAGGGTCCGGGGTCTCCAGACCGACGGAGACACCGGGGACGTTCGTGGGACGTCGGTGGCCCGGGGGGTCGAGAGGGGGTGGGTCCCGACGCAGGTTCGGCGGGTGAGCGAGGACACCAGGGGAGGCGTCCTTTCTCCGACGGGCCACCCAGACGGTCCTGGCGAAGGGTTCGTCCTGACGACCAGGGGAGAGGGTCGAGGTCCGACCCCAGTCCTTCTTGGAAGGGGAACTCGACCTTCTCCAGGGACGGCGGGGGCCTCGGTCGGCTCCACCGTCCAGCGGGAGTCCTCCTTGGCACGTGCACAGACACCATGTACATGCACACGGAGCCCCATTCACGTGCGTACCGTTCGAGCACGTGTGTGTGGGACGTCACACGAGTGCCTTGCACACACGGGTGCGCACGGTCACACGGACACACACAATGCCCGCCACGTACTCACACGTGCCCCATATAGACACACATACTGACACGTGCACACACATACTCTGTGACCTCACACACGCGCACCCCGCCCACCCTCACACCCGTCGCGATCGTGGACAGACTCGGGTCCGTGGGTCGTCGGGGGAAGTGACTCCCTGCGGGGACGAGGTCCTTCGGGGTGCACCGTGTCCCCGACAGGGACAGTACCCCTGCTCCGCCCCCACCGCTCCCCCGTGTCGAGTCCCGGGCGGGGGTGGGCCGACCGTGGGGAGGGAGACGTTTCAGTCAACTTAGACTGTGCCGCCGGTGGCGCACTTTTCGGGAGGTGGATGGTCTACGAGAGGTCCGGCTAGCAATTGTGGAGCGTAGTTAATAACTTCCTCTCACGTGGGAGAAGAGAATTTTTTCGTCGTCGTCGTCTCTCGCCGAGTCCAATGGATCCCGCCAGGACCCTCCTCGACTCGGGACCCGACACTACACGCCCCCCCACCCCCCACCCCCCGTCCCGCCCCACCACGCCCGCGTCGCAGGGTCCTTATCGACGAGTCCGGGGTCCGTCCTAACCCTCCCAAAGGATCCCAGGACTCACTCGGGGGCGTGTTCCAGACAGGTTCCCCCTGGGACCGTTCTCTACCCCCCGTCCCCAGGAACACCACCAGTGTGATGTCATCTGGGGAAGAGAGGGAGACGAGACGAACCGGCACGAGGGGACCCTGGCTCACAGATCACCCCTACGTTAGTCCCGCCGAAACACCAGGACCTCCTGGAGACATCGGACTCCCAGGACCCTAGCACACCGGTCCAGTTCCAGGACGACCTTAACCGGTCGACGTCTACCCTCCTGCACGCCTCGTTCGCACGGGGGTGGGCTGGGAGACAGGTCCGATTCTCGAGGAACTCCACTAGTCTGGTCTCGAAGTCCGGTCCTTCCGGCAAACCCCCAGTCGGGGACGGGGTATAGGAGGGACCTCTCCCTCCGTCACTCGACCGGTCAGGGGATCACCGGGAACCGTCCCGACCCTACTTCTCGGGACTTCGGGTCTGAAGGTCCCCTCGGGCGTCCGAAGCCCTGAGTCGAGCCACCGGCGTCGACGGACGGGGAACCTTTACGACACACCGGGTGCAGTCCACAATCCCCAAGACCCACGACGTCTGGTTGCAGACTTTAGAGTGAAACCTCAGTCTACACTCTCCACCCTTGGTGCAGAGGTCAAAGTAGCTCGCTCTTCCGTGTCGGACCCTCCATCTCCCCTGTAGGAGCCTCGGCGTCGTCGACGGGTCCAAGTCCGGGCCAGAGGTCCTGAGGCCGGGGCTCGACTCGACCGGTGACCCGGAGGTCCCCGGTGCCGACCAGCACGGACCCCCGTCGGGAATGAGCCACCAGTAGGAGTGCGGAGTGGCGGGGGTGTACCGTCCACGACGGGACCCAGGTAAAGTATCTGCTTCTTTCACTCCGGACTCCCGACCCCACACCAGTGGATTAGTTCCGGCGGCCGTCCCCTCCCCGCCCCGACCCTAGACTCGGGTGGTGACGGGTGGGGACCTCGTCGTGTCGGGGGTGTGGGCTCTCTGGGGACCGGGACGAGGGACGGGTACCAGTGGCTCCGTGTTTGTCCCGTTTCCTGTCAGCAGGACGAGGAGCACACAGGTCACAGCTGTAGACTAGCCCGACCGCCCCGAAGGAGACGCGCGTAAACGACCCCGGAGAGGTTCCACGGACTTAATACGTGCTCCGGGCCGGACGTTCACCGTCTACCTCCACGGGTGCCATTGGTCTCGGTCCCTCCGCCCCCGTCCTTCCCCCTCGCTAACAGCCTCCCGTCCCCTCCGTGTGTCCGACGCGGACCGCGGGCCCTTGAGTGGCACTCCCTGTCTCGGTCGTCAGACACGGGTCCGTGACGCAGAAACTCGGGGACAGAGAGACACCTAGACCGCCCACCTCCGGACCAGGAGTGCCTCGAGACTACCCCTTCGCCCACCCTCCGGCCCCCCAGAGTGCGGACTCGACCCGTCGGTCCCGACCCGCCGTCGTCCCCTGCTGTGTCTCGGGTCTCCTGGACCCCGGTCCCCGAGCGTGAGTCGACAGGATCTCGGACCGTTCTGGACGGAAAGCAAGTTTGAGGTTTGCACCTTCAGGCAGAACAATGTCCTCACCTCCGCGACGGGTCCTCTCCCTCTCCCCTCCACCCGCACGACCTCCCTACCAGGGGCTCCTGTCGTCCCCGTGGGAACAGGGGTCTCAGAGTCCGGTCTCGGGTACCGCCCCCAAGGATCCAGTATCCCGAGTCTATAAGGGGGTCTGCGGACAGACAGGTGCAGGGTTCCACCGGGAAGGCCGAGAGTCCAGACAACTTTACTGTCGGGGAGTCTCCTCAGCGGTCCACAGACAGTCGGAGTGAGGCGGGGGAGGTGGGCGGGGGCCGGGGTCCTGGGCGGGGGAGTGAGTGGCGTGGGTGTGGGAGGTCCATCCTGAAGGTCTGGGGCACACGGGGGCCTAACGGGTGGTGAGGTCGGAGACCCGGCCGTTCGGGAGGGGTTTACGGGGGTCAGGGGACCCATCCCACCTGGCACGCTCGCAGAGAGGTTTGTTACTAAATAGAGTCTTAATTCACATAATGTGTCTCTTGAACGGTCAAGACAGGGCGGCTGCACGTATCCTTTAGACCGATTAATTTATATAATACGTCACATCGGAACTAACAACCCTTACTTAGTCCAATTAACGCCACTCTTAGTGCGAAGCATTAATTGTAATGTCGGGATTTAGTTTCTGCCCCCGTGGAAGGACGAGGGGTGGGACCGTACCCTCCGTGTCTCCCCGAGGACCCTCTGGGTCTTGGGGACCGTGAGACGAGGGCCAGAGGGGCGCTCAGGGAAAACCCCCTTTACCCCGGAGTCCGTCGTTCTACGGAATCAGGTAGGGGACCCGACCGCTCGGCCCGGAACCCGGGTCAAGTCGGGAATGATCTCCCCTACCGGATACTTTACTCCACTCCCACCCCGCTCGGGTCCCCCGGGCACCCTCCCAGACTCTTTGTCTCCGTCGAAGAGTCGTTTCAGGACCGAAGTGTCCCGACTATAGGTCACCCCGTCTGTCTGTTCGCTTTGTGAGAACCCTCAGACCCCACAGCACTGTCTCCAGTTCCTCGACCAGGACAACGGTGGACCCTTCACCGGACACTCGACTAAGGACTCACCGTCCTTCCTTACACAGTGTGCTCTGGGGCCCCCTCCCTTCACTGCCCACGTTTCCGTGACTCCACCTCTGCCCTCCGTGGTCCCTCCGGTCCCGCCGACCCGACTCTCCGACCGACGCGACTCGGGACACCCCACCCGGCGGTAGTAGGACGGGGGACCGGGTCGGGGTCGCTCGTGCCCGAGTGGCGTGGAGGTGGGAGACGGGGAGTAGAGCCCCGGAACAGCGACACCGGGGGCCCACCGAGACCCGGACACGCCAGATCGGAGGGGTCCGCCGGGCTCACCCCTGCCCTATGGGTCTCACCGAGTCCTTTCCGACCGGTGCAGGAGTCTTCGGTGGGAGTAGGGGTCGGACGTCTTCGTCGACGTAGGACCGACCGTCCGGTACGTCCCTCTGCACTCCAGTACTGGGGTCTGCTTGGGGACTCCGGACGAGACCGAACCCTGACCACCGGTGGCCCAGGACTCGGTAGAGACGGGACTCGCGACCCACCGACCACCCCGGGGACCCGTCTTCGAAGCCGGAGTTCACAGGGGTGGGGCCAAGGGGTCGGACTTTAGGGTGGAGTCTCGACAGGACCACCCAGGACTTCGGGCGGGGGGTGGGAGGGACCTCCGGAAAGAACCCCTTCGGTGTTAGACCAACCGAGTCCCACCCCATGTCCGAACCTGTCCTCGGGACCCGCAGGTGCCTTACTGTACCCACGCACCCAATCTTTCCTGCGAGTCCCCGCCCGTGACCCGGGGGTCTTAGGGGGATGGGGTAAGACCGTAGTAGGACCCCAGATCCCGGACTTAAGGATAGTGTAAGTGGCCGGTCAGGTTAGCCCCGGTGCCCGGTGTCCTCCCCTGGGAAGTCCCCGGACGTAAGGGTACGATCCCGTCCCCACGACCACCCTGACTGGGTCGCCCCCCGGGACGTCGTCCGTACGGGGGAATGGGACGTGGGACGCCTTCAAGAGTTCCAGTCCTGGTAGACGACTGCTGGTACGAGGGGAGAGCGGAAGCCGCCTGCCGACCCCAGTCCCCGGTCCGCCCGGAGACTCGGTACAGGCCTGCTTATAGGCGCGGCGACTTCCCGTCCCGCGCACCCCGCCGGGCCGTCGGAGGGCCAAGGTGAAATTAAAGTAAAGGGACTACTTTGTCGTCCTAGTTAGACGACCGGTAAATCGTTCCACAGGGGTAAACGTATGAATTTTCTACGATGCCCACCCCTCCCCGGCCGACCCCTGCCTTTTGCACGGACCCGACTAACTTCGGTCCGAGCGGAGCCGATTTCCCTTAAATTAAAGGTTCACGCGCGAGCCTTATCTAACGTCGTGCGTCCTACGGGCGCGGTCCTCCTCGGCGTCTCTGTCACAGATTCCCTCCGCTGCTCGCACCCGGGGCGCAGTGAAGGGAAGTCGAAGAGAAAGGACGAGACCCAAAATCGTCCTCAATAACTAAAAAGAAAATTTGCGATCTCCAAAGGGTCGGAAGGTCTCTTTCCCCCTAAATCAGGGGCACTTCCACTGTCTACCTAGTAGGGGACTGAAGGGGTAAAGGGGTTCTTAGACCTCACGTTCTCAGGGGGAGCAGGTTGTATGTCGCGTAGGGAGTGGGACCCCCGGCACCTCCTCTGAGGGAAGACCCTCCAGCCCTGTCTTCCCTGGGACCCTCCAGCCCTGTCTACCCGGGGACGGAAGACCCGACGAGAGTCGGAGGACCAGGTAGGAGGTACCCCGGTTTCGGTACGATCTGGGACACCCGAGTCCCGGGCCGTGCAGACCTAATCTCCCCGTCCCCGAGGGGACTGCGCAGGGTCCACCGTGAGCACCATTTCTTGGGCCGACGGTTGCGTCCTCTACATTCTCCGTTCCCAAACTAGGACCCCAGCCTTTTTAAAGGACTTCTTCCCTCGTCGATGGGTGAAGTCATAAGAACGGACCTCTTAGGGCACCTGTCTCCTCGGACCTCCCAATGTCAGGCACCCCAGTGTTTCTCAGCCTGTACTGACTCTGTCGACTTTGGTGGTGGTGGTGGTCCGAGGGGACCCCCAGTCCCGTCGACAGGAGTCGGTCCGGGGACAGAGCCCACCTCGTCCCCCGACAGGGGCCTCGACTGAGTCGTCCCCCCGGGACTGGCGCACTCCGGGGCTCTCTCCTGACTCCCCAGTCCTGACGGGCCCCCGTGGGTCTGGATGAGAGACCTGTGGGACCAGTGAGAACCTCGGGGTACCTGAGTCGAGGTGACAGGAAGTTGGTACTCCCCTGGGACGGATCGAGACGAATACTGCCCTCCGTCGCGGAAGGAGGGGGGTCCTAGCCCCGAGGTGGACCCCGACCCCCGACCCGAGTTCCGGGGCAAACGGGGTCCCCACCCGGAGTTCGAGGCTACCTCGACGTCCAGGCCTGACAGCACTCCGGGTGACGGGGGAGAAACTTCCCGGCGAGCCCTCCACCGTCTGGCAACGGGGCTCTGGGACGTCCCTTCCCGGGAGGTCCCGAGACGGAGACTGGTCGGGACTCCGAGGCTCGTCGAGCAGGGTGCGTACTTGACCCCCGTTGTAGCCGTGGGGGAGCACCGACGGCGTAGTGTACGCGAGGCACGACGCGCCTCGACTCAGTGAGTCAGGACAGACTGAGAAATGCTTGGGTGTCAGACATCGGGAGGTCCGAGGAGAAAGGCACCCTAAGAATGCCAGTTCCAGTCCCTCGTCTCACTCCCTTCTGACCCAACCGCGAAGACCAGAGTAGGGGTGTGCAGGGTCTCTGCCTGGGGAGGAGGCCCTGTGTCACCTTAGACGAGACCGCGGTGAGAGTCTTCGACCCCGACGGCAGAGGGGTCCTGACCCGACCCGTGTTCGCCCCTCGTCCGGTCGGGAAGGGGCGACGGAGAGTAGAGGACCCCTGGACGTTCCACCCCGACCCTCTCGACCGACACGGGGGGTCTGCGGGGCGGGACCCAGGCGACCCCTGGGTCTCCCTTCTGATCCCTGAAGACGCCCGGGTCCAACGGGGACCTCTCTCCCGGCCCGTCGCCGGTCGGACCCGATGCAAAGTTCGGGGCTCCCGGAGAGGACTAGAGGTAGGGACCCGGGAACTCGGTCGGTTACGGTTCCGGTCCCGACACCGGGGGTTTTCCCCGACTCGGTTTTCACCCACCGATACTACCCCTCGGTTACGGTTCCGGTCCCGACACCGGGAGTTTTCCCCGACTCGGTTTTCACCCACCGATACTACCCCACCTGTCGCGGACGACCCGTCGGAGACGAGTCTACGGGGACCGTGCACCAGAAGAAACACGGGTCTTCGAGGTCTCATTTGTCTCATTTGTGACCCTGGTGGGGGAGGTGACGGACCTCATGGTCTTTCGACACATAAATAGATAAATAATTGCCGGACCGACATACCAAACGTCCTAGAATCAAGGGACTGGCCCCTAGCTTGGACGCGGGGACGTTTGCTTCACGTCAGAGTTGGTGACCTGACGGTCCCTTCAGGGTCTTATGTCAAATTTTGCCGTGCATTCTCCCAAAAGTGGTGGTGTCCTTGTCGAATACGATTTATAAATTGGAGGTCCTGCTTTCCGTCCCGTCACGAGGCCACCAGAACCGCACACTTATGCCCTAGGGGGCGGTCTTTTGGTTCCCCCCACAGGGTGCGTCCCCGAAAACAACAAAAACACAAAACTGTGAAGAGACATAGAAGACGTAACCTCGTCCTTTACCGTTGGGTGAGGTCATAAGAACGGATCTCTTAGGGTCCCTACCCCCTTGGACCACCCGACGGCAGATACCCCAGCGTGTCTCAGCCTGTGCTGACTTCGCTGAATCGTCGTCGTCGTCGACATAGAAGAGTCAAATCCTGCTACTTGTATAGACTGAAGCTAGTACTCCCCCTTTTACCTTCTTATTTGGTGATCGTTAGACCGGCAAGACGTTTCCTAATTTGTGTCTTAATTACTCCCTGGGTCGTCACAGGGGGTCACACATACACGGACTTTCTTTACTGTCGAAGGGAAGTACGTTTGCGAGTACTCCTGACAAGTCCGTCGCGACAAGTGTCACCAGTTCTCCACCCTTACAGCTGTCTAAAGCCTATTTGGTTCACACCTGGCAGGCGTCCTCCGTGTCATAAGTGAGCGCTTGCTCTACTCACGACTGTGCGTAATGCTGTGCGCTCTTGGAGCCCTCGTAGTACGAGCCCCTCTCTTTGGTCTGTGTTTTCGTGTGGGTAGACTACCAGACAGACACACCTAACGAGTCCTGGCCGCAGGTGTCCCTACCTTGCGTCTAGCGTGCAACTGTCCCTACCTGCACCCACGGCTCCCCACTGTCTTCATTTCTTAGGAAAGAGGAAGGATTTTTATCTGAAATAAAAATTCTCGTCAAAATCACCTTTTCGCAATGAGTGAGTCGGAACAGGTCTAGAAACACCGGGGTACCTGGCATCGGGTAGTCCGAGGAGACAGGTACTTTAAGAGGGCTGTTCTTATGACCTCACCCTTCGGCAAAGGAAGAGGTCCCCTAGAAGGACTGGGTCCCTAGCTTGGACGGAGAGGACGTAACGTCCGTCTAAGAAATGGCAGAGTCGGTGGTCTCTTCTGATTCTCGCCAAGATTCAGGTGTCGTTACAACTCGTCTTCCAGGTCTCTACAGGGTCCATGGGGAACGGGACGATACGTGTCGGAGGGGCGGTAGTTGTGCGGGGTGACCTCGCCCAGGAAAACAATGTTGACTACTTGGACGTAACGGTACAGTGGTCGTGGGTCTCGGGTACCAAACGTAATCCCGAACGACGGGACGCCAGACACCCAAACCTGTTTTCAAATTAGAGTGCGTGGAGGGCAATATCGAAGCGGGCCTCGTCAAAGTGAGGGATTCGTAGGAGACACGTGGCGGACAAGTAGGGAGGGAGGGAGGTTGGGGGTCGTTGGGGACTAGGAAAGTGACAGAGGTATCAAAATGGAAAAGGTCTTAAAGTGTATCAAATTAAGTATGTCAGACATCAGAAAGGGGTGGAGTCAAAATAACTCTTTGTTAACTGTATGTCGTACATAATCAGGATCCACTACTAAACTATGTACATACATAACACTTCACTACTGGTCATTCAGATCAATTATAGGTAGTGGAGTCAAGTCAAGTCAAGACAGCGAGTAAGCACAGGCTGAGAAACGCTGGGGTACTTAGCGTCGTGCGGTCCGGAGGGACAGGTAGTGGGAGAGGGCCTCAAGTGAGTCTGAGTGCAGGTAACTCAACTACTACGGTAGGTCGGTAGAGTAGGAGACAGCCGGGGAAGAGGAGGACGGGGGTTAGGGAGGGTCGTAGTCTCAGAAAAGGTTACTCAGTTGAGAAGCGTAGTCCACCGGTTTTATGACCTCAAAGTCGAAATCGTAGTAAGGAAGGTTTCTTTAGGGTCCCGTCTAGAGGAAGTCTCACCTGACCAACGTAGAGGAACGTCAGGTTCCCTGAGAGTTCTCAGAAGAGGTTGTGGTCAAGTTTTCGTAGTCAAGAAGCTGTGAGTCGGAAGAAGTGTCAGGTTGAGAGTGTAGGTATGTACTGGTGACCTTTTTGGTGTCGGAACTGATTTGCCTGGAAACGACTGTTTCATTACAGAGACGAAAACTTATACGACAGATCCAACCAGTATTGAAAGGAAGGTTCTTCATTCGCAGAAAATTGAAGTACCGACGTCAATGGTAGACGTCACTAAAACGTCGGGGTTTTCTATTTCAGACTGTGACAAAGGTGACAAAGGGGTAGATAAACGGTACTTCACTACCCTGGCCTACGGTACTAGAAGTAAAAGACTTACAACTCGAAATTCGGTTGAAAAAGTGAGAGGAGAAAGTGAAAGTAGTTCTCCGAAAAATCAAAGAGAAGTGAAAGACGGTATTCCCACCACAGTAGACGTATAGACTCCAATAACTATAAAGAGGACCGTTAGAACTAAGGTCGAACACGAAGGAGGTCGGGTCGCAAAGAGTACTACATGAGACGTATATTCAATATATTCGTCTCTCTGTTATACGTCGGAACTGCATGAGGAAAAGGATGAACCTTGGTCAGACAACAAAGTACGGGTCAAGATTGACGAGGAAGGACTGGACGTATGTCCAAAGAGTTCTCTGTCCAGTCCATCAGACCATAAGGGTAGAGAACTTCTTAAAAGGTGTCAAATAACACTAGGTGTGTCAGTTTCGAAACCGTATTAGTTATTTCGTCTTTATCTACAAAAAGACCTTGAGAGAACGAAAAAGCTACTAGGTCGTCTACAACCGTTAAACTAGAGACCAAGGAGACGGAAAAGATTTTGGTCGAACTTGTAGTCCTTCAAGTACCAAGTGCATAACGACTTCGGACCGAACCTCTTAAAACTCGTAATGAAATGATCGCACACTCTACTCACGCTAACACGCCATCAAACTCGTAAGAAACCGTAACGGAAAGAAACCCTAACCTTACCTTTGACTGGAAAAGGTCAGGACACCGGTGACGACTCAAAAGGTTTAAACGACCGTATAACTCACGTCGTGAAAGTGTCGTAGTAGAAAGTCCTAAACTTTCTTGAGTTGATCTTAAGGTAGTGGAGGTGATCGGAACAAACATCACTACGAAAGATTCCGGGTGAACTGAAGTGTAAGGTCCTACAGACCGAGACCCACTCACTAGTGTAGTAGTACTAACAGAACCAGTACTTCTAGTAAAAACATGTCAAGAAGACACATAAGAACGGTGGAGAAGAATTATAGAAGACGAAGACAATCCAGGTCTGGTAAAGACAGGAAATAACTCGGGTAGAAACGGACTTTACAAGGGAACCATAGAGATTAAAAGAACTTCTCTAGAGATCAGAAAGGGTAAGATAACAAAAGGAGATAAAGAAACGTAACTAACGACTCCTTCCGAAAGACTAGAGAGGAACGATAAGAAACCTTGAGACGTAAGTCTACGATTATAGAAAGGAAAAGAGGAAACGAAAAGTGAAGAGAAGAAAAGTGTCGATAAACATTCCGGAGGGGTCTTTCGGTAAAACGAAAAAACGTAAAGAAAAGGTGCCCGTACCAGAACTGGGGACAGAGGACATGTTACAGTGCTTGGAGTCAGGTATCAAGTAGTCCGTGAGACAGATAGTCTAAGTCAGGGAATTTAGATAAAGAGTGAAGGTGACATATTAGTATTCCCTAAACTAAATCCAGTATGGACTTACCAGACTACCTGTCCCTCCGAACCGCACGACGTTAAGTACCCCAGCGTTTCTCAGCCTGTGCTGACTCGCTGACTTGACTTGACTTGACTTGACTTACCAGATCACCAAAGGGGATGAAAGAAGTTAAATTCAGACTTAAACCGTTATTCCTCAAGTACTAGACTCGGTGTCAGTCGAGGGTCAGAACAAAAACGAGTGACATATCTCGTTCTTAGGGAATCTTCTTTACCTCATCGGTAGTACCAGTTGTTTTCTCAGGCTTTACGTCATGAACCTACGTTAGAGTCTTTGCTGTCTTACTAGAGACAAGCAAAGGTTCCGTTTGGTAAGTTATAGTGTCATTAGGTTCAGATACGGGGTTGGTCATTACGACTTCTTCGACTTCAACTTACCAAGATACTTCTGGATGTTCTGGAAAATCTTGTGGGTTTTGTCTACAGGAAAAGTAGTATCCCCTGACCTTACGTTTTCATCCTTCAGTTCTTTGTGGACCTTATTGTCCGTTTAAACCGGAACCTTATGTCTTACTTCGTCCCGTTTCCGATTATCTTAAAACGGTTCTCTTACGTGACCAGTATCGTTTGTGGGAGAAGGTTGTTGTGTTCTCTTCTGAGATGTGTACCTGTAGTGGTCTACCAGTTGTGGTATCAGTCTAACCAATATAAGGTAGTGGAGTGTAGGAATGTTGAAAGAAAAATAACACTACTCTTGAAAATTCCAGATGAGAGAACTGTATTTATGCATGTTACAATTACTCAACGGTACGACACCTAATGTAGGGTCCTGAAAGAACAAATAGGGTGGTGACCTTCGAATATGGAAAACTTGTTCGAAGAGGAAGGGTTGGGAACGGAGACCGTTTACGGTTAGACAAGAGACAAGAATATTCAAAAAAAAAAAAATTAGGGTGTATATTCACACTAATATGACCTAAACAGAAAGAAATTGCATAAAGTGAGTCGTGTTGCGGGAGTTCCAGGGAGGCACGGCAACGTCTGCCACCGCAAAGGAGGACAAAAGGCCGACGTACGACACGGTGACGCACGCACACCTGTGTGTGTCGACGAAATAGGTAATAGGCGACTACCTGTGGTCAACCAAGGTACAGAGCTGATGACATGTGTCTTACGTCGCCTGTACCCCCCACCACTCCTAGAAAAGAACTCTCACTAAGGTAGAGAAAGTCTATTTAGGTCCTCCTGGAGGGAAATACCACGAAGTGTGAGAAACACAAAAAATGTTTAACACCCAGACACCATTGGGACGAAACCCAATGGTAAAAGACCCGTGGTAAAAGGTAGTCGTAAACGAGTGACGCACAGACATAGTGTAAGACCCTTACGAACGCTAAAAGTTTGAAAAGTAATAATAGTACGAATAATACCACTGTCGCTGACCACTAGAAACTACACTGATAATCTTAGGAAACCCGTAAAAAATCGTTATTTTATAAAAATTTAATCACAGATATGAAACAAAAAATCTCTATTACGATAACATGTCAATTATCTGATGTCATATCATATTTGTCGAAAATCTACGTAACCCTTTTGATATATATATCATATATATCTATAACCCTGAAGGGACCACCGAGTCTCCTATTTCGCAGACGGACGTTAGGCCCTCTGGGCCCAAGTTAGGGACCCAGCCCTTCTAGGGGACCTCTTCCTTTACCGTTGGGTGAGGTCATGAGAACGGACCTTTTGAAGTACCTCTCTCCTCGGAACATCCAATGTCAGGTACCCCAGCGTTTCTCAACCTGTACTGACTCACTGAAGTGAGTGAGTGTATATATAATATATATATGTATACTCACACACACACCGAGTAAAATAACGACACGAGACCTTGGTTCGGGCACCGTAGTAGTTCCAGACGGCCAGGGGTCCTCACCCTGACGACCCGACACACCATTAGGGTAGAAATTAGAAAACTCCTTGGTGGTACGACAAAATCACTTACGTGGTTAAAAGTAAAAGTGGTTGTTACGCTTTCCGAGTCCCTCATTTCTTAGACGGACGTCACGTCCTCTGTGTCCTCTAAACCCAAGTTAGGGACCTAACCCTTCTAGGGGACCTCTTCCTTTACCGTTGGGTGTGGTCACAAGAACGGCCCTCTTAGGGTGCCTGTCTCCTCGGACCCCCCGATGCCAGGCGCTCCAGCGTCTCTCAGCCCTTGTGGACTCGCTACCTCGGCGTGTTCACGTGTGTGTTGGCACACGTTCCGGGGGAAGAGAGGTGTAGGAGCGGTCGTGAATCCCGAGTAGAAAGACTAGTAGAGACAAGACTGTCCGCACTCCAGGGTCGCGAACACCAAAGTTAAACGTACGTACATCGGAAAAGTCTGACTGAAGGAACTCACTGACTATCGTACATTCCGAGGAGACACAGAAAGGGGCCGAACTAGCGAGTACAGAAAGACACAAACACAACTCGTGAGTCTTCACAGGCTGAGAAACGCTGGGATACCTGACACCGGGCGGTCCGAGGAGCCAGATGCCCTGAAGGGTCCGTTCTTATGATCTCACCCAACGGTACGGGAGGAGGTCCCCCAGAAGGGTTGGGTTCCTAGTTTGAACCCAGAGACCGTAGCGTTCGTCGAGGAAATGGTAGACTCGGCCACAGTAGCCCCGAGAGCACTTAAAAACCGCGACCTGCTATAAGACAGTAGACCTACGTGGTCAAACGAATGAGTAAGCGAGGGACTTCCCGTAGAGTCAACGAAGGTTCATGACCGTTAACCCTTATTTCGACGATATTTTCGCGCACGTGTCCCGAGACGTACCTGTGTGAAAGTTGAGGAGACCCGTTTATGGTTTCCCATACGAGTGACCTAATATACCAATGCTCACGAAAACGCCCCCCGCGAAGGGACCTCCAGGTCGCCGACTCTGCGGTGTGGAGGTCACGTCCCCCAGACCCCAAGGTAAGGACCAGTCCCTGAATCTAGGGCGTTGATTCGCAAGAGTGGGGTGTTGATTTCTAGAACAGACGGTATCGATTCTGGGGTGCGTCGGTTTATCTATGGAAAATAAAATCCCACGTAAAAACATTCTTTGACGGTTTAACAAAAGGTCCAAGGAAAATCCCACTACTTTTTCAAGATTTTGACTGACACAACTACCAACTTGTTGAGACACTTATGGGCCTCTGGGGACTTCACACGTGAAACGCACCCCCCTACCTTATCCTGCACTGAATTGCAAAGTTCTTTCAAAAAAAACCAATTTAGAAAAGACGTCGACTACCTCTGTGCCCCGTCTCCACCTACCTCGGGGAGAGGAGACGAACCCAGCCCCGTGGGTGTCCCCGCCGACCCGTCTACCGTCCCGGCGGCCCCCCGTAGGAGGGGCACGGAGACGGGGCGCCCCGGGTCCTCTCGGCCGGCCCGCCATTAGTCACACCCACTGTCTGACTTTCCGGTCTAATTTTCGCGACTTCCCTGGAGCCACCCAGCTCCAGTTATTTAGAACGTCCGGCGGCGTCGGAGGGAGGACGAGACAAGTCGTTAGACAGGCCGGCGGAAAGTGCCCGGGTCAACGAGGGGTGGTGGAGCCCCCTTCGCGGTGTTTAGTGACACTGTCTGGTTAGTTGTCCGGCCCTCTAAAAATATGTGCAACGGAGAACTTCCTACTGGGAGGGAGTCGTCGTGTAGTCTTATTTAGAGAAGTCTTTGAAAGGGCCCGCGGAGGGGGGACGGGGACGCACCGACCACCGGAGGGGCAGGGGGGTGGCCGCCCGGGTGGTCGAGGGGTGGGTGGGTCGACCCAGGCGTAGGCGGGACCCCGAGACCGCCGACGTCGGTCGGGCCTGGGCCCCCCTCGACTACCCACTGCCCCTGGGGTACTACCCTTCCGGGTAACAGGGAGGTCGGGCCGGACGGTCCAGGAACCTGACCGCCTGGGAGCCAGGTGTGACTCGACCGGTCCCGTGGAGTAAAGTCGTCCTCTCTCCTTCGAAATATTTTATTAAGTATCCTTTGAATTTTGTGAGTCTGTGGCTCTTTAACGTTTACCCCTTTATACTACCTAACTCCCAACTTTCTTCCGCTGAAGATGTCCGTTTTAACTAGGGAACCTTTTACAAAAACAGACGATACTTTTTACCCGTGCTAGAACGGTCCCAAGGTCGCGATATTAGGGCTTTTATTAAAGGAAAACTAAAGGAGAATCAGAGACGGCGAGGAGAGGGGCGTGTCCTCGGGTCCTCGACCGGCCCGCACCCCGTCCAAACGGGGTAGACCCTCTGGGCTCGGGGGACAGGTGACCCCGATTCAGGTGTGACACAGACCTCCCGATGAATCACTCCCAGAGAGGAGCCACCTGTCTCGGGTAAAGTCGGCGGGAGACACCAGGGAGTCGGGAGGGTAAACCATAGGGGACTCGACCTCTGAAAGTTTTTACTTCGTGTTTTAGTTTAGTCACAGAGGACCTTCTCGACCGTCTCTGGTGGATGGAAAGGGGAAGACGGACGATGTGTGACTATGGTAACCGCCAAGTAGAGTCGTGCCTGGGGACGGGTCACCGACCCCTCTGACTCCGAACTCACCTCCCAGAAGTCCTTCTCAGTCTCTACCTCGATATGGGTCCCCAACCCCGACCCGAAACACCTTTCACCCCTATGTCGGAACCAGAGATCGGGGCTCCCCGACAGGGGCCTATCAGGGGGCGGACGGACTCGTTTCGGAGACCCTCCCTATCTCGACACTCAGGCCCTTCTGGGCCCAGTCCCGACGGGGGAGGACCTCGAGCACCCTGGCGTCTGGGGTCCAGGTGGTGGACACGACCCCAGAGACTCCTCCGTTCCGCCGGGTGCGAGGGGTTCCTTCGGGGAACGGGTCGTGCAGGATTCTCGTGGCACTGTAGGGGAGTGACCTGTAGTGGAGCCTAGACGCCTATATCCTAAGTCCGGTCTCAGTACTTCTCGACGCCCCTTCTCAGGTCCCCACGACGGTGTCTACGAGCTGCGCCCCCCGTCGGTGGTCGAAGAGTCCCAGGGTCCCGACTACGGACACTCTCCCCGAAGACCCTCTCCGGGACTTCGGGTCCGGTGGTCGTCTCCCCGGCTCTCCATCCACTACCCCAGCGTCCTCCGGGCTGTCGGAGGGGGGAGAAACTCTAACGTCCCAGAGAGGTTACGGTGGCAGGGTTCGAAAAGAAGATCGTCCCTCCACATACAGTCTCGGCGTCCCTCCTGTCAGGACCTCCTTCCCTCTCGGCCCCCGGTCCCACGACCCGCCGCCGCGACCCTGGGACACTTCCGGTCCAGAGAACGGAACGACCGGCCGACACGCCTCCCCTGTGCCCGTTTGGGACGAGGGTCAGTCACCCGGGGGTCCTTTCCGACACAGGTGTCTGCACTTTGGGCCCCCACCCCCACGGTTAGGGTGGGAAAATCGAAAACGTCGGACCTTCGGTCCGACGCGGGGGCTCGGTTTCCGTGCCTCAACAGAGACCTTTCTCCGCTGACCACTAATTGGAAGGCTCACCAAGCGGACGGTTCCAGTTCCCGGGCGCCTTAGGACCGTAGTGCAAGGCCGTTCCCGACCTGGTCCGAAGAAACTAACTCGATCACTTGGGTGGAGTACGAACTGTAAGGTCTCTGGGGAGGTACGTCCCCAGGACCGTCACCAACCCCGGACTGGGACTGGTGTCCCGTCCTATCCCCTAAGATCGTCGAGGCAGGCAAAGGGACCCTTCCTCGTCGCGAGGGGTGGTCCTCGTCGAGGTCCCTGATTGGGGGTCCCCGACTGCGAGGCACCGGGGTCGAACCACCCACACACGGGTCGCGGAGGAGTGTGACCCCCACCCGACCCCCAAACCCGTGCCCCACACCCGTGAAACACGCGGTACTAGGTAAAGGAAAGGAGATCTACTCCCGTGCCCCGGTCAGACGTCGACCCGCTCCGACCGGTGCATGGGTCCGTACAAAAAGTTTGGTGACTTCCAAGGGCTCCGCTTAAGATCCGACAGGTAGTGGAACACCTACAGGCGCACGGAGACAGGGAGGAGGGCGGAAGTTGCCAGGAGTGGACTACCCACCTCGGTTCTTCTGAGAATTTTTCTGATTGAGAGCTGAACCGACTCCAGTGACTAGTGTCAATGAAAGTCTACGGTCGACACTTCCACTCCCCCCGCGAACCTTGCGTCCGAGGAGTGACCCTTCGACCCTCGACCCGCGTAGAGCTAAGATGAGGTTTTTTTTTGACCACGGAGCTGTTCTGGTGTAGACGGACGAAGGGTCCGAGAAACCCCGGGTCCTCACGTTGGGTACCCAAAGGTCCAGGTCCTCCGACCACCCCAACGGACCGGGAGTGCCCTCGACCACCTGCAGGGTACATCCCCCACCCGTGTCCCGGGTTCCTGTGGAGACGGTCGGGGTGGCAGTCTAGGTGCAGCACCTCCATGTCGGGGACGTCCTCGGACTCACTCGGGTAACGGGCGGGGAGGGGTCTAGTCTCAGGCGGGGTGGGGGCGGGTCGCGGGGGACGCCCCCCCGTGAAAGGGTCCCACCAGTCAAAGGTCCCGTGGGTACAAACGATTTTGAAGGACCACTAAGACGATGGACGTTCGACCCGACTCTGGGGACAGTCGAAGACCCATGAGTTGTACTCCGGAGGGTCCCCGGTCCGTGGCCCGACTCCCAGTCGGAAGTCCCGAGGACATCCTCCCGGGGTCTGTGTCCAGTGTTCGTCGTCGGGGTGGGGTGGGGGGCCGGGTACCAATGGTCCCCCGAAGTCGTCACCCTTATTACACCCTTCTCTACGACCCACCTCTGGACACGGACGAGGTCCCGCGTCGGACCGACCCCCGACATCCTCGGTCCCCCGACTCAGTCTCAGGAATAGGGGTGCGTGGACTCCGGCCCGGACCCCGTGTGCGAGTGAAGAGACCCCCGGGGACGTCCTCCCGTCCCCCTACTCTATCGGTCCTAGTCGGAGTAAGACAGGTGTCTACCTAGGGCGTCTACGGAACGCCGTCGAAGGGGACCCACCCCCTACCACCGTCTTCCTTGCCCCACCCACCGAGGGTCCCGGGGAGAGGAGGCCCGGTAGTGGTCCCTCCTCCTCGACGCCCGCCCCGTCCTCCGACCGCCGGGAGTCGACTAACATAATCTGTCTCGTAGTAACTAGGCCGAGACCAAATAGGGACCACGGAGTAAAGTTATTTGTCGTCAACCTTTCTCAATCGTCCCCTGCGCCGAGAGAGGGGAGGGGGTAGGAGGAATCGGACCCAGAAGGAAACTAAACAGTCCTTACCTGCTAAATACTCCTAAGTTCGTTCTCAGAGTAAACAGCGACCCTGCACCCTAACCCCATGTCTCCCGTGTCGACTCGCGGACGACAAATGAACGGGAATGTACCTCGGCGCTCGTCCCGACGTCCGTGGACCACCCCTACCGACCCCGTCGTCCCAACCCCCCCCACGTCCCTCCACAGTGGTTTACACCAACCAGACTGGAGCCCTCTTTGGTCGTCCTCCGTCGAGTCCTCACTTTCGGGTCCCGGCTGAGTCCCGACGGCCGGTCGGGACCAGTTCGTCAACAGTGTAAGGGACCCGGAATTAAGGAGTAGACGTTTCCGTCCCCTCTACAGTCTACACACCACACCACACCACAGACACACACACGTGTGTGTGTGTGCGTGATGGAGACGGGACAATATTGACATAGTGTACCGACCGAAATAAAGGACAAAAAATGGGTAACATTGTCTGTAAAAGGGTTCAAGAAGCTGTGCAAAAAACTTTTTATAAAAAAATTACCGACGTTTTAAGAGTCACCTAACCAACATCGTATTTTGGGGATTATCAAAGGAACTGTAAATCTGTAAACCCTCCGACGATAAAGTGACGATAATATTTATTACAAGAATTCTAGCCGACGAGTCCGACGTCTGGAGAAAGGGACTACGGGCGCCCCGACGGAGAGGAAGGGTGTCCTGGGAGAAGCTTCAGAGGGAGAAAGGTAGTGAGGGTAGGGTAGGGACGAAGGTTTATTAAGAGAAGTGTCGGAAGGGAGAAGTAGCAGACAGAGAAGATCTTCCACTCGAGCGTCCCGGGTCTGACCCACCAAGAATGAGGTAGGGGTGATAGTTGTCGTGACGGACTGTGTGTCCCAAAAAAAGTTTAGTTAAGGCCCCTGTAGGGACCACCAGGTCACCCATTCTGAGAAGTGAGGGTCACGTCCGTCGGGCCCAAGTTGGAGTCCAGTCCCTTGTTCTAGGACGTACGGGGTCGATTCTGGGTCACGCCGGTTTATCTATTTACTTATTTTTACACAATTTTTTAATTTAGTTGAGACCGTTAGTAACGGAAAATTTGTCACGTACCCTATATCAAGTATATGGCATGTTAAGTGGGTAAATTTAACGTTTTAAGGCACTCCAAACAACATAACGCAATGATTAAAAAATTAACACCATTTTATATATATATATGTATATATACACATATGTATATTTTAAGTACCGAAGGACCGCCGAGTCACCATTTCTTAGACGAACGGTCACGTCCTCTGTGTCCAAGTCAGGGACTCGGTCCTTCTAGGGTGTGCGTCTCGACGATTCGGGCTCGCGGTGTCGATGACTCGGACACGAGATCTCGGTTCCTCGGCGTCGATGACTTTGGGAGAAGGGGCTCTCGGGTGCGAGGCGTTCTTCTCTTCGGAGGCGTCACTTGTCGGGCACGTGACGTTAATCTCTCGTCGGGGGCGAGTGGTGCTGCTCTCCCTGCAGACACGTCACTGTTTCTGGGTCGTGTCGGTTTTGCCCCTTTTTTTCCTACGGGTTTTTTGAGATTTTATTTTCAGCGGCAAAATCGATAGAAGTTCACGTAATTAAGGTCAGTGATACAGTACGTTGGTAGTGGAGATAAAACTTTTGAAAAAATAGGGGATTTGGACCTTCAGACAGTAAAAACAGGGGGTTTGGAAATTTAGATAGGAATAAAAATAGGGGGGTTGGACCTTTAGATAGGAATAAAAATAGGGGGGTTGGACCTTCGGACAGGAGTAAAAATAGGGGGGTTGGACTTTCAAAACTTGACACCACAACCTTTTCTGAGGACTCTCAGGGAACCTGTCGTTCCTCTAGTTTGGTCAGGTAGGATTTCCTTTAGTTGGGACTTATAAGTAACTTTCCTGACTACGACTTCGACTTCGAGGTTATGAAACCGGTGGACTACGCTTCTTGACTGAGTAGCCTTTTCTGGGACTACGACCTTTTCTAACTTCCACCCTCCTCTTCCCCTGCTGTCTCCTACTCTACCAACCTACCGTAGTGGCTGAGTTACCTGTACTCAAACTCACTTGAGGCCCTCAACCACTGCCTGTCCCTCCGGACCGCACGACGTCAGGTACTCTAACGTTTCTCAGCCTGTGCTGACTCACTGACTTGACTTGACTTGACTTGATTTGGACCTTCAGATAGGAGCAAAAATAGGGGGGTCGACCCTTCGGACAGGAGTAATTTGTGAGTGGTGGGTAAGGGACGGGGGATGGGGAGTATTAACAAAAGATGAAAGACAACGACATTTTAAATGATAAGAACCACATAGCATAACATATTTACCTTAGGATGTCATATGCCGGACATATAGACCGAATAAAGTGAATCATACTACAAAAGTTCCAAGTAGTCGAAGTCGAGCACAATCTTACGATGCGGGAAAATACTCGGTTACCGTGTCAGTGACAGACTCAACCCACAAATCCGATAAATGAAAATGACACTAATAACGACAGTGGACGACAGATAAAACAGAAGGAGGGTCGTCGAGAAACAAGGGGAAAAGAGAGAAAGACAGTAAGAAGCCCACTTGACTCTTAGAAATGAGAAGGTAAAATAGGGGAAACAACCGAATAATCAACAGTGAGAAATAAGACACGAAAACCACGAAGGAAATTCTTAACGTGTAGAAATTGAAGCGTACCGGATGGAGGTCTGCTACGACTTGGGGAAGTCCATGTATATCCTTGGAGTGTTGTCATCTGAAGATGAAGGGGGAGGACTGGACCCACGACGACAAGGTGTGAAATTACAGTACCGTGTTTGGGGGTATTATGCAATGGTGTCAAAAATCAAAAATCAAAAACGGAATTCGTTAGTTAAGGAAAGGTTAAAAAAATTGAGCTTTCTTTCGTAAAAGATAAACCTGTACGGCAACGGTAAAGGTCTCCAGAAGTAAGGAAACACATCTGGGGAGAAAGGTAGCCCTTATTCAAGAAAGACAGACTTCCCAAAGGAAATTGTAAAGAACATCTCACCCAAACGACCACTACTTAAGAAAAACGAAAGCAGACGGACTTTTCGAAGAGTGCAAGTGAAAACGCTCTCAGCAGTCGTCAGTATCTTTGAGTCGCAGCTACCTGGGAGAAAAGGAAGGTCTCGGACTTCCTCAGACGAGTCGACAGACGGTGGACGTAGCGAAGACCTCTCAACGACAGACAGGTAGAAAGAAGGAAGTAGGTAATTCACGAAAGGGGTAAGCGACGAGAATTTTACAGTAGAAGTAGTAACACGAATCAGTGAAGTCGGCGCAGACTGAAACACTGGGGTACCTGACATCGGGCAGTCCGAGGAGACAGGTACCCTCAGAGGTCCGTTCTTGGACCTCACCCAACGGCACGGGAGGAGGTCCCCTAGAAGGACTAGAAGGGTGTCCAGCTTGGGCGCAGCAAACGTAGAGGACGCAACCGTCCGCCCGAGAAACGGTGGTCGCGGTGGACCCTCGGGTAGGGAGCAGTAGCCAAAATTCTTTGCATTGCACGGAGTCACAACCAAAGAAGGATAAAGAACCCAAACCCCGAACGACCCGAGGAGCCCGAGGCACCCAAATGTCCAAAGCAGTCAAGACCTCTCCAAGGTGGCAATAAAGAAGCACAGGAGAAGACGCGGGTGCAGAGGCGGACGAGAGCGCGTCCCGAGGTCGCCGTCCACGTCGTCGGGGTGAAAAGGACCAGCAAAGGAGGCATGAAGTCAAGTCCGTCTAGGAGAGTGATACAGCAGTCCGCTTGAACGGTAGAAAGGAAGAAGCCACGGACGAGACGATAATTAGGGTGGGGCACAAAGAGCACAGATCTTCAAACTGCTCCCAGAAAAGAACATAGTAGGTGTAAACAGGTACTGCGCGAGTCAGAGAGGAGAGCGAAGACACTCCTCCCTCGTCCTATTGTGGACGAAGTCACCAGCACAGATCCCTGAGTAGACACAGTCAAGACTCAGGAGGACGACTCACTCAAAGGAGGAGTAGCACCCAGTGTAAAGGGAACGTACTGATCATTAAAACGCACGCACGGTCTGTAACACACAACCTATAAAGACACAGGGACATCTAGGAGAACTCGAAAAGGGCCCCACACGAATGTAATAACCCTTCTCAAACAAGGGAACCTCCTACCGGAAACTCGAGACAATCAGACAAACTGGTCTTGTGACAATCAAACCCCTATTAAAACGTCGTTGGGACTCCATCATGGGCGAGTTCACGGGGGGTGGGGAGTCTTCAGTACACACAACGCCCTGGAAGGGTGACATCCACCACCTTTACATTTGGTGAGGGTCCCACTCAAGATCTTAATGAGAAGTACAAGAAAAGGGTGCCGAGAAAGGGTCCCAACTTACGAAAGGAATGCGAACACACGACTAGTCAAGGGGACCCCGGACTCCTCGACGAAACGTCGGGAGACCCCGAGGGGTGCGAGGTGTGTCGGGAGACCCCGAGGGGTGCGAGGTGTGTCGGGAGACCCCGAGGGGGTACGAGGTGTGTTGGGAGACCTCGAGGGGTGAGAGATGTGTCGGGAGACCCCGAGGGGTGCGAGGTGTGTCGGGAGACCCCGAGGGGTCCGAGGTGTGTCGGGAGTGGAGACACCTTGGACCAGGAACACGGAAGCGGAACGAACGAGGGGGAGAGAACCCCTAGCGATAGACGGTTACGGATGTAAGGTCGCAACCTGTTGGTAACAAAATGTGTGAAATGTGTGAAACGAGAACCACAAAGGAAAAAAGGGGCGTACTTCCTGTAGAGTCAGGGACAATGAGGAAGTATCAATCTTGGTTTTCAGGAGGTTACCAAATTACTTATAAAGATCCACTAATTTACTTATTCACTTACTCATTACGAGACTCGAACGAAACGCGTCTCGTGGAAGGAGGATGAATCCGACTAATGAGAACGGAGTCCTCCCGACCCTGCAGACTGGGTCCATCCGTCCCTATGATCGATACTTGACTGGGGGTCTTCACGTGGACCTTCCAGTTCGTCAGACCTGTTGACATTTTGGGGACCGGGCACGCCGACGGACGGAAGGCTCAGGAGTACCTTGCTAGGGGTACACGTCGGACCTGAAGACACGAGATCCCTCCTCCCCTCCCTGCTCCCCGAGACCCACCACGACTCGGGAACGACCAAAGATGGAATTCGGGCCCTCCGTCCCGACCCTCGAGAGGGGTTGTGCACGAGGGGACGGGTCACCCCTGTCGGTCCCGTAGGTCCGGTGCACGAGTCGGAGGTGAGCTCGTTCGTTCCGCGGTGACTGAGCCTCCCGTCCCACGGGTTGGGGGTACCCAACTGATGTGTCCTAGAGTCAGAATCGAGAAATCCGGGACTTCACGGACGGCCCTCCGAGGTCTTTAGACCCGAGTCGAGGACACTCTCCTCCGACCCCTGTCCGACAAACGTCCACCCCACTTCCTCGAAATAAAGGACAACTGTATTTTACTACCGGACTCAGGACGTAATAATTCCTTAATACCGCGTCCGAAAAGACCCGGACTTCTAAAGGACCGACTCACGTCCCTCGGTGTCCCGTTAGGTCCTCGAGACCACAGTCCTCTTCGTGGGGTCGGAGGACGGCCCCTGAACGGGGATCCGTCCGTGGGGTGACCTGAGACAGGGATGTCCCCCCGGACCTCGCGTCGAGTCGTGTAACTTCCACTCAGGATCGGGGAACGGCGTCCCTCCCGTTATCAGTCCCCCCGTTTCAGTTCCACGGGTCACGTCCCTCCGGTCGATCTTTGTCCTCCGACTCCGACCCCCGTCCGCCAGAGGAGACGTATAAAGGGGACCAGGGACTACCGGGGAGCACTCCTCCTCTGGGGTTACAGGGGTCCACGACCCTCTTCCTCTACCGTCCCGACACCCCCGGTCGTCTCTCTCTGTCCCCTCAGAAGGACCTCGTCACTACGACCCACCCCTCCCCGACCCAGGGGTCCCTTCCGACCCATCTCCCCCGTCCCGTTCCGAGCCCCACGGCTGCCCCTCTCCTCGGAGACCCAAACCCCGTCTCCCGGGACGCGGGTAAAACAGGTAGGGGACCCGTCCGGGACTCGGGGTCCACCCCCCGTCCCGGTAAGACCTACTACCTAGCGTCTCCGACGGGACTCCGTCGCCCACGCCCCGACGTGAACCGGAGTTAGCGAGGGGCCCCCGGGGCTAGCTACCTCCGGGTACGCGCCGGGCTCGTCGGACACTACTTACTGAGTCCTAACTAAAAGTGAATTAACTGTTAAACCACTTGGACAAACGTTTTAGGGTCCAACCCGCGACCAACCTCGGAGGTCCATTATGTGCCACCCCAGCGCACCGGGGTGGTTCCACCGTCGGTCCCCCGTCGTCTCCGGTCGGTCGGTGTCCCCGCCCCATCCCTCCCCACCTGTGTGTCGATCCGACCCCGACTCTCGGGGACGCACGGAAGGGGCCCCTTGGGTGACGGAGCCCTCAGGACACAGACTTTGACGCCACCCCAAAGGGCGAGCCCAGTCCCCTGGGCCCTTCCAACCCGAGTCCGGTCTCACCAGTCCTTTCGTCCAACTTTAGGGTCCTAGTTCTAGTCTGGGGTCGGGGTGGGGATAGTCGACCTGCCTGTGGGAGTCAAAGGAGAAGGTACTTCATGTCGGGTGAGTTCGGACGGGTGAGGGGGGGGCGTCTCGGAGTAGAGTAGTGGACAGAGACTGGCCGGGAGGGCCGAGAGTGGAGGGAGGCAGGAGACAGGAGGTGTCCCCGCCGGAGGAAGGACAGGGCCCCTGCGAGCGGGGTGGACACAAAAAATAAAATGTCGCGAACAGTGGTGAACTGTGCAGAGGGCCGTACGCCTGGAAGGCGGGGTGTTCGCGTCCCTGCGCAGGCACCAGACGCCCGAGTGGCGGGAGGGACGGGACCCTCGCCGCCACCGGGTAACAACGGTCCTGCTGCACCTTTGTCTGACGTTCGAGTGGGGACGGCGGGCGGGGTCTTGAGTAATCACCGACTCTGCCCCCGGAACATTGTCCTGGGGACCCATTAGGGGAGACCCCCGGTGGGTCTGTTTTCGGTTTAATTCACCTGTCTTAACGTCAACCCCACGACCCTCCGGCCTTAAATGGGGGTTCTCGTCTGTTTCTTCCAGGGAAGAGTCCACACCCAACGGACCTCAGACTAAAGGTAAGACACGTTAAATTACGGTGGGACCCTCGGTCCCTGTCAGGGGGATGAACCCCAACCGTGACTGCCAAGAACCGTCTCGGTGGGGACTGTCCTGTACCGCAGACGTGTACGGGGGCGGGTCGTGGGGATGGGTGGGCGACGGGTCGCAAGGATGGATGGGGACAGGTCGAGAGGGTGGACGGGGGTCGAGTCGTTGGGGGCAGTGGGGGTGGGTCGTGGGGGTGGATGGGGGCGAGTCGCGGGGTGGGCGGGGGTGGGACGGGTCGTGGGTGGGGGCGGGGAGTCCATGACCCACTAGTCTGTACTCCTCCCCAGGGACGTCCTCGGTGCCGGGACCCCCCACGCGAGACCCGAGACCTTCCGGGGGGGAACACGTGTGTCACAAGTTCCCCGGGGTCCTTAGACGAGGGATCCACTACGGGATCTCGGACAGGCCGGGGGGGTGGAGTGTCCGAACCGACCACCCCCGGAGATCCGTCCGCGACCGGTGGGACCCCGAGGGTGCCCCGACGCCCCGCACTTCTACTCGTTTCCCCGTCGTGCAGAAACTGTAGTCAATCAGTGTCGGAACCCGAACCGGTTGGGGGCCCTTGGGGGAGACCTTTGAACTCACTGGAGGGGAGACCCTCTGAGTCAAATGAGTAGTTAGTGGTCCCACTACCGGGGAACCCGACTGACAGTCCTCCGAACCGGCTCTACAGATGTGAGAACCACGACCGGCGGAGACCGGTGGTCCGGCCTTCGACACGGACCATCACCACCAGTATCACTACCTCAACTCTTCGGGGGTCCACGTCCCCCAAAAGTCCTCCCCTGGGGGTGTGACCGTGGCGACCGCTCCGACCTCCCGCCTACGGGTGTGACTGTTCCTCCGTAGCGGGACCGGAACGAGGTCACGACTGGTGCACCAGGGAGCCCCGAAGCCGGAGATCTGACCGCCTCCCCAATACCACCCGGTCCACCCCAGTCTCACGGCCCGGGTCGTACACTACGGGGAGGGCGTCACCACCCGCTCCCGTCCCGGACTCGTGTCGAAGTCTGGGGGTAGGTCTGGGGTGTGCACTCTTGGTCCATACGCCGGTCCCGTTCCGGGAGACCGAGGACGTCTGCCTCAAACGGACTCGGGGAGACTGCTGGGTCCTCCGTCCCTCGTGTGGGGGGACCCCAGTGACAACCACTCTAGCAGGTAGGGGGAGGTGTGTCTGCGGAGTTGTCGAGTTCGTGTCGACCTATAAGTGACACCAGTTCTTGAGAGGGCGGTCGACCTGGGTCCCCGTAGGTCCCTGCAAACCTTTGTGAGTACTGTTATTTCTGTGGGAACTACGACTTTAGGAAGGGAACTTTCACTTTCACTTTTAGCAAGTCAGCACTGACTGAGAAACGCTGGGGTACCCGATCTGTCAGGTACCTCAAAAGGTCCGGTCTTATACCCTCACCCTTCGAAGAGGGAAGGCGTCCCCTAGAAGGGCTAGGTCCCTAGCTTGGGTCCAGAGGGCGTAACGCCCGTCTAAGAAATGGTCGACTCGGTGGTCCCTTCGGGCTTTAGGAAGAGAACCCTCTCGTCTTTAGTGGTCGAGTCGGGGTTCACTCGACCACGTGTCCCTCGATCGGGTCCCGTACGGAGACCCAGGGCTCAGGTGTATCCACCCGTCCGCCGGAACATCTCTGGGGACTCAAACCGCAGGGGCGAGAGTCCCTCCTGTCGATGTAGTGGAAGGTCTTCCACGTGGTCCGGTCCTCAGTCGGTCGCTCGCCGTCTGGGTCCCAGAAGCGTCTACACTAGTCGGGTCCTCGAACTCCACCAGGACCCACGTACACCGGGTTATAGGCCACTGACGACAGGAGTAGCCTCTTTTAGTCTCACTCTAGACTCTGTGTCTCTTCGACCCACTTCCCCTCGTCTCTGGCGTCACTACGCCGGTGTTCGGTCCCTGCGGACCTCGGCGGTCGCCGTCCATCTCTCCGTCCCCCTGGGAGGGGCCCTCGGAGGCTTCCCTCGCGTCGACGCGGGTGTGGAAGTAAATCCTGAAGACCGGGGACCTTGACCCTCTCTCTTGAGGGTGACAAAGGCGGTAGGTCGGACACTGTAGACAGTGGTCCCTAGTCCCTGTGATTCGGTGTCGTAGAGGGACGTCGGCCCCGTCCCCGTAGGGCCGATTCGCAGACGCGGGGCGAAGGAGGTCAGGGGGTGGGTAACGGCGTCCCTAGTCCCCTTCTTCCGCAAAGGAGAGGGAGAATCCTGGGGACCGGCCTAGATTTATCACTTGACTGTTTCTACCGACTTGTCTCTTTTGGGTTGTTGCATAAAGCACATTCAATAGGACAAGTCCTTCATTCGTGGGCCTCTCCGTCACTCGGGACCCCCACTGACCCTCACTCCCCCGTCCGTCAGGACCCCCTTGGTCCTTCCCGTCCTCACAGTCTACTCGTCTCATTTGCCCCTCGAATCGTTCCGGACGGTCAATCCTAAAGCGGGCCCCTGGGGATAGAAACCTCTACTCCCTCTTTTCTTCCATCCCTTTCTAGTCTTGTTGGAAGGCCGAAGGTGTCAAAAGAGGTTGAGGAAGTCGAAATTGTAAGTAATTCGGGTCCATGACATAAAACCCCATCACACAGGGCTTGGGGTAGTGTTCGAGGACGAGTCAGGGAGTAGGTGAGTGTCCGGAGCCTGTGCGGGTGACACCAGGTTCCCCTGGGTCGAGAGGTCGTGTCCGGACCTGGTGGGAGGTCACCAAGGTTCACCCCAGTCGGTGCACCTTCCCCTGGTCCCTCGACCGCCTCTCACACGTCCGTCTTCTGTGTCGTCCACGTTTCCAGGACTCCGACTTCCGAGTCCTTCCTCTTCCCAGGGTCCCCACCTCGCCCCGCCTCACCCCTACACCCTCCACCCGGCGACAGGGGTCGTGACCACCTCCTGGCCTTTCTTCGGGTCGGGGCCCTGGCGGGTCAGGCCGTCCCTGGAACACCGACGGGGGCCGACCGTGTGGACGAGGACCACTCTCGAGGGACTCCCGTCCCGTCGGACCCCGGGGGTCCTCGGTCCATTGTCCACACTTGACCGGGAACACCTTCGGTCCCCTCCCCGGAAAGACCCAGTGGTGAGACCCGTCGGGGACCCGTCGGCTTTCGGGGTCAGTTCTCCGGGGTGTCCGACCAGGTCTGAAGGACGGGTGGGCTCAAGTGGGTCCGACAGATCACTCCGTCGGCACGGCCCCGTCTGAGTAGTACGGACCCAAGGTCCCGGGACTCCTGGCTGGAGGGAGGGTTCCCGTCGAGACGCCCCGTCCCCTGACACCGGGGTTCGCCCTCCGAAACCTGGGGTCCCGGAGGACTGGGAACTGGGGACGGGTCCGATGAGGGACGGAGGAAAAGGAGGGACTCGAGGTGTCTCTGTGATAACAAGTCTTCCCACCTCTGAACGGCCGGAGGGGGGTAGGGGTGAGGGCCACTGGGTTCCTACCGTGGGGTGGGGGAGGGTTGGGTTTTGATTTATTTTATTTATCTGCCCCGAAGGCTCCCCCACGACCTCCTTGCCCGACAGGTTTACGTTAGTCGGTTTTTCCGGACTCGCGGACCCTTTGTAAGTAAGTAGTCGTATTACCGAGACTCCGCCCCCGACCTCCGGCCCAATCCCGAAACAGCGTCCACGGTCGCGGATTCGGGGACGGGCCGTCCTTACACCCGGGTCGCCTCGTGGACTCGCTTTGGGCTGCGGAGACGGGACCACTGAGGAGCTGCTGAGGGTAGGAGAGTCGAAACTCCCTAAGACAAGACGCCGGGTCGTTAAAGAGGTCGTGAAAGGGACCCTAGTCGAGAAGTGACTCCGGTATTTAGAAAAAGAAGGTTTTACGTCTGGAGTAATTAAAACCAAAGACTGTGTCTAAACGTCGTATAATCTGGTCCCTAGGGCCCCGACCCCAAATTTCAGGATCTACTCAAACACTTAACGCAAGTACCGTTCCAACGGCGGGCGGGAGCCTACCGTGGTGTCGATTGTTCCTGGGAGGGCCCCAGTCTCCGGGTCAAGGTGGGAGGACCAGACTCTCCTGTGGCCGGAGAGAGACGGGTCCCGGTAGCAGGATCCGCGGTGGAGGTCAGAACTGGTCTCATCGACCGTCCCCGCAGTGAAAGGAGCTACCAAAACCTTCGGCGGCACGTCCCCCAACTGTAAGTGCTAGGTCGGGATAGACAAGGCTTTATCAGTGTTCTGGAGTGCATTATCGTCCAGTCGACCGACTTGCGAGGGACGGACTCTCCCGGTACGGTAAAGAGAGATCACCGACAATAGAAGTAGGGAATCTACTCTCTACTCCGAACCTCTCGTCCGCCCCCTCCGGTGTCCTCGGGGGTCAAACTAGGGTTCCCGAGACAGGTAGGGTGAGAGGGTTACGGGGGTGATCGCTGTCCCCTGTGGGTCTCCCAGTGTGGACCATGTCAGGATTCCGACGGGTTGTCACGTCCCGGCCCTTCGTGAGGTCCCCGAAATGGGCGTACCGGGGACAGGTGGACGTCGGGACGGAGACTCTTCCCGTTCTTCCTGTTCGGGAAGTAATGGTGTCTCCAAAGATCTTTGAAAGTTGGTTTTCGGTTGGACAGGTAGTCCCCACCTCCTGGTCTTCTTTAGCCGGTAACACTCGTTCAGGAACGCCACCCCGCCCCATCCATGGGTCGACCTGGCGTTGGACGGACAGACGGGACGGACCGCGGGGTCCGAGGACGTGGTAGAGGACCGGGGCGAGGGCCGGCACCCTTCCCCCGACCGCCCTCGCCCCACGGGCCGGCCGCGGGGAGGAGTCGGTGATTGAGACCTGTTTGTGGCATTGGATTTCGTGTCGGCCCTCGTGGTTGGAAAAGTTGTTCTTTCTAAATTAAATAACCCTCACGCCTCGGTGTTTAGTGTCCGGACCTCTAAATAGCGGAGGTCCTCACCTTAACTGGTGCCTCTCTTCCGTTGTAGGGGTTCGATGTGAGCGAGGAAATTATTTCAACTTTTACATTTTATATGGGTAGGGTGGGGCCCGCGGCCCGCGACACCCGTCGCCATGTACTCAAATACCTCCTTTCATTGTATACGGAGATCAGTGGGGTAGGAAGGCCCCTCTGAGTCTCTCCGTCTCCCCTGGAGGGTCCGGTGCCGGCCACAGGCGCTAACTCCACTGTCGACGGACCTCGACCTTGCCCGGTTCTTCCACGTCCGGATCCACCCCCTACGCCGTCCCCGGGGGACTGGGGGGGAAGGTGAACGAAGTGGGACGGGGACCTTTGTGGAGGGGCCGAGAGTCACCTTTCGGGGACTGGAGTTCCCGAGGACAGACCCTTCTGCTGTCGGAATCCTCTTTTCGATTAGGGACGGGGAGGCCGGAATTAGGCGGGAGTCCTTTACGGACAAAGGGTCCGGTCCGGAGGGCCTCTAGACTCTAGGACCACGAGGGACCGTCCTCGGTTCCCGAGAGTCTGACGGGTTGAGGGTGGAGAGGTCAATGTCGACCCCTTGACTCCGGGTCTTCCCCACCCCAAGGGAGACGGTGCCCGTCGGGGGGTGTCTGTATGTCTGGTGACATCCACTAAGGGGCCGCCTCTGTCCTGTTCACAGGAGGTCTCTGTGAGACTCCGGGACCGGGACCGGGGGACCGGAGGGACGTTTGTGCTCCCCGTCGGGGGTGGACGACCGGTCCGACACGTGCGAGAGACCGGCAGCAGATTTGGGGCCCCCACTTCGAGACGAGAACTGACCCTGGGTGAAGATGGTTTGTCACGTGTGGGGGGTCAGCGGGTCGTCCCGAATAGGTTTCCCGTTGCACGTCCCACAGGGAAACGGGAGGCGGGTCGGGCCCTGGGGTACTGAAACTCGGGGAGGTCGACCCTTTAACCTCTTCGCCGAGACTTCGTCCTCCACCACCCCTCCGACTCCCCCACACGCACACGGACCGCGACTACACACGCCTGGACCCCCATACGCGGCGTCCGTGCCTACAAGCCCGTGTGCAAGGGTCCGTGTACTACACCGGCACATGTGCACACGGTCGTACCCGTGTTTCAGCGTGTACACTCTCGTACACATGTGAGGACCCCACTCTCGCCTACGGACGTTCCCCCGAGTGGTCCGTGGGATCCGGAATGTAAGGCCTCAGGACTCTGGGGGCCCTCTCCCCTTCTGAACCAGGAGGGTCGCCCGGGGGGTGGGCGACAAGGTGGGGTGTCCCGGCGTGGGACCCGACGGGAGGGCTGTCGAGGCCCTGGTGGGCGACGGAGAGGGTGCGGGTCGTGAGATGAATTACAGAAAGAGTATTCCTCAAAATTTAATATTCGGATTTACTCCAGGTATTTAAACTGAAGTATTTTAAGGTGCGTGTAGTAAAAGATCGTCTTTTCCGATTCTTTATAAAAGGACCTCTGGGGGACGCAGGGAGAGGGACGCGTCACATTGTAAATAAGATTATAATTTTACCGTCCACAAGATATTTAGCACTCAGTAATCGTGCGAAGTAACTAAAAAAGGGGCGTCGAGGGTCGGGCCCCTCTTCGGTGCACATCTAGGGTCAGATAAGCTAACTTTAAGTATGGGATAAACCCCCAGTTTCTCGCCCTGGGGTGCTCGAACTTGAAGATAGTCGGATTTCGACTAGTTATGAACCTCTATATAACCCCCGGCCGCCGAGTGTGTCTAATTCACCGGTATTTACACTCCACACCCTCGCCGGCCACCTCTCCTCCGACTTCTGGCCCGGACGACGGACCGGTAAACCCTGAAAGGCCCCGGGGCCCCCGTCCCCCAGTGGTCTCCACGACCTGGGCCCATCTCGCTTACACCCCGAGTCGACCCACTCCTCGGGGACCGGGTGGGGCTAGGGAGCCTCCACCCCTTCCGTCTCCTGTGAACTCCCCTTGTCCCCTGTGGGAAAAAAAATTAATTAAATAAGAAATAACTTCCTATTAACGAAATGTCTTAAAAAGACAAAAGACAGTTTGGAGTCATGCTTAGTCGGTATCCATCTGTAGAGAGGGGAGGGAAAACTGGGAGGGAGGGTAGGGGGAGGGTAGGGTGGGGAGACCCAACTGTGTCTCGGTCTGTCGTTTAGGGGCAACCGAGGGGTAAAAGGTACACCATTGCATTCAAAGGGACAGTGACAGAGGTACGTAACGCGGGAGAGGGGGGAGAGGGGTACAGGTATCCAGACAAGAGACAGACAAAGAGGTGACAACTGGACATGTATCCAAGAAGTCATGGCAAAAGGATCTAAGGCATGCATACGCAATCTTATGTCGTAAAAAGAGAAAGACTGAGTGGAGTGAGACATATTATCCAAGATGTACCGTGGGAACCAAAATTAACATTGTTCCCTAAGTTCTAGGTCGACGTCTCGAAACAGGACGACAAAATCCCAGAGACTTCGACAGGCTGGCAGACAGATCGGTGAAGGAGGGGCGTGAGTCCGGAGTGTTCCCAACCGAGGGTACCTGCGGTTGGTAAACCCGGAGAGACCGGGACGGACCCCAAGGTCAGGTAAGACGGAGCTGGGGACCGGGGAGTTCCGTCCGGGTCCGGCAAGGAGGAGGGACACACGGAAGCTCCTGGGACCCACTGTAGCATGTGGGTCGTGGAGTTTCTTGGGTGACACGGGGTACGACCCCTTTTCGTACGTTCCAGACGTTTTCGGTCGGGAGTGGGGCTGGGGTGGGAATACTCCCCGCGTACCTCAGTCACGAATGCACGACCCGGGGCCTTCCCAACCCGACTGGGGTGGAGAGGAGGGGGCTGTCTTCACCCAGGGGGACCGAGGCCCCTACGACTTTTCCGTGCAGGAACGACACGGGAACGGCACCCCAGTGACGCGTCTTCCTACGGTGCGGGAGGGGGAAGGCGGGGGAGTATATAGTTCGGGTGGGACGGGGTGTACGTCGAGACCGGAGGTGGTGTCTTCCGTGCGCTAGACGAACCAATAATCCCTCTATTTATTAAACTTGAGACCGGAAAATGGAAAAGGGGGTCGTCCGCCCGGCGGGGGTGCGGGGAACCCGCGGGTCGGACCTCCTCGTTAAAGTAATCCTCGGGACCGTCGACCGTCTCTGGTGGGACACTCCGGTCGTTCCTCTTAAAGAAATACCTCTACTCTGTATCCTTATACTTTTAAATTCGGTCTCGCCTACATTAAATTGAAACGTAATAAATAGCCCCTGTGTTTAGGAAAGATTATAACCGCCTAAACCCTCCCGACCCGTCCCGACGACCTCGGAAACGCCTCTCTCCCCAGCCGGCCCCTGGACGAAGGGTGAGGGAGACGGACATTGTTCCCCTGTCTTCTCAGCTGCCGTGACCACCCGTCCTCCACTCCAACGTCTACAGGTGGGTCCGGTCCGTCGGTTTCGTCCCCGTCCCTCTGCCCGTGGTCTACTCCCTTCCAGTCTCCGGGGACCTCCACGGGTCCTGGGTTGGCCCGAGGGTCGACTGAGTGAAGAGGGACGGGAGCCCCACTCGTCCCGGGACTTCTGTGTGTATGTGCGCGTGTGTGAGTGTGTGCACACACGTGCACGTGTGTGTTCGCGTGTGTATGTGTGTGTGTGCACGGGGAGGGTCGGGACCTCCGGTGTCCGGACTGTACGGCCTCAGGAGCCCCGGCCTTCGATGCGAGGTCCGGAGAGGACTCAAAGACCACCCCGAGGGTCAGGGGCCGGGGGGTACCGAACATCTGTGGTCTTGGTAGAAAGGTGACCAGAGGGATACAGGGGCCCAGGCTCCAAGGGAGTAGAGGCTTCCTGTGATCAGTCCCGGGTACGGTAGACGGAGGAGAGTTGTGCCACAGCGGACGTTTCTGGGACAAAGAGTTATGTCAAGGTAAGTGTCCATGACTCCCATTCTTCACCGGGAGACAAACCCCCCGTGTACTAAGTCGGGTGTCGACAACCCTCCCCCCTGTAGACGGTGGAGTGTACGTGTCCTGTGAGTCTCCTTCCTTGTCGGGTTCACACTTCGACCCGTTGTTTTTAAACTAAATAAGACACGAGAACTTATGAAAAAAAAAAAGTATCTTTTCTACTAAGTCATATTAAACCAAGAATTTTATAAGTTAATTGGTTTTGAGGTCGACAAACGATTCAACATTTAAGTCAAATGTTTGTCCTAAGATAGTGTCTCGAATCATTTAAGACTCTTGTTACAATTCCTTGAAAATGTTGAGATACTTTAAGGGAATTTGTAAATTTGAGGTGAGTGTCGGAATTATAAAATAGAGGAACAAGTATTGAAACCAAACCCCTGTATTGTTTCTTTTTAAGGGGTTTCGTATTTTGTAGTGCATAGATTTTTAGTGTCGTCCCTGAAGGGTCCACCAGGACGCCAATTCTGAGACGAAAGTTGCATCCCCCGTTCCCAAGCTAGTGACACGTCCCTTGATTCTAGGGTATACGACACTAGGGTATAGTACACCGGTTTGTACTTATTTATTTTACTTCTTTTTTATTTTTTGTATCATTTGAATCTTTGTCCCACTGAGTACCGAAGAATCCAAAGGTTGCGACAAATGTTTCAGTCATTCTCTGACTAGATTTTCAGACTTAGGCAGTAAATTAATTTGCATAGTCGACCTTAGTGTTCGACCAACTACTGACTACCCGGTTCTAATTTTGGTCCTTTGTCCTTCGTCGTCTAAGGAACTTCGGGTCATCCCTTTCGTCAGGTGTACCTTAAGGCGTAAAAGGACCGAGCTTCGACGAGGGAAGGACTTCTGTGTCCACCACTCCGACACCCGAGGCGTGACCGGGGGCCAGAGAGTCGGTGACGGGACCCAGAGACAGGGGGACAAGACCTACCGGAGCCCTACCACTTCGACCTGGGTCCTACCGTCCCTCGTCCTCCTTCCTCCGTCGAAGCAGGTCGGGGAATTCCGACGGACCCGAGGGGGGGCGGTGTCGACGGGGGACTGGGGTTGGGGAGAGTAGAGTAGCGGTCACTGATCCCCTTCGGTCCTCTGTCAAGGTAACTTTTTTTGGGAAGTCTCACAAACAATTTCCTGTACTGTCCTCCACCCGGTCGGCCCGGAGAACCCCTCCCCCGAGGGTAACCGGATCTGGGAGCACCCCGCGGACGGGTGGGTGGCCGGTGGAGGTCGGGTGCGTGTTTCGCGGTCTACCTGTTCTACGTGCCGGTCTACGTCCCCACCTGCCGTGTCCGGCCGCCCCACCCACTCCCCGACGTACCCGGGGGTCTGGGTGACCTTCGGGGTCGACTAGCCGGTCGTCCCTCCGGACGTACACACCCGGCCTCCTCCCCGGCGCCCGGCCTCGGTCGTCTCCTCTTGGGGTACCCTGAGTCCTACCGGGTCTCCACCCCTTTGTGCCTTTCCACTCCCGGTAGAGCCACTGCCGCAGTGTGCTTGCCCACTGGGCCTCCTCGTCGTCGTCGAGCCACGACCCGACGGAGCGCCAAGAGGACGTGGGGGTGGGGAGGACCAAACCTGGGTGGAGGACGGACGAGGGGTCGACCAGGGGTCCCGCGGGGAAGGTAGAGACACAGGAGGCCTCTGGCACCGACTTTCGACGGGTTTGGGTTGCAGATTGGGGTCTACGCTTGGAGGAGACTGGCCCTGCTCGGGTGGGTCAACGAGGGTCTCTCTCTTCGGAACGAAGGAGAGTCGTGGGTGGCGGGACGGTTGACTCTAGGAGGGGTTCGGTTGTTAGTGCAAGTGGGTGAAGGTCCGGGCTCGGTGGTGCTACCGTGTTGAGTGTCACAATGTACGAGCACGCCTCGTGGGTCCTCGGACACTCTTGTCGTCGGGGTCCTGACTTCAACCCCTTTGAGACGTCCTGGTTCGGTCACTGGGGGCCACCCCCTCCTCTCTCGACCCTCACCCACCCTCAGGGATCTACCACGCGTCTCGGGGTAGTCTCTGTTCTTCTAATATAATTATCGACCCCCACCCTCATCGGAACCATACCCTTGGAAGATCTTTTCCTCTCCTTCAGACGTATCCCAACCAGGGAGTCAGTCCTCCACGGGGACCTCTTCCTTCTCCGACTGGGAAGGGGCCACCCAGGACCTGAGTCTCTGCATGTCCCTCCCCGTCGGCACGGTCACACCGGGACGGTCGGACCACTCGCCGGGGGAGGATGGGTCTGGCCTGAGACAGCTAGGACGGCCCTCGACTGTGGGGGGGTCCTCGGGTCATGTTTGTTGTCCTCCCCGAACTAACCGGTCAGTCTGGAGTCTGTTCTGGTGGTCGTCTGTGCAGAGTCTTTCCTGTGAAGACCCGGGTCCTTTGCCGGTCCGACACTGTGGTTTCTCTTCTTCGTCCAGTGCTTCGTCGACACATACCAACGCTGTGGGGGTCTGTGCGTTCGGTGTCACTTCTTTCAGACCTGCCTCGATGCGGTTGTGCCGTAGAAGCCAACCTCCTTAAGGCCCGTGGCCCTCCCACCTCACTCTAAAATAAAAAGATGAAACCAGTATAAAACGTCCTACTCGTGTGTGGTGAAAGGATCCGTCTCGTACTCGGTAGCCGTAATCAAACATTCGGGCCCGTCACCGGAGACGGGAGAACTGGATCCTCTACCCGGTCCTCCGGTCCCTGGGGGTCCTCTGGGGTCCCTTCTGGGGTCCCTTCTGGGGTCTTCGAGAGTGGTCGGCCGGCAGAAAGTCTAGGGACCTCCCGGGGTCCGATCCACCAGGGGTGCCCACTGTAGTAGAGAGGTCCGTCAGTCCATGGGGTCCGGGGGTATAAAGTGGAGGGACGGTCGGTCGGTGGGGGGTGGGGCCGAGGCAAGACTTCGGACCACAGTGGACTTCCAACTCCCCTCTTGAGGCGGGTGTAGTCAATGCTGGGCCGAGTCCGGCGTCGAGTATTTTGAACGAAGGACCAGGGGGAGTCGGGACGGTCGCCACACAGGTCTCGGGTGGGGGTGGCCCGCAGGAAAATTGATTATCCCGTGAAACAAATTACTCCTCTCAAACGTATTCTCCTTGAACGATTAATTTGAAATTTGGAACAGTAAGATTTCTAATCGGTTCGAGACTTGTCTCTCGTAAACAGTACCTCTCTCCCTCGGGGGGAGGGACGTTCTTTTTCGGTCGACTCCCAGAACGGAGTCGTCGAAGACCGACTGGTAGGTTCTACCTTAGAAGGCCTTCCATATCCTTTGAGGACAGGGTCCAGTCCTTGCAGGCTCCACCGCGATCGCCATTTCTTGAGTGGATGGCTACATCCTCTGGACTCTCCACGTCCAAACTAGGGACCCAACCCTTTTACTAGGTCTCTTCCTTTACCGTTGGGTGAGGTCATAAGAACGAAACTCTTAGGGTACCTGTCTCCTCGGACTACCCGACGTCAGGTGTCCCAATGTTCTCAGTCTGTACCGACTCCGTTGACTCGTGCGTACGGGGTCCTGCTCGGACCGAAGGTTCCAGGGGGTACCTCCCTTGCACAAGGGGTGTGGGGTGGGTCTACGGTCCGCGTTACTCCGAACCCCGGGGCAGACGTCCGAATTGTGACGCCGGTGTCCATAAGCCCTCCTCATTCACAGTACACTCCACGGGCTCATCGACCTCCGAACTCCTGGGGAAGGGAGGACAGTGGGGAGGAAAGTGGACGGACGCTAGTGGACCCCTGGACACGGGCGTCGAGTCTCGACCGGCACCGACCGACCGGCCGGAGGGGACGGGAGGTCTCACGTCTTCGGGGTCCCCGGTGACGGTCGTGACCGGTGAGTGGGTCGGATGTCGGTCGAAACAAAGGGGTCGTTTCTTTCTTTCACCCCGCCTCCGTCGTACACTTCCCCTACACACGGTGGTTCAGTGCATAGTGGGCCCTTGTAGTGTCCAGAATTGGAGACTGGAAAGACCTCCAATTTGGTCCGACCGCCAGTCCCGTCCGACGGAACCCCTGTGTTGACTCGGTGAGGGACTTACTGGTGGTCCGGACCTTCCGGAGGGGGGTCGTCACCCCAGAAGGTGTAGGACGAGGTCAGGACTGTTCGGGAAAGGTCCTACCCCTCGTACAGCAATCGTAGGTAAGAGCAGCGGACGACCTTCGACCACTGTCGTCCGGCGACAGGAATCGGCCCCTCGCACGGGGACGCCGGTCCGGAGACAGAACGTCCGCCCCAGGTCCCTGCGTCCCGTGTCTGTGTGACAGGGGGACAGAGGCGTCGTCACGACTCCTGGGAGACACACGTGGTGGGACCTCCCCTCCCCCGTCTCCCCTCCCCGAGACCCTCCCGGAAACTCCCTGGGCAGACCCTTCTCCCTCGAGAACTTCCGCACCCTGGGACTACGACTAGGGTCCTCGGTCGACCTGCCCCTCCTCCTGTTCCTCCCACTGTCCCTCCCCCCTGCCCTNCTCCCCGTCTCCCCACCCCTCCCCCTCCCCGCCCCGCCCCTCCCCCCTCCCCTGAGATTGCACCGGGGGGAACGAGCTAAAGGACGAGAAGCATAATCGACACTCGGTCGAGACGGACCCTCCCACTCACCCGTGGGAAACATATTGACTCCACTTTAGGTACGTTGTATTTTGCTTGGTAAAATTTCAGATGTTCCACGTCGGTGGTGGACTCAGTTTCGTGGAGGAGGACGGGCGTCTCTTTGGGGCCTGTTCGGTGCGGAATAGGGCGGGTGGGGTCTCGGGGCTTAGGTGAAAGACAGAGATACCTAAGTGGACGAGACCTGTGAACCACCTCTGACTTAATGTGTCACACACACCGGAAAACACAGTCCGACCCAGTCCTTCTAGGGGACCTCCTCCCTGTCCGATGGGTGAGGTCATAAGGACCCGAAGGGATCACCGAGTCGACCATTCTCAGCCTGTGCTGACTCGCCGAAAGTGAAGTGAGGAAGTGCGTCGTGCCGGAAAAATTGAAGGCTCTCAACATCGCTCAGACACGGGGTGGGGTGCCATCACCACCGGGTGGCAATCGTAAGTGCGTGTCTACCTACCTACAAACCCGATGTAGGCGCAACACCGACGTCGCTTGTGCGAACATTTCCACGAACAGACTCAGGGACAAAAGCCCAGGAAACCCAAACTGGATCCTCACTTTATCGTAGTGCACCACTAAGTTCCAAAGGTAGAGACCTAGGTAGTTCGCCAAGAGGAGTCGACGAGGCACCTGTAAGGGTGGTCGTCACGGGCCCGGAGACTAGAGAGGGAAGGGTCGCAGGACTGACGCCCCTCGTCGTAGAGGTCCCGAGACTAGGGACAAAGGGACCTCGGCCCTGACACTCGCGGAGGAGGACCCGCGCTACTGGTCCTAGTGGCGAGACTGCCTACTCCTGTGTCCCGAACGGCACCACGACTCGTCCCTGGTGGTTGCACCCCGACCCGGTACCGCAGGGAGGGCCGGGAGTCCAAGATCACACTCTTCATACTTTCGTTTTCACAATCAGTGGGTCGGCACGGGTTAAGAAACGCTAGAGTGCCTGACATCGGGCGGTCTGAGGAGTCAGGTACCTTAAGAGGTCCGTTCTTATGACCTCACCTATCGGTAAGGGAAGAGGTCCTTTAAAGGGTTGGGTCCCTATCTTGGGTCCAGAGGGCGTAACGTCCGTCTAAGAAGTGGCAGACTCTGTCGTCCCTTCGGCGGTCTAAGAACCTGCCCCAGGACCATCTGTTCCTGGAGGAGGTCGGTAAGGAGTGGGACGGACGGTGGTCCCCCCGCCTGTGACTGCCTCGTCCCGTCTACCCTCACTCGGTCGGGACTGAGGTAGACCGAAGGGGCGGGGAGGTAAGAGTTCGTGTCCCCCTGAAGGGATCGTCAGACCAGGTCACCAAGTTCTGAAGTGGAAGGTTGCATCCCCCACCCTCAGGTTGGGAATCAGTCCTTCGATTCTGTGGTGTACGGAGGACCGGGGTTTATTGTTTCGTATTTTGAACGAAACCAAAATTTAGGGTGACTGGACCTCCACCACCATGGGTGACCTGGGCTCCCTCGACGTGTATAAGCCCTGACCCTTGTGTCTCGAAGTCCAACATTCTTTAAGTTACTTCTGAAATTTTTACCGGGTGTAGTTTTTTTTTTTTTTTTTCGTAGGGTCCCGTGGTATCCCGAAGGTCTTGAACTCTCCCTTCACCCCAAGGGGAGTGTCGTTGGTCTGGATGTTCCATCCCCTTGCCAGGACCCCGTTGGGACAGGTGCGGGAACGGGGCCCCGTCCAGACTAGGTTCGGACTGGCTCCACCCGTAAACTGGAGACCTTGTCGTCTGACCCTAGGGGGATAGGCTGGAGCCAAGTGTACAGAAACGGGAGTCTCTTACACCCACGTGTCCCCCGACTCACACTCGACACACCTCTCCCCCACTTCCACACACGCATGTTCACAGAGACCGCACACGTAGGCACGGGGTGTCTCGAGACACAGCGTTCACACATGCCGGGGGACCCCAGGCCACCCAGGGTAGTGGAGGACCAGTTACCCTAAACGGGATTCTTGTCACGTGACCCACGAAATCACCACGGACGAAGGCCGAAACGGAACCCTTCACAGGATCGTTTGGGCCTCTCCTCCAATATGCACGATGAGGAGTCCGAGTCTTTCCAACTCGTCGAGTGGGTACCAGTGTGTCGACGTCACTCATTCATCTTACCTCCCCTCCCAGGGTCCAGGGAATCGACCTCGGGCACACGAGGTGGTCCAGGAATTGGTGTCCGTACCCCGAGTCCCCTCGGGACCCGTAGGAGTAGGGCACGGGGAGCACGAGTGGCTCTGGACTGAGGTCGGGGTCGAGACGTTCACACTGGAGTCACCCGTGCAGGGTGACAGACCTGCCCGAAAGCCCTCGTACACCTTGACTCCTGACACACTCGTAGACCCCCGAATACCGGTGAGGAGACCCCTACCGGAGGCGTGGGCGACACTGTGCGAGAGAGAGAGAGAGTGTGTGTGTGCGTGTGTGTGCGAGGGCATGTACGTGTGCACACAGAGGAACTGAGACCTCAGACGTCAACGGTATGAAGAGAGGGTCCAGACCGGAACCTGACGTAAGGACGCTACGGGGGGCTCTGTTGACGAAGAATCCGAGGATAGAGAAAAACTTACGACTCCCCCCCGAGACGACCAGTCCTCCCTTATAAAAATACCATTTTTTACTCGACGCGACGTAGTCACGGTCCCCCCACCCTCGGCAGTGGCGTCCAGTGGATCCGTCTGACTACTTTTAAGACGAATACTTCAGCGACGAGGGGGTAATTAATCCCCCCTCCCCCCGGGCGCACGGTGACTCGTGGAGCGGGTGCCGGTTTTCGAACAGTTGTGAAGGGTGCTTCTTACTTTTACATTTATGGAAAGTCTAATAAGTTACAGTGGTTCCATACCTTTTTCCAGCCTTACGACTCACAGTAAATAGAGCAACGCCTAAACTTCTCGAAAAAAGATAATTTAAAGAATTTTAATTACAAAATACAACGAGTCTCATTAAACTTGTTAATACCCGAATTTCTTAACTAGTAATGTCGGGGACCCTAAGTCTCGAGGTCTGACTCAGGAAACTTTTGGGTGACTAAATAGCAAACCGACGAGTTGGTCCGTTCGAGGACCCTAAACCCAGGGGTTGGGGGAGGACGGGGTCCGCCCCCGGTCAGGGGTTCTGTGTGGCGCGCTAGACGGACGCCTTCTCTTCGGTCACCCAGGGGTCCAGAGGTCCTCTCCCCCCTCCCCCTCCTTCCCCACAGGGACTAAGGTCTCGAAAGTGGGCGGGACTCGTTTAAAATATAAATTTTCCTTTCTTCAGGAAAATGTATGACCAGCTTTAACAAAAAATAGTAAGTCCATAAGTGGAAACTATTACATACGTTAGCAGCCTAAGTTTCTACTTTTCACACTATTGTGCCAGTTCTACTTATAAGGCGAATACAATTTTAAATTTCAAGATTCATAATGCTATGTCTCCAATGACAAAAAGTTTTCACTTGTTCGGGGTCGGGGAGTCCTTTTTTTATGAGACCACACAGGGCGGAGGGGCGGTCCCACGGAGGGTGGGGCTCGGGCGGAGGGTGTGGGCGACCGGCGTAAAGGCTCCCTCAGTCCCCGCCTGCGCCGCGGCGGGGGTCGAGGTCGGAGGCCTTCCGTCGGCGTGGGTCGGGGGGCCGGGGCGGGGTCTGGGACGCGGGTGGGCGAAGAGTCCCGGGACCGACGGTCCTCGCCCAACCCGCCCTTTTGGGGAACACCCGCGCGGGGACCGGAGACTCGACCCGCGGGTAGCGGACGTAGGCGTCCCTCTGTCCCGCAGCCCTCGGGTGTAGGACGCGATTGAGGGTGTGCGGAGATCTGCCGGGCGGGCCAATTGTCCCAGGTAGCACCCTTTATTCGGCAGCACCAGAGGTCCACTGGGGGCGTCCCCGGGGATTCTACCCGCAGGCGAAAGGAAACGCCTGGGCGGGCTCCAGGAGGGCCGGACTCTAGCCGGGGCGAGCGGAGGAGTGACCCGGAGCCAAGCCCGAAACGGGTGGGGGGGGTCAGGCCCCAGTGCAGGGGTATGACTCGACCCGGTCATGGACCCTCGGGCACACAGACGGGCGCGCCCGGGCGCCCTTCCCCGATGGGCCCCCGTCCGCGAGGCGGGTTCACCCCTCTGTCTGGGCGCTCCACACGTATGCGGGCCGACTGGCTCTGGGTGAGTCGACTCGCGAGCGGGCGGCCCTGCGCCCCGCGCCGGGGCTGCCCCAGGTGAGAGGGGCCTGGGGGTGGTCCAGACCCCAGACCCCGGGGCACCGGCGGGCCTGCGCGGCGGTCGACCCTCGGGCGCTGGTCCGCCTCCGAGGGAGCCCGTGTGAACCGTGAAATAATTGGACAGTCACGGACTTTCCAGGGTCCGCCGGACCCCCTCCACAGGTCCGGCCCCCATCCCAACCCCCCCGCCGGGCGCCGCTGACCTCCTAAATATGAGGGGAACCCGACGGGCTCCGCCGTCGCAGGCAGGGCGGAGGCGGTCCGGGGGAGGGGTTTGCGACTTAGGGTGGGTCTGTCCGACAGAAGGAAGGGGAGCTCCCGCGGGGAACGTCCTCTCTCAGGTTTCACCAGGGGAGCTCCTGGCGCGGGGCACACGCCGAGCCGGTGTGAGGACCCTCCGGCTCTAGAGTCTGGTGGTTGGGGATCAGGTCGGACCCTGTGGAAAGTGAAGGTCGGTGATCCGGAGACGAGTGGCCGCCGACTGTGTGGTGGGTGAGCGTGAAGTCGAGTCGGTCCGAGAAGGGACCCGTGAGGGGATCTGACTTCCCACTACCCCTGTGAAGAGGGTAACTAAGGGACTTAAAGGAGGGCTCCCGGAGGGGGTAAGGAACGGTAAGAAGGACCGTCGACGGTCGTTGTAAGAACCCCCCTCCCCTCCCGTGCGAGACCCAAGTCCCGTTGTCGTGCACGACCACTCCCTCGACTGGGATGACCCCACCCGCCCTAACCCCCCGTTCACCGAACTGGTTTCGGGGAACCCGACGGACCACCAGCCCCTCCCACCCCCTGTAGACCCCTCGAGGGGAGGAGGAGCGGTCCAGTGAACGAGTCGAAGAGTGTCGTTCAATCGTCCAGCGACCCTGACCTTAGGATCGACGTCTCGGGGACCACTGGCGCAAGGACTTAGAGGTCTGATCAACTGAGGACGTCGGGGGAGGGGGACGACTTCGGACGAGGTTCACCACTCGTCAAAACGGACCAGGACAGTGGACCGGTGGGGTCGCGGGTGGAGAGGGTCCCTGTCTCACCCTTCCGGGTCGGGGAGGTGGACTCCAACCTGGCAGACAAGAGGATTCAGAGGTAGGTCACGAGTCTTCGGACCGCCTAGAGTCCTGTTTCCCCGGGGGATAGGTGTGGTCCACAACAGGGACCGTTCTTCGGTTGTCGATGGGGTTGCCCCGAAGGTCGAAAGTCTCTAGGTAGGAGTAGGGGTTGCGGGAGAGGAGGGGGTTGGGACTCGGAGTGACTTGTATGTCCGGAAGGTTACTGACATTGACTGCTTAAATAACTTCAGACCCTCTCTGGGCTACCAGTCCCTTATTTATTTTCTGTCCCCTTGCAGTGTCGTTGTTGTCCATCGACCCCTACGTCCGAACTCCTTATTGAACTTAGGTGTGCGCCGGTCGCAGACACAGGCACCACCGGTCACCGTCTTCGTAGACCGTCCCCCCGTCGACCCTCCTCGGGGGCGGGGCGGGAAGGAAACGGACACCCCGCAGGTTAGGTACCCGTCAGCCTCGGGTGTCCCTCTTGCCCTCGACCCCCTACAAACCGTTACCTTTATCGACCCGACCCGAACCGGACTCGAGACTCCCGTCGACACTGTCCAGTCCCCCTCCCCCACGTCCCTACTTTTGGATCAGACCTGACCTCCTTCGAGGAATTCCCAAGGCTCTCAGGCGGAGGTGGGGGTCCCATCACCCCAGGTCTTCGTAGCTTTCTAGATCTGGGTTACCGGGGTCCCCTCCCCACCCCTCCCAGGGCCCCTTCTGTCCTTAACCACCGTCCCTCCGGGGATCTCCCTTGTCCTTCAAACGTCCACACCGGAGGGGTTTCGGTGGAGGACGGACCTGTCTGTCGGACTAGAGACTGAATTTCTCTCCCAACCGCCCCCCGATCTCTTAAGTCTATATATCTTGGACCCTTTGCTTTCGTGTTAATCATAATAAAAATTAAAATCTTTAATTTCGTAGAAGGTCGGACTCCCGACACGACCAGACCCGTCTCCGGGGACTCCCCTCGTTTCCGGACCGGGGGGGTCCCACTGTAAAGGACACCCCTTTGTCGCCGTTCGTCAGCCAACTAACCAGCTATTTCCCTTTTTAGACGAATGTTTTGTTCCGAACGACTCTCCGGGGGTCAAAGTCGTCGTCGTCGGAGAGTCTTGGCATGACCCTCTCAGGGAGACGGACCCACCCTCCCCGTGAGGGTCTTTACTCGGGAGGCCTCAGACGTAGGACAAGGGGCTCCGTGACGCAGGACGTCTTTAGGCACGAAGTCCGTCCTCTCGACGATGGTTCTGAGGAGTTGCGGGCTCCGAGCTCCCGTGCCCCTGAGTTCAGTCTTAACTCGCACCAGGTGGAGCAGGTTGGTCCTCCGTCCCGACCGTCCCTTCAGCCCCATCGGGGGCGACGAGGGCCACCTTTCCAGCCTCGACCCAGGCAAGGGACGGTCGTGAGAGTACCCACCCCCGGGTGGACCCCGAGGGCACCCGTGCTCGGGGTTCGGCCGCAGTCCTATGTGGTTCGACCTCTCCTCCCCGACCCCCGGTCTCTCCGAGACGTCCCGCCGTCCGCTCCCCCCCTGCGGCATCCCCGACGGCCCCGCGTCGAGAGACATGACGAGACCCGGCCGGTCCGGAGGTACGAGGTCGCCCTTTGACGGGCCCCGGGGGCTCCCGGCCGGGTTCCGGCCCCGTCCGAGAGGGTCCGACGGCATCTCCGGTGACCGTCCCGGGTACAGCCGGTACCGACCGAGCAGACGTCACCTTCGTCTCCCGCTACGAATCATGGGTGGACGACGGTGGAGACCAGGGGGAGTCACGGGGGAATTCCGCGCCACACGGTGTGGTCCTGCCCAGTCGGGTGTAGAGAGTGGGAAAGTGGGGACTCAAACAAGTCGAGGTAGGGTGGACTAAGGATACCTTGACACACGACCCTAGTCCCGGTTCTTGACAGGTCAGCCGTGGGTCTCTAGGTCATACTAGGGTTCCGACGGGTTAAAACATCTATTCAATTAACTCCGAGTCTCTCCGATCCACTCATCGGATTCCAGTGTTACGGCGGTTTGTTAGAGGATTTGTTTGGGAGACTCCTACCTGTAATTCTCGACCGACCCCCGCCCCACCCCCCCTTGAGGAACGAAACCACTTTCCTCTATTAACCCAAGGTCTCTACTCCCACCTGGGAGGAGGTTGAGATTCGTCGATCCTGGAAAGTAGTGGGTTCTGACACTACGACGGAAGGATTTTTTAGTGACAATTCATGGTTCACGGGACCCACCCCCGCCCCCACCCCCCTACCAGTCTGGGAGGGAGGTCCTGTTTCGGACGGTTCCCTGTGCGCGTTCGGTGTCCCAAAGTCGGGGGGAGGTCTTCTTCCCGTTACCAGGACACACCGGTTTGGTGTCCCGAACCCCTACCCGCGGTCCCAGATATCTCTGCCCCTGGCCCCGTAACTAAGGGTCCGAGGTCGTCAGTTAGTCGGGTTGCGAGAAGGGCTGAGGCGGACATGGCCACTTCCTCTGGAGGCGCAGCGACAGGACGGGGAGGAGGACCTGCGACAGGAACAGTCTGAATCTCGGCGGAGCCCGCGCGAAGTACAAAGCCTTTATGACCGGGGTCGCGACGGCCGGGCGCAGGAAGAACTCGGAGAAAAGGAACCGGGCCGCTAAGACCTTGGTGTGGACCCCCGCCCCTCGCGCCATCCCCGGCTACTCACCGGCGGCGAGACCCTGGGTCCCACCGGGAACAAACGGTCACCGAGCGTCCCGCGCGCCCCCGGGGCCCCGCGACTGGACGTGCTGCGCGTACAGATCCGGCCAGAGCCTCCTCTCGACGAGGGCGTGCACCGCGCGCCCGAAGCCGCTCCACAACATCCGCGAGAAGTCTCAGAGGTCGACGAACCGACACTATCAGCACGCGCCGGAGAACCGGCACCGGAGCCGGAGACGTGGCGCCCCCTCCGCACTCGGACCCGGACGAGCCGCGAGGGTGGAGGGAGCCCCGCGCGCGTGCAGCCCCGGTCTCCACGGCGGCGGCGGCGACGCTGGCAGGCGGAGCGGCGGAGTCGCCCCTCCGGTCTCCCAAAACGCCCTGCGCCCACGGGCCTCGCTACCTCCTTTGCGCGACCCGCCACGGTGCCGGGTCGGTCCCCGCCGGGGCTCCGCCGGAAGAAATCCCTGGGTCGGCGGGACGTAGGCCCGCGTCCGCGGAGGTCGGAGCCGGGGGGTGTCTGTTCGCGACGGGGGGATTGGGAGGGACCGAGGAGAAACAAGATTCCCACACCCATCCCAGCCTAGAAGTGCCAGTTCCTAAATCCCGCTATTAAGTCTGGGCGTCTCGATTAGGTGCATTAAGTCCGGTTAGAGGGATGCGGGCCCTCCCTCCGCCGACGATTCTGGGGTCTGGGCCGAAAGGGTCTAACCCAGACGATTGACAAGGGAGGTAGAGCCCGAGGGCCTGGACCTCCGTCCCCGCGGGGGTTGTGGAGGCGGGTCTCTCTTCTGCGAATTCAAGAGCGGCGAATCACTCGCGAAGCGACCCCTGCGACCTCCCTTCCTAGGGAGGTGTGGGCTGGGCCTGCCCGGAATCGGGGCGAAACGTCCCCTCCTTTCCCCTCCCACCCGGCACGAGTCCGGCTCGGGGCACTGGCAGCGGGAGAGGGTGACTGGAGCGACGAACCGACAGAGCATCAGACGGAACGTGTGCTCGGCCGACAGGAGGTACTCTATCTTGAGCAGCGGGCACCGGTCGACGGCGAACGTGTGCTGCGTCCGCTTCGTCACGTCCACCATGTGCTTCAGGACCCGCGCCGCGTGGTGGACGCACCCGCCCTACGGGTCGACCGTGCGTCGCGTGAACCAGGGCTTCGCGGACGCCCTGCGTGTCCCGCGCCGAGTCTCGCCGGCGGAGAGGAAGCGGGCCTCGCCCAGCCTCTTGGCGCTTCCGCCACGCCCCGTCCCGCCAAGGACCTCCTGCCGAAGGGGCCGGGACGGCGACCAGCGTCTCTGATGGGCGTCCCTGATGGCTCTTCCCCTAGGCCTACGAGACCCCGTGTGTCGACAGGAGACACGGGCCTACCCCCTCCACTTAAGCCTTCCCGTCCCGGGACCGGTGGCCCCGGCTGGACGTTTGGGTACTCAGGAGACGGCCCATCCTCGGGGTAGGGGTGTTAATTCGTGCTTATGTTCTGGTTGTGCTTCTCTCTCGTGCAGGTTATCTCCAAATGTTTGCCCCAATAGTAAAATTGCTGACGAAGTTACTAAGTGTTTTAATTAATGAAATTTTCTAACAATCACCCGGTCGGGTCGGCGGTTGTCTCTCCGGGGCCCCACGGGACAAACCCTTGTCCTCCCCACACCTCTACCCCCCCAAGTCCCGAGGTCTGAACCAATGCGCTTCCGGGGCCCCCAGGGGGACCCACGCGGTGGGGAGAGGGGTCTGTCGACCGCCCGAGTGAACTTCTTCAGCAGGAACGTCATGTGCGAGAGGGGTGCCGACTTCGTCGCGAGCCGGTCGCCGCGCACCGTCAGCGACGTGAACTCCGTGAACGACACGGTCACCGCCAGATCTCGGAACTCCTACTTCGCCAGGTCCTACACGACCAGCGTCGGCCGTGTGTCGCCCTAGAGACGTCCGCCCCTCCTCGGTGGCGCGAGTCCCGGCGGCGTGTCTCAGCTCCGGAGGGGTAGCGTGGGTCGAGGGTCCTGGCCCGACGGTCCTCCGGGGGAAGGGCCGTGTGGGAGCAGGGGAACCCACCGGTGGGTCGAGGGACTCAAGTCCCTTTCACACCGAGCCTTCAGGCACGGACCGGGTGTCGCCTTTAGGTCCTGTTGACTTCGATCCGAATCTTTGTACGGGCGCCGTCTATGGGAGTTGACGTTTTACAAAGGTCACGTGCTTCCTGCTTGAAACTCGAGTTTACTTTGGGAGCGGGGGCCCCCGACAGAGTCTCCGACCCGACCTTTGGTCCAGGAATGGTAGTGGTCTCCGGGCCGTGTGTACCCGGTACCCCGTAGGTGGTGGGTTACCGGGAGAAAGGAGCGTGTCAGTCCGTGGTACCATCGGGCTCTGAACACCGTCCACACCGACGGGTCGGGGCACCGGGACTGGGTCCGGACAGAAACCCACCGGGACACCCCATGACCTACATACCTGCGAGACAGGAGAACGAGTTTGTACCTACGGACTCGTGTGTGTCATCCGTAAAACGGAAGGGGTATCTCTGTGAACCCAAGACGAGGGGACCCTGACGTCCGGAGTCCCCCTTGGTCCGACCCTTTTACGTCCCGGACGGACACTCTCGGTGTCCAGGTACCCCCACGAAACGTCCCACAAGTCCCGTACTCCTGTTAGACAATTAAATCTTTTCCAGAGGACTCCCGTCTCTCGGAGCTCGTCCTCGACCTTGGATGAGTTTATATAGTGGTGGAGTCGTGTGAGTGGAGCGACTGTCACCTGGGGGAGGTCGGGGTCCGACCGGACCGTCGGCCGCTTTCCCGTTCGCTCCCTGGAAGGAAACGAGGTACGACTCTCTTTGCCTTAGTTGGAGGGAGGATGTCGGGACCCGTGGTCCTTCCTGGCCCAGGGCGCAGCCCGTTTTGGCGCCGGGACCCACGCCTCGGACTCCTAGACGACGGACGGGACCGGGAGGTTGGGGCCACCCGTTACCGTCCCGCCGCCCGCTCCTGTGGGCGGATTCTCGACCAGCGACCTGTCCGGCCGCGCCGCGCCTAAGTCGTGGCGCCGGGCCTGTCGAGGACCTCGCGCGATGGGCGCTTCGGGGCGCAGCTCGTTTTAGGAGAGGGCGGCGCGGGGAGCGCGAGAGCGCTTCGGGACCGCTGGGCCCGGAATGCGACGTACCGCTGAGGTCGGAACCGCCCCCAGAGGATGGGAGCCGCGACCGCCCGGGTCGTGTCGGAACGCGAACGGACGGCCGGGCTAGGGGAGGCCGAGAGAACTCTGCAAAGTGCGTCTCGGGCGCGGGGAGGGAAGGACAGAGAGGCGGGAGGGTGGGGAAGGAGGGTCGAGGGCACCGGTGGGGAGGGTCCTTGGCAGCCTTTTATTTATTTATTTCTTCGTCCTCTGCCTCCTCTGGGGGTGTCGGACCTACATTGGGGAAAGGGTGGACGAAGGTGGGGCGGTGACGGGTGGGAAGGTCCCGGTCGAGGTAGGGTAGGACACCCAGGGCGGACGAACCTTCGAGCACCTCCTGGTAGGGTCAAGTGCCCCTTCGGTTCCGCGACCCCCAAAAGGACGTTCTCCTGGTCGGGACGGTTACCTCGTCCACGTACACTCACGTCTGTGGTCCTGAGATCGATTCCCTCAAGTCGGTGGCCCCAGGTCGAGGTACGACCGGGAACACAGACTGAAGCGGGCCTTTCACACCGCGCAGACCCACGTCCGTCGGAAGTGCCTCTAAGAGGATAGGGTTGCTGTGACCCTGTGTGCAAACGAGAGACGTGTGAGAGGGATTTCCTTCTCATAAAAGGTTTGGTCAGGACCCTGGGTCTCCCGGGGGTCGGACCCGCCGTGGTCGCGGCGCTGCTTTGCGGGCTGCTGTGTCGAGGTCCCCGGGTCTCCGCTCGGGCGACGACCCTACGAGTCCATCCCTGCGCGACACGACCCCGGGAGCGTGGGTAAGGGCGGGCGCGTGGGACCGAGGGCGGCGGAAGCACCGGTCCGACCCTTCCCTCGCTCCCGGCAACTCAGAGGTGCCCCAGGCGGGAGGGCCCGCGTCGGCGAGCCGGCCCCGTGGGTGGAGCCGCGTCCAGAAGAGAGGCGCGGTCGTCGCGGTCGTCGTCCAGCGGCGGGCGGCTGAGGGCCGGGCCCTGGTCGAGGGGCGCGCGGAGGTACCCAGGGCGGCGGGCGGCGTCTCGGAGAGGCCAGGACTTGAAAGGCCCCCGAGCCGCTCTGGTGCCGGAGTTACCGGGCCCCGGCCGCAGACGTGCTGAGGGCCGCGACGACCCGCGACGCGGGCGCCCGGCGGGTCCCCGGGCCTCGGAGGCCGGCGCGCCTCCGCCTCGCCGCCCCCCCGCCCCGGCGCCCCGCCCCGCCCCGGCCCCAGCGCCTCTGCGCGGCGACCGCAGGCGCCTGAGACGCGCGGAAACGGCCCTCTTGACGCCACGCCCCTTTGGCGGGGCTCACGGGCCGGGTCCCTAATCCTGCCCGTCCCCTCCTCGGCACAGTCGCGACGGGCTCTCGCGAACTGGTCCGGGGCTTCGAAGGACGGGGCCGCGGCCGAGTCCCGACTCCGGACCCAAGGCTGCGCTTTCGGGCTCCCATCGGACGGCCAGTCCCTCCCTCGACCTAGGATGGCGGCGACTCCGAGCCCCGGCTCTCCAAGGCTCGACCCTCCGAACCAGTGTCACGGACCACCGTGCACGCTCTGGGTTCTGGGTCTCTCCCACTCACACCGCGGGTGACCGAGTGTCCCTTCGGCGGTCCTCGCCTGGGCTGGAGTCTGGAAGGACGAGACTCGTCGAAGACCCTGGGTAGGACCCGTGACGTCGGGTCCTAACCCTCGCCCCTTCGTTCCCCCTCAGAGGTCTCCCTTGGGTCACAGGAGCCGAGCCTGAGGTGCTACGTCGGTTCTGAGGTCCAGTCCTCCCTGCCTCGACCCTTACGGCCCTAGGTGAGAAAAGGAAGGTGTGGGAGATCATGCCCTCCTTCGGGACCGAGGGAAAAGGGGTATAAGACGGGAGGAGGGGGTCAGGTTTATCCACTCGAACGTCCTTGGGTGGTGGGATCGTGCATTTCTGTGTGGATGGGGCCTCCCACGGGCAGTGTCAGGTCCGGTTGGGGGACGCAGTGGGTGTCAGTCGGGTGTCGTGACACCCAGGACCGTCAAGTCTCGGACCGTCCTCGTCCCCCCGGAGGTCTTTCACGACCCCCTGATCCCCAACCATGGTAGGAGGTCCTCCAAGGTGGACCCTCGGGAGTCACTACGGGGTATCAGTGGGACGGAGACGAACCGGAGGCCACCGGACCAGACATGTGAATTGAACGTCCGGTCACACCTTCCTGGACCCATCCTCTTTGTGTCAGGGGAGACTCGAGACTCGTCTGGGGTGTAGAGTCAAACTCGTTTTCGGGGTACGTCCGTTTCAATTCCACGGGGAAGTGAAACACGAGGCAAACAAGGGGTCCTGTTCTGTTCCCGCAGGTCCGGTCCCTCGACTCGCCCACAACCCACGTATCCCCACAGCCGGCAACTCACAGTCGACGACACCTTCGGACGGACTCTCCCCGGTACACACCAGACTGACCCCTTCCCCGCCCGCCCGGATACGTGAGCCGTAGACCGGCTGACCGGTTGTTACGGAGGTAATAAAGGGTTGCAGGAACACTGGCTTACCGGGAACCCCTCACGTCAAGCCCGTCCTCTGGGCTGGGTCCCGAGAGCCGTGACACGTCAACCCGGCCGATCCTCCCCGTCCTGACCCGACACACCCTCGACTCTTCGCACCCCAGAGGCCTAAAAGAACCGTCGGGAAAGAGACGGGGTAGTGGAGTGGTGGTCTGTACGGACGCTCCAGGGAAGACAGGAGGTCCGCGAGACACTTTTCGACGCCCGGGAAGTCGCACCCAGGTCCGAAGGGTCCGGTAGTGTCCCCCCGAGGTCCGGAAGGTGAGTGAGTCCCCAGACGGTCGAAATGGGTCCAAGGGTAGAGTCCTGGGTGGTCTCCGGAGGGTCTGAGAAAGGCGGGACGGGAATCACACGACGTGCGGAAGGAACGGAGCAGGGAGACGAGCGGAGACGGGTAGGCACGACGAAGGGGAGACCCAGAAGGACGGGTCAGACCTCTGACGTCCTCCGGTACGCCCCGAGAATGGGGACCAGGGCGGCTTCCACGTCTCCGGCCACCAACGCCCCCGGCCCCCGGCTAGAGCCAGCGGGAGCTCTAGGCAAAGGTCCTCGTAGCTCCGGAGCCCCGGTCTGGCCTGGGTTCGCCGGGCCCGTCGCGAGAAAGGAGAAGGAGACGCTCGGGGCCCTTCCGACCCGGGAGGGGCACAGGGCAACGCGCCTCGAACCAGTCTGTTCATTCGGCGACCCGGCCCGCGACAGGCGCCACGACTTCCTCCGCGCCGGCGGGTGGAGGGGGCTGACGCGGACGGCGGGAGCCGAAGAGGACAGGCGGGAGGGGGTGTAGGGACGCGGACGGCGGGGTAGAAGGGTCCAGGGGCCCGGGAGGCGGGCGGGGTGGGGGGCGGGCAGGGACCCTTCGTCGGAACCCGTCGAGGCGGGACTCGAGGTCAGGACGGGACTCCGGCTCCTAAGCGGGGTTCGCCCACGAGGTGGAATATCAAGACGAGAAAGGGCGAACGCCGGAGGCCCTTCGTAGCAGGTCCGCCGGCCGGGAGTCTCGAGGTAGCCGGAGGTCAGGTCCGAGCACGACTCCGAGACCAGGGTCCATGACGGGACAAGTTGTCAACGAAGACCGGACTCCTTGAAAGACGTGAGTGCTGGAGGGGTCGTACGTTACGGGGATCCAGAGTCCGGCGTCGGTGGAGGGTGGGGGGGCGGGGCCTCGTCGGACTCCTTCCCCCGGGGGTTCTCTTTGATGAGTCTTCCTGGGTTCCCGTCTCTCGCGGTTCTGTGGGGTCACTGTTCCCAATGGTCTACCATGTGAATTGTAACCGTGGTCGTGGTGTGTGTGGGCCCCACCCCACGTCGGCTGTGTGTTGGTGACCAGTGAGTCACGGGACAGGCTAACCGTGTGGTCCCCCGACGGGCGTGGGAGCCCCGTCCCACCTACCTACCTCCGCGACAGACGCCACGACTTCCTCCGCGCCGGCGGGTGGAAGGGGCTGACTCGGACGACGGGTTGACCTTTCCACTTAAGTGTCTTTGAAATGAGGGGGTTCGATGTGACTGGTGACCTCTGGAGAGGTGGTGTTTTGTTCCATACCCCTCCGCCATCATTCTTAGTTTTATCAAATCGTAGCCCCCGTCATTCGTCCACGTCCCCGTTTCGACTCCCCTCCCCCGTTGGCGCGACGACCCGTGAGACCAGACCCCCAGGAGTCCAAGGGACTTTGACCGCGGGCGTCATGGACACTCGTCATAAGGGTCCGTAGAGTCAACGGTAAGGGAGGAAGAAGGGGAAGCGCTCTCCCCCCGACACCAGGGCGTGAGGGAGCCAGGTCGAACCGGGACTCTTCTAGTTGATTGATAACCCCTGAAGGACAGAAAGTGGAAGACGGACAGGGACCCGACAGAAGGTTTCTCAGAGACTAAGTTATGACCTGTAACACTTTAAAGTCTCCAGGTCAGGTATGTGGGAACGGTCTGTGGAGTAGTGACCATCTCGTTCAAAATGAAGTTTTGTTAATGTTAAAAAAGTTTATAGCCTAAATAAAAATTTTACACGTGTAATCTCAAATGAATTTATGTTTTACAAATAAAAAGAACGTCCATTCTTTAAAGTCACTGTAAAGGTACAGTTAATCGAAGAAAAATTAGTTTTAGGAAGGTAATTTTTATTTATATGTAAATTTAATGGCTTGATAGTATAAATAATCAGAGTTATGAATGTTGAAATCTTTTACCTTGAATTGGGAACGGAATTCCCTCGCAGGTCGAGACTCGTCGTTGCCCTGTGTCACGGCGTCGGTGGGACCGGACGGCGGGGAGTCGGACGTTATAACAGTCCTTGGGACTTGCGGTTACAGCGGGAAGTGACCCAAGACAGTTCATGGGTTCTGGCAGGTGAGTGTCGTAGTAGGGTCAAGGGCGACAGCTTTTTTGCATGAATCCCCTCTTTTGCCGTAGACCGCGTTTGGTTTCCGTCAAATTAATTACCAAGACTCATATAAGGAAACCCGACACACATGTGACCGGGTCAAAAGTTCAACTTTTCTTTGTTGTCCACAGAAGTCATTGGGTCCGTGCGTCGAGTCGGTACTTCTGTTCGGGCACCGAAAACTTTGTGTTTCCGAAGATCCCTAATTTTTCACAGTTTGTCTTCTTTCGAGAGCCGTCTCTTCACCTCGCAAGGGACGGGCCTCCGGAGGTCCAGTGTGGAGGGTGACCTCCCCTGGTGCTTCGACTTCCGTCAACGGACTCCTCAGCCGGTGGGGAGGAGGGGTCTGACAGTCCGCCGGCCCCACGAGTGACTTGTGTCACTGGCCGCGCGCCCTGCCCGCACCACCCTCTGTGGCGCTGTGGGTGGTTTCAGTGTGTGAGTGTGAGTGTCGTCTGCGAGGGACGGCACCAACAAGGACAAAGCAAATGTAAAGTCTCCGTTTAAATGACGACTCGAAAAACCCAAAATGTTTATTACACAATTTTGGTAAGTTATAATCTGTTAATTTAGTAGTTTCGGACCCTCGGACACCACTTTGTCGAGGTCCTTTTACTTCGAACCGGCTCTGGTGTCGGACGGGGCGATGCCCGGTGGTAGAGGGAGGGTGACTCACGCCCCGAGAGGGTCCCTGAACATACACGACCCCCTACTGGTGTATCCTACTCCCACGGAGACCTGTGGGGTGTCTCGTGGGAGACGGTGCCACCCCGAATCGCGAGGTCCAGACACGCCACCTGTCTGATCCTGGGGGAATGTCGGAGTACAGTGGTCCGACTGTTTGTTTCTGTCGCGGAGACTTCCCGGGCGGAGGGGAGGTGTGGGGGCTGTGAGAGCCTCGAAGGGAAGGGACCAGGACTCGACGGAGCCCCGGGGTCTCTGGTGGTCGTCGACTCTCCGTGTTTGCATCCCTTAGCGACTCTCGGGTCGAAGTGCCTCGGCGTCTCCCGCCGTCCGGGGCCGCCGTCCCCCTTCCCACACCCAAAAGAGGGCTGAGGGTCTTGCTCCGGGACGTCAGTTCCTCGAACTCCACTTTCGCCCGCCTTTCAGAACAAGGACCCCGAACCGGTGGGTGAAGACAAAACTCTGGGTCTTATTACTTTTGTCTCAGAAAAACGAGATCCTAGACATCCCCTGTGTAGACCCGGTGTGTCCGCCCCTCGCCTTCCTGGGGAGCTCCCCGGTGGTCCAGGTCTCACACCTACTGCAGGGACTAGACTTCTCGTTTCACCGTCGAGGCGACCTCCGTCGAGACGTCAGATCGGTACAGGATGTGCCTGCCTACCACCACGAACTGAAAGGTGGCGAACCTCGCGTGCGCCTTCTTCTTCATGTACTGGTACTCCTTCTCCCTACTCCGGTGTATCTCGTGGTGCGTCTCCGAGTACAGGTCCGACCTCTTCGGGTAGGGGTCCTTCCGGCGCCGGCGGAGCCGTGGGGCCGCCGGGAGCGGGGGACGGGCCGAGGGCTCGCCGTCCAGGTCCGGGCCGACGCTGGAGAGCCTGTCCGCTCCGGCCCCCCCGTCGTCCGACCCGCCTGCGTTCGAGAGCCGAGGCACCAGACGCCCCCCGACGAGACCCCCTCGGACCGACGGGAGTACGAAGAGCGGGTCCCGGCCCCGCGGAAGCGACCCCAGGGGGTCCAGGCGCCTCATACACAGGTGCTCCAACAGGGACGGCATCACGACGAAGTCCTTCTCGTCGTGGACCGGGAGCAAGGTCCAGGGGTCCGGGAACTAAAGGAGCACCGTCCGACCCGTCTCCAGACCCGATCCGGTGCCGTGGAAACCCTTGAACCCCAGGAGTGAACCTACGGGACCTCCTCCTCCTCCCGGCTCCACTTCTCTGGAAGGTCGGTGGACGGGGCGTGGGGCCCCCGGAGGGGTGGCGGGTGGTGGGACAGGGAGGGTGGGGCGGGACGTGTCGGCGACCGAAGGGACTTGGTGAGTGGTGTGTTCTTCACAGGGGTACACCCGTGGAAGTGAGGGGACCGATCTGGGACAGGGTTTGTGGTCTTCACCGACCCGCTCAGGGACCGAGTCGCGGGAACTGGAACCGGGCACGGTTCCACACCAGGAGGGAAGGGCTTCCACGGTTTACCCATGTTTCTGGAGGTTCTCCTGGGAGAGGATGTGGAAGGGAGGCCGAGGGAGCGAGGCGTGTGCGCACCCGTCTCGCGCCGGCCCCGGCAGTCGACAACAAACCCCCACTCTGGATCTTCGTCTCGGCACATCGGGGGTGTTCGTGTCGACGTGAAGACTCGCCGGCCAAGGGAAGGTGAGCGTTACGTCACTGCCGGCGCCTGGGGCCTCGAGGGTGTCCGGGCCCCCTGTCGTTCACACCGGGGTCCCCGAGGATCCTGAGGGACTGGACTGGCCCGTGCGGAACGGTGGGACTTCAGGACGACCTTCGTGTGCAGTTCCTCGGTGAAGCAATCTCCCCGCGAGCCCCGTCCGACGCGACCCGTCCCCGGTGTCCCGCACACCGGAGTGCCGGGACCACAAGGGGAAACCCCAGACCTTTGTGTGTCGGACTCTACCTCTCCTCGACGATCCCGCGCAGGGTGTCTTGGTGTGTCTGGAGTTGGGTCTGCGTCCTGGCTCCCCGGTCCCCTGTGTGCCTCCGTGTCCTCGCCGGGGTAGAGTCCGGGGGAAGGGCGTCGGACCGACCCCAGAGCGGCCGACGAGGTCCCGACTCCCGACGGTGCTACCCCAGTGGTGCTCCGGGGACACTCCCGCCCCGACCCCCACCCGTCGTCGACCCCGTCCTCCCGGGACTGCGGGACCTGTACCTCGGCAGTCTTGGTCCCGACGCCGCCTGCCCGGAGGTGGACGTCGGCGCCCGTTCCGTACTGAGGGTACACTGACCTGGGCGTCGGGAGTCGTGTTACAGGTCTTTTTGGTTAAAAGAAATCACGAAATCAACATTATACAAAAATATTATGTCACCTAATTTATTTTTGGTTGTCAAACCACCGTAAAAGATAAGTAGAGATAATTCTGAATAAAGACCCACCTAATACAAATTCGGATTAAAATTAGACGGTCACTAAACCTTGTCAAACTCAATGAATTGAGACTCTTGTATGTACGCGGGGTCAAAAAGAAGGTTGCTCCGGTGAGGCTCCCCAGACCAGATTCCAGACTCCCGTCGAAATCACCGTGACCTTACGGAACACCTGTCACTCGACACAAGGTTCAGAAGGTGGCTTGGCGACACGAATGAGCCCCCGGATCGCCCGAGGGGGGCCCGTTCCCGCGCAGGTGTCGGTGTGTCGACCCTCGGGACGTCGTGCTCTCGCAGACCCTTCGGTCCTGCCCTCGACGTCTACCGACACCGGACGGTCGGTGGCCGTTCCAGTGATCCTTTGACCAGGTGTGTCTGCCGGGTCGGTACCCGGGGTACCCATCCGTCGGGACGCGCGTCCCACCGCGAGTCCGTGCGGGGGCGGCGGGTGAGTCCGGGGTGCGTCCGAGCCGGTGGGTCACCGAACACGAGTGGACGGTTCGCCGACAACTGGTCCAATACGAAGAAGGTTTCGGTCTCTTAGCGAACCAGGCCCCAAAAGTGTCTTAGATAACTAAGAAATCGGTAGAGGAGTTTTACGAGCGGTGTAAGGAACGTGGGCTTCTTCTGTACCTGCATGGAGGACTGCCAGACGTCGTGTCGGACGCCCAGCAGAAGCTCTGGACACCTCCCTGGTTCCGTGGACTGCCACCGGTGGTCGTGACGTCCCAGACGCCCCGGCAGCCTCTTCGGCCCTGCTCGCTCACGGACTACGCCCGGTGCCCGGTCGGGGGTCCCTCTTTAGCCGAGGAAGGGTCCACGGGTACCGGTGGTCTACGACCGACGAGTGGGGGAACTGTGACGTGGTTTGCACACGTGGGGAACCCGTCCGCCGACGGACACAGGTCGACGACCTGGACGAGGTTCCGGGTACGACCAGGGGTCCCTTGCTCGGTCTCCGGACCTCACCGATCCAGGTGGTCCTGGGGGTCGGGGTTCTGGTCGGGTCTCCGGTCGCAGATGCAGGGTACACGGTAGAGAGGACGGGATGTTCGTCGGGGTTTCCGACCCGGCCCGGCACCACCGATGAGGAAGCTTTAGAGGCAAACAAAACGAAACTTTAGGAACGATGTTCGTTCGCACCTATACCGGAGTCCTTCACGGAGGTCCGCACTGAGGTCGGGGCCAGAAACACCGGTCAGAAAGGGCCTACCCAGTCGTCGTCACCCCGAGGTCCGCCGTCCGGAGGTCCGTCGCCCGGCCACATCTGGACGGGAGAAAGTCTGTCGGACTCGGAGAGCCACACTCCTTTGGGAGAATAGATGGACGGTGTGTCTGCCACAGGTGGTCACACGGTTGTCTGGGATTACCCTGTGCCACGGGCGCATTTCCGGGACCCCTACCCCCTGTGGGGTAGACTTCTGTCGTTGGGGGGTTGTAGTCCTACGGCGTCCGTGACTCTACTTACCTGCTCGGGACTCCTGGGGGGCCCCCCGTCGGTGTCCCTCCCTGGTCTTAGGACAGGTCTGTCGATTACGCCCCCTAACTCACACGCGTGTTCTCCGGGCACTCTAATCTGTCTAGTCTCCGGCCGTAATCTTCTTTCCGTCGTCTTGTCGGCCCCCGTCGGTCGCCGCCCCCTCCGCGCCGGCGCTCCGGCTTAGGCGGAGCGGTCGTCCGGAAGTTCTCGGGAGAGAGGGGTGCCGGCCGTCCCCGACCCCTCGGTCGGACGGCCCTCTCCGGGGCCCCTGTAGCCGCACCGCCTAGGACGTGCAGGGAGTCTCTTCCAGGGTTCGTCGTGCACCGGTGGCGGACCGCGGTACAAGGGTACCCGTCGCCCCCGCGGGTCGCGTCCCGATGGACGCACCCGACTCCTGAGTGACACCGGCCCGACGCGAAGGTCGGTGTCCGGGACCCGGCTGTAGACGACGCGGACCGCCCATTAGGAGGGGGGAAGCAGGGACGCCTTGGAGACGTGTGAGCCCGGCGGGATTAGAAATTTCACCTGTTCTTGGTATTTGGGATGGACCCCGCCTAATCTCCGCGCCGTCCGAAAAATCAGCTACCCCAAATTCGCACGTTATTCCTCTCCTTTTTGGAAGGTTCTGTATTAGGCCCAGAGTCAGACTGGGTTAAGAAAGTCGCATTCTGTCTGAGGAGCCTATGGCGAAGGTAAATGTGGCTGGCTCCCCTGCCTGCGGGCTCCAGAGCCCGACACGCGGACGCGGGACCGGCGGGCATCCGGCACCCACAACCGGGGCGCCACAGACGTCTCGTAGGACCGACGACCGGAGGGAGAACCAGTGGTGGAGGCATAGGAGACGCCTCGTAAGGGACAATCGTGCTCCAGGCCCGTCACCTCCGAGGTCCCGGGGCCGGCCGCGGGCGGACGTCACGATTCGGAGACTCGAGTGGACGACAAACCTCGGGGTCGAAGGGGGACTTGCGTGGGTTGTGCAAGAAGACACACTAAGAGTTCTCTTCGGCACCAAATTTCGTGGAGGGGTGGTGGTCGGGGCCCCTCATCTGTAGGTTGCTGGGGACCCGGTCCTCCCCGTCCCTACGGAATTCTCGGGCACCCGGGGGAACGACACGGGACTGTCCGCCCGGTACAAGGGGGTAGGGGGGTCGGACCCGGCCTCCTCTGTACTGCACAGACTCGGTGTCCGACACCATCTTCACTGTGGGTCCGGGTCTTCGGGGAGGAGTCGGGGGCCCCCTCGACGTGACGGACTCCCGGGTCGAAGGCTCGGATCTCGTGAGTCGAGGGTGGGCGAGTCGCTCGGGTGTCCACTCGGACAGGGTTCTCGACTCGGGGTCTTGGACCTCGTTTTTGGAACATGACCAGAGTTCGGTATCGTAAACCCCAGACAGACAATGTGTCGTTTTCCATTGAGATTTTATTAAATTGGTAAAATGACCTTTCTTATAGCTTGGCACACCCAGGTTTCTGAGGTGAGACTGAGTTATGTCTACAGTCACTTGGATGGCTAATTTCTTGTTTTGGTGTTCTATTCGTCTATAGGGGTTCCGACGGTCCCGGGATCCAGTTGACACCGTGTGTGTGGTGTGCCAGGTCTCTCCTAGGTCTTTAGGTCGTCCCAAAATTGCTAGACTTCCTGTGTCGCACCGGGGTGAAGGACGGCGGGACACACAGTGGGGGCGGGGAACACCCGGACCCTCAAAGGAAGATTACTTGGTTGTACCGTCTTCACTACCTGTCCGGTTATTCCCGAGGGCCTGTCGGTGACGGGTACCCGTCCGACGTACCGCTCCCTGTCGGTGGTGGGTGTGTTCCGTACTCGCACCCCTCCCGTAGGTCGGGAGGTAGCAGGGGCGGTCCGGACCGACCATGAGACGGGAGTCCGAGTCCCCCTGGACTCCGGCTTCTGGGACCGGTCCCTCGCGGACGGGTCTCTGTGACGCCGCGTACCTCACACGTGACAAGGTCCGCTGACCGATATCTATTCTGTGGTGCGTGGAGGGGATTGCCCAGAGTGTGAGGAATTCCACTTTTTGTGTCTCCGCGACTGTGGCTCTCCGTAAGGACCGGTCGCGGGAGGGTCGGGACTCTACGTGCCGGGCACCCAGTCGGTCCGGGACCGGAGGTCCCGTCTCCCTACCCGGTGCACACCCACGAAGGGCGCAACCCCGTCCCCGACTCGTCCCGAGGACTTTTCTGTGTGCGGAGGTGGGAGGAGTCGTGTCTGGGCCCGTGGGTTCCGGGGCAGCGGGAGACGTCCGTCGTGTCGCGGGTACGTCCACCGGGCCACGTCCCCCCGACGAGTGGACACGGTAGGTCCCGGAAGCCCACCCAGGGCCGAGGTTGTCAGTCTCACACCTTGTCAAAGGTCTCTCTTGTACTCATTGGGGAGTCGAGGCCAGCCGAAGGAACTGTAGGTTGGGTGAAATATACTAATCACTCTTTATAGGGTCTTTAGACCCGTCTCTCCCCATACCTCTCTTCCTGTCTATGACTTAACAATTTTAATTGTTATCGACCACTGGGAGGACAGAGTTGACGCACCAAAGTGTCCCTCATAGACAAACTTTTGAAATAGTTGATGATTATGCCAATTTAGATCCTTGTTTGCTCTCTTTTTTCAGAGATAAAATGATTGTCTCAAGAGTCTTGTGCCTCGACACCGGGTAGGAAACCCTCTTCCCTTCACAGGTGGACCCGGTACTTGGTCGTGCTCCTTCACACGTCCTGCGGGTGGTGACGAAGTCCAATCTTAATCAACATTACTCTAAATGTCTTCTGACTATTATTATTATTTCCTTAAGTTAGCAGTCTGCTAAGAGTCGGTCCTGTTTGTCCTAGAAGTGAATTGCCCGTCTCTCGACTACCCGGACTCGGACATTGTCGGGTCTTCACGCCCGACGTTTGCCGGGGAGTCCGGGACGTCCGCTGTGTTTCCGGACCGGGGTCCCGGCACCAGGACGAGAGTCGGTGGAAGACCAGTGAGTCGAACCCCGGGCACCTCCCCTCCGGTCCGGTCTGTGACCGTGGACAGTCCGTCGGTCTGGTCTGGGGTCCCTCGGGTGTGGGACCCGGACACCGACGTCTCCGGTCCGTCGAGTTGGTCCCACAGGTACTACCTGTGCAACAGAAATAAATGAGGAAAAAGTCTACACTCTAGATCCACTCAAATGGTTTTTAATTTTTTCTTTGGGATCACGATGGAGGGACGTCTTTGGGGAGTAACAGTGTCGGTGGACTGGGTCTGGGACAGGATCCCTCGCTGCCCTCCAGCAGTACCTTTGGTCCTGCCGTCTGGTCCCTGTCCCCCGGCCGCTCCCCGGGGGCCCGTCTGGAGGGAGACGTTTCCCCGGTGGAGTGGGCGTAGAACAACAACTGGTCCAGTTCGTGCCGTAGCATCCCCTAGGACAGGTCACCTTCCGACCGGTCGGTGAGGACGTCGTAGAGGTCGTCGAAGAACTGGCCGCCAGCAGGTCCCTTGTTGACCCGTCCTTCCTGGTGCGAGTCCCTGACAAGTCCCTCGTGGGAGGTACCGTCCGTGCCGGAGGGCCCCCGACTCTGGTCCGGACGGGACTGGGCTGGGTAGGCCGACGGGCTCTTGGCCCACCCTCTAGAGAGGTCTTGTGTCTGTTCCACCGGACCCCCCGACGTGGAAGGGAAAGGAGGTCGGGTGACGACGGGAGTGCGGGCTGTTGTCCGGGTGCCGGTGGGTCCCCGGAGTAAGCAGTGTGACGGTTCCCGAGGCCCCCGGAGAGGCTTCAGTGACAGGTGAGTGAGTCAGGCGCACGGAGTCACATTGAATGTGGGTAGGTGACGAGAGGAGTGAGGGGCGGTGGTGGTCGGTAGGGGGGCGGGGGGTGACCGAGACGGACGCCTGACTTCTCCACACGTGTGAGCTCCGAGGGCACGTTTGTTCACGGTGGTCGACGAGTCGACGTGTACCTGTGAGTCCGGTACGACCGCCGTGGTCCCTTCGGAGCTCGTTCCTCGGGTGCCGACAGGACACTCCTGGAAGCGAATCTACGACGGTTAATGTGCACGTTTAATTCCCGACTGCGGCGGGCTTGCTGTCACGACTCTGGTTTGCCGACTCGTTTGTGCTGTGCAGAAGTTCAGGCGCTTCAGACCCAAAAAGGAGGTAGTCAATATCTCGTAGTGATAGTTGACTGGTCGTGAAATTCATTTGAAGTCCTTTCAACAATTCTTATTCGACACGACTAGAATATCCGGCACACACGGAAGGTCGGACTGTGGTCTTTTCTACTCCGGTTTCTTGAGCACACGTCTCACTCTGGGGTAGAACTACGTGATTGTCGACCCGTCGGTCCCCCGTAAAAGAGTTTCCTTGCTCTTACCACGCTCTCGAGACTGGAGACTCCAGCACCAGCCCCCTCGTGGCAGAGCTGTCAAAGGTAAATAAGTAAACGCTGTGTGGCACGTCGAAGGATAAGGGATTCAAGATCGAGAGACTAAAAGACTTGCTAGACTGATTCATTTGAGACTGGTCGGCTTCATAACTGTTACTCGATGACACAGTCGTCCCAAAGGGTCCACCGCGATGACCAGTTCTCGGGTGGACGGCTACGTCCGCCGTATTCTCTGAGCCCAAACTAGGGACCCACCCCTTCTAGGGGACCTCCTCCTTTACCGCTGGGCGAGGTCATAGAACGGACCTCTTGGGGTACCCGTGTCCCCGGACCACCCGGCGCCAGGTCCCCCAGGGTCTCGGCCTGCGCCGAGTCACGTGTCGGTACGCGCAATAGTCCCGACGTGTGAACCGTCGCCCTTAGTAAAGTTTCAGTCAGAGGAGCAGAGAGTCCGTTATTATTGGTTTTTGAGTCTAGAACAGTCTGGTGCAGTCTCCGATCTCTCTCACCGGAGACCTTCGTCTAAGGAAGACTCCGTCGCGTCCTAGTTTCCGCTGGTTGTCCACCCGTGTCGGGTTCCCGGACCCGAGAGAGACTCCAGCCTCTCGTCTCCCGGTGTCGTCCCGACGGCCCGGTCGCGCTGTCCCACGTCTAGGTGGGGTCCCCCGTCCCTGGGGGCTGACGGACTTTGAGACGGGTGTCTTGCACCCGGGCCTGAGAATCGAGCCCTCGAGTCTCAAGAGTCGTCCTTTACCTACGGCGGGCTGTCGAGGAGTGGAGGTCTGGACTCGTTCGTGTTTCGGTAGGGAGCGGGGTGGATGATGATTACCACCCGTGCGGTTGGACCGGGTGGGGGTCCCGGGTGGGTTGCGCGGCCGGTGTCTGCAGAGGAGGGACATTCGGGCGGTGGGAGGTAGAGGTGGCTGGGGGTCTATGTGTCCGGAGGGCGGGTGCGGGACGAGGGGTCCACGAGGGAAGAGTAGGACAACAGACGGTGGGTGAGTGTTGACCGGACCGGACACGGGGGAAATCTGCCGTGGCTCGGGAAATCTGCCGTGGCTTGGGGCGAGGGCGTGTTAGGGGAGGAGAGACGAGGTGTGCGGGGGTGGGTCGCGACAGAGGTCGTGGGATGTGCCCCTGAGGTGGACTCGTCCCTAAAGACAGGGACGGTGTATGCAGGGGTCCGTCCGGACCGAGGGGCGCCGGTCCCCCCGGGGCGGGGTCCAGTCTGCGGGTACGTGGAACCGGTCCTGTCACTGCTTCAGGAACTCTCAGAAGTCGAGCCGCGGCCGGTTCCTGGACACACGTCGTTCGAGGTGAGAGTCCTCCACCACGTCGGGGCTGAGGTCCAGTCGGCACATGTCGAAACTGGACCCTCGCTTGTGACGGTCCAGTCCCCTGGGTGGAGAGAGAGATCTTTGGGGGACAAGGACTCGGACTGGGGTGGATCTCCTTACGGGGGTCCTGTTGGGTGGTCGTCTGTTGCCCCTCTTAGGGGTTCTCCGGTCGTCCACCCATCAACCCGAAGACTTACTCGGTGGGTCTCCTCGGGACCCGGGCCTGGGGGTGGGTGCCGGCGAGGGCGTCGAAGGATCCCTTCTTGTGAGTGGACAGTTTCAGGGAGGTCTGGTGCCGAAGGCTCGAGAGGAGAGACGACCCAGAGGGTCCGTCCCTTGAACCAAAGAAGGAGTGAGGGCCGTCACTGGAGTCCATTCTCCTCTTTTTCCTGGCCTCTCCGAAGGGTGATGTTCTTCCCCCGTCCACACCCGAGTTCGTCCGAGGTCCCAGACCGGGTAACCCTCCGTAGAGTCGTTCTCACAGTCTCGTCGGGGGGTGGGGGGTTCACTTCACCAGACGAGTCTGGTCAGTAAGAGACTCGTAAATGACGTCCATAAACTCCGTCCCCCCGCCCGTCTTACCACTGTTTCGGACCCGGAGCTCCTCGACCGGGGGTGGGACTCTTGTATTCTGTTTAGGTCTTTGTCGTACTGGATGTCCACATTTTTCATGATCCTAAGTAAAGACAAACCGCCCCTCCAATTCTACCGGGCCTGTCAACCACACTCGTGGACGGTCCTAGTCAAAACAGGTTTGAACACCAAAAACTGGAGTCTGGGAGACGGACGTCCGACGGTCGAGGTGAGCCCCGTAGACCCCAGGCCGTCACTCCCCGAGGGTTCTTGACACCACGTCCGGGAGACGACACCCGCCCCCGTCCCCACCCCAGTGACCTCCTGAGGTGGGAGGGTTCCACCGAGTCCCCAGTGGATTTCCCAGGTTTCGGACAAAAGTAAGGGTTTCTCTTCCACGTCGTTGATAGTGATTTTTGTAGCAGAAAAGTAAGACTCCAATGTCTCTGTGAAAGCTACATTTTGCTCGCAAAAGGGAACTTTGCTCTACCGTCACATAAGTCCCCACATAAGACCCCTCCAGACGACTCGACCCACCGGTCGAGACGCTCGGGTCCCCGAGTTCGTGTTGGGGTCTATGGAGGAACGAATGGGACTTAAGGTAACAAAAAATCTTTTATAGTCTGTCGGTTCCTCGGTGTGTACGGACTCCGAGGGCCCATCGCACGGGAGCCACAGGGTCATTTGAAGAGCCGCCCCCTCCGGGACAGGTGTACACCACTGAGTGGTTCTCGAGGTACCTACGTCCACCCCGACCGGGACCGGTGACCGACACCGTCCCCGGGCCGTCCGTCGAGTCCAAGGTCCTCCGTGGGAAGAGAGTGGGCACTACGGGAGGGTCGGAGCTGAGTTGAACGGAGGAAAGGTCGGCTCGAACAGAGTGCTACGTGCCCGGGGTGACGTCTCCGGTCGCCGTAGGACGAGGAAGACACCCAGAGTGTTCCACTCGCGGTGCACACGCCGGTCTCGACCAGGGGGGGCGAAAGATAAGACCTCTGGTCCACCACTCAGGGGGGTCTGGTCGCTCACGGGTGCGCCACGCCCTCCCGTCGTCTGCGATGAATGTGTCTCTGACCAGGCACGCTGGGCAAGCCCATCTAGTCCATCGTCCTCCCTTCCCTCCCGTGCGGCTCGAAGACGTGCTTCCGACACAGCCTTGGGTCGCGGGCGGAGTGGAGCTACGAGAGCATCCCTTAGTTCAGGTTCTAGTGGACCCACTGCTCTACTGTGCAGTAGAAGAACCACCCACCGTCCCAGGCGTCCTTTGTGACGCGCCTACTCGCACGAAAGAATGTCTTTGATTGTTGTCGGAGAGTCGCGTCGAGGAGGGATTCCGGCTGGTGGTGACTGTGGGGACAACACACCGTACAAGTCCGGGGGCCCCGACGTTCCCGTCCTTGTCGTCGTCGACACGTCTGGGAGTCTCCCCAGCCTCGACACGAGGGGTGTAGGGGAGGCTTCGGATGAAGCAGTCTGCCCCGGCCGGTAGGGGTCCACTCACCCCCGGTGCGGCGTCGGAGGGGAGATGGGTGTCCCGAACGAAGCCCTCCGACTGTCGTGGGGAAGGGCCAGTCGGTCGACTTCCCGTGACCTAAACCGTATTTCAACCCTCAGGTCTTATGTCGTCTCTCGCAGACCGGGTATCGCGGATGCTCTGTCTCCTGTGGGAGTCCCTGCGACACTCAGGGCCCCTGGTGCAGGCGGCATTCGGGTGGACCGGCGGGTCCCCTCCGCCGTCGTGCGCCCTCGCCGAAGCCAGAGGGGACCCTCCGTCGGGGGGTGGGACAGGGTTGGCAGAAGAGACATTTGCTCAGAAGAGACCACTCAGACGACTTACTGTGTGTCCGTTAAGGCTCTTAATTACTCGCGTCTTGTGTGCGGGGTTCTCGACTCCGCCTTCAGCGATGACAGTGCCCTCAGACTACCGTCGCGGCTGTGTCCTCCCCGCGTCTGTCATGGAGCGCCGGCTGCATCCTCGACAGCAGAAGGTCGTCGTGTCGGTGCATGGCCAGCGGAGCGAACAGTTCCTCGCTTTCCTGCAGTGACCCGGAAAATTCTTCTCGTCTCGGAAAATCACGGAAGTTCCGGCAGCGTGTGGTCACGGGTGTAGTGAGTTACGTTCAGAGATGAGATGTTTTAATTTAAGTTGAACTTTGCACGGTGGAAAAGGTGTCTTCGTGCGTGGATTACCCCAGGTTCCTGCCCGTCCGCCCCCCGGCCCACGACAGGCACACCAAGACGTCCTTCAACTAGTACCAGGCGGAGTGACAGACGTCAAGAGCCAGCCCGGGACACCCCTCCGCGGGCAGTGTCCGCTCAGCCGGCACCGCTCACTGGTGAGGTGGGGTCCCCGGGGTCCCACACTCCGTGTGTGCCGTCTCAGTGAACGTCTGGTGGAATGCCGCTGGTCTCACCTTTGACGACTCGAGGTCTCGGGGGCCACACCTCGGTCCGGTGTCCGTACGCAGGTAGGTGTCGTTCAAGTCTCCGTCCGGCTTGTTGGCTGGAGTAGACACCCGAGGTCCCGCCCCCCGCCAGTGAGTGTTTTTGAGTAGCCCTACGGGAACCCTACGCACGTGAAAAGGTTTGAAAACAAACGTCTTTTCAAATGAATTTTTTTTGAATTGGTGGCATAAACGGTTTTCGTTTGTAAGAACGACTTTGACACCGACAAATTGGGAAGACCCTTTCTTTCCTGGCTGTCGTAGTTCCGCTTGAACGGCTCCCTCCCCTCCCGTCCGGGCGGGTCCGGGATAAGCGCGACACTACCTGCGTCCTCAGATCCTCTCATTTTCTACTGCTCACACAGGAATGGAAATTTTAAAAGAGGTCAACATTTCAGGAAACATTTGCGAAATTTTATGATTCTCCTTTTTTTGGGTTGTTGTTGTTCATTCTTCGTCGGAACGGGTCGCGGACACATTTGCAGATTAGAAATTCGTTATTTCACCGGTAGTACAGACTTTCGAAGTCAGATTGACGAGGTCCTTGGAGTACGACTGACTACTACCTTGGTGCGAGGATTCCCGGAGACGCGTTCCGTCACGAAGAAGGTCTGAGTGCTCCCGACGAGTCATGGTTGGTCTGGGCCCGTGTGTGCCCAAGACGGGGCTACCCCGACCCTGGGGTTGCCCTGGGGGCGCCAACCGTGACGGGGGTGTCCGAGCGTCACACGGTCACGTGTCTGAGGACCCTCCTTCTGTCCGAGACGCTGTCCTCAGAAGGTCGTCTCCTGTTCGTAAAATGCACTTGTAATTTTTGGAAGAACTAACTTTCTGAGTCACTTCTGTTACCTCTTTCACTGCCGACCCCACTACTGTGGGGGGAGTGTCGACCTGTTTCCCCGTACTAATTCTGTGTACCCCGAACGTGTGGTCGGGCCTCTTGTGTCCGCCCTGTCGTCCTCTGCCCGGCTCCTGGCTTGACTCCGGTGCGGGACCGGGGGTGGGTCGTTACGTGTGGTCCCGACCCGGGGACGCCAGTGGCTCGACGACCCTGTACCCCTGCACCCAGGGTCGGTGTGGGTCGCACACCCCCAGGGTCGTCGTAGGACAATCGACTCCCCCCCCGGGGGCATGTGCGTCGTGTCGCGGGACACCCCTTTCGGTTCTGTGTTGTCCGCTTGGGTTGTCCTTCCGTGACTCCCCTGGGTTCGGACCTGGGCTCGAGGTCCCCTCCCCGGAGTCCCCCGTCACGGGACGGTGCCTGCCTGTGTACTCCAGTAGTCCAGTCGTCCCTGCCCTCGTCGTCGATCGTGACACGTGTGTCCCCCCTCCAAGTCCCGACTCTCCCGCCCCGGGGGCTCGAAGGGTCTCCGGTGGAGGTCTCCGTGCCGAAGGGAGGAGACTCCGCGAGGTCGCTCCGCGCCCTGGTGTGTGTCCGTGCGCGTGCGTGTGTGTGTGAGTCTATGCGCGTGTGTGAGCACGTGTCGTGTGCGTGAGCACACGCGTGTGTGTCCACGTGTGCGTTGTGACGTGTGTGTGTCCGTGTGTGAGCACGTGTGTGTCCGTGCACGTGTGTGTGTCTATGTGCGTGTGTGAGCACGTTCCGTGTACGTGAGCACACACGTGTGTGTCCACGTGTGCGTTGTGACGTGTGTGTCCGTGTGTGAGCACGTGTGTGTCCGTGCACGTGTGTGTGTATGTGCGTGTGTGAACACGTGTCCGTGTGCGTGAGCACACGCGTGTGTGTGTCCATGTGTGTGTTGTGACGTGTGTGTGTCCGTGTGTGAACACGTGTGTGTCTGTGTGCGTGTGTGAGTACGTGTGCGTGCGAGAGACGTGTGTGTGTCCGGGTGTGTCCGTGTGCGCACGTGTGTGTGTGTGTGTGTCTCGACCCACGTGACGAGTCCAAGGTCAGCGGGGGATCGCCCTCTCTACCCCTGTCCGAACAGACGTCCCGCGGGGGCCGATGTCGGTCGTCCGTGGGTCTGGGGGGATGGGGGCCCGTCCCGCGGACGCCGGGGCGGAGTGAGTCCGTGCGCGAGAGTCCCGTCGCGACCGACGAGGGCACGGATGTCCGGAACGACTCACACTCGTCCGCGTCATGCGTGTCAGGATCACACTGGGACGTTAGGTTGCCCCACGTTGCTCTCCACTGGGGACGTGTGTCTTCGGGGACTCGACCCTCTGCGGGCGGGGTTCGGGGGTCCGGCACGCTCCCCGTCCGCCGCGAGTGGGCCTTCCACCCCATCTTCACCTACAGCATCCACGCCGTGCGGAGGACCAAGAAGAGGAGGCGTGTCAGGTCGCGCCGTTGCGCCTACCGCCGGCGGGTCAGACTTTTCGTCCTCGTTCTGACAGTCACCCCGGGGCAGGACAACTCCTGGCTCCGTCAACTCGGGACCTCTGGGGTTCCGCACCGAGTGTGCCCGCTCCCGTTCCTGCCCCCGAGCGAAAGTCAGCGGTCGAAGTCTCCTTCCCAGAGGGGTCGTGGGGGTCCACTCCCAGAGAGAAACCTTCTGGACGAGGGAAGAGGCCCTGTCATTCTCAGGGTTCGGAAGTGACCGACGAGTCGGCCGAGCCCCTGTCGGACGTCCCCTTCGTCCTCCCGACCACCAACCCGCGTGTGTGCCCCCGTCTCGTCCCGGGTTCATCCTGCCCGGGTTCCCCTGCCCCGGCCGGGCTCGGGACGAGTGGCGGAGGACGCCAGTCCACTGAAGACTCCCCCTTGGACGCTGACAGGCGGGGACTCGACACCACTCAAGACTGTCTGTGGTGGTCAGATTTCGTCAGTGGACCGATGTTCAGTACCGTTTACTCAAAAGAGACTCACGACGAATTCGGATTCTGAAGTCTCCAATGTCATTTCTGTCCGGTCTTCCTCTCCGTGGTCGGAGTGATTCATGATGTGTCTGTGGTTCCGAACATATGTAGCCGTTGAGCATTGACGAAAACAAGTTGGGTTATAATGTGAATACGAATTTTTATGCGCGGAAGAAGGAGACGTCAACACTTTTCATAAATGACTACGATTATATCTCGTTTTCTAGTTCACTTTTTTTGTGTTTTGTGTGTCGAGGTAGAAAATGTTAGTTACTGTCTTCTCGCGAGGTGAATTCACCGGTGTCACTTCGACCAAGTAGGATTTCCGCAAACTTTCCTACCTTTTTTAGTGTCTCGGGAGAACTTAGTGTCCAGTGCAGAAAGACCTTAGAGTTTAATGTTCCCTGATTCCTTCTTGTCAATTGTGAGAGCAGGGTAGTCACTCCGGTCTCGCGTCTGCGCCCGTCCTGTGTACCGGTCCCCGGCGACGCGGGGTGGGTCGCCGGTTGCCACTCGTCCCTCGGGGCAGGAGAGGTGAGTCGCCGGACAGGTAGGACGGTCTCGCAGAGTGAAGACGTTGGAGGAGGGTCGAGTGTTTGTGTCCCCAAGTCCCGAATGACTCTTAAAGGTACTGTTCGAAAACGAGGTAGAATTTTTTTTTATTTCTGTCACGAGGTCCTGGTCTCTCTCTTTTCTGCCTTGCCCCGAGATCCTCGACTGTGATCCGCGCGCACCTCGGCCCGGGTCTGTCTCCCTGCCCCTCCTGCGAGTCTCGGCGGGTGCTCCCTCGGCAGAAGTGCCACCCCGAACCGGGGCGCCAAAACAAAAGTCCAAAAGGATTGTTCGTGCGAGATGAGTACTTTACACCCTTTTACCTCGGAGTCCAAAAAGGATTGTTCGTGCGCGATGAGTACTTTACACCCCTTTACCTCGGAACCCCATGGACACCCCTCGTACACAAGGTGCAGACACGTGGTACCCTGGGCCCAGGACGAGGCAAACATGGAGGGGCCCGAGGTCCCCGTCTTCCGGTGTCTGTCGCGGGTCGCCCCGATGGTCCGTGTGACCGACGTCCCTCTCCTCCGGAGTCCGGGGCCGTGTCGGGAGGACTGAGGTCTCCCCGTGACCGAAGTGGACCCGGGACCAAGTCGTCGGGGGTTGGCGCTTCCTCGTGGCGTCCGAGGTCCTCGAGCGGGGTGGCAGGGTCCGAGCCGGACGTCCGGACGTGCCCCCGTTAGTGTTGGAGGTTTGACGGGGACCCCCGAACCGGGGGTGGGGCCGGGGGATCGGTCTCAGAGGGGTACCGGTCGTCCACTGTGGCAGGGGAGTGCTGTGCGGGGTGAGAGTCGTGTCCTGTCTGGGGAGCCCACCTGTGAGGTGACCGGACACGAGTCGACGGAAGGAGAAGTTCCAGTACTCCGGTGGGGTCGGTCCGCGGGGAGGACTTTGCGTTGACTGGGGGTACGGGTCGGAAGGAGGACCTTGCTCCTCCCCTCCCTGTGGGGTCGAGGCCCTTGGTGGCCCAGGACCGGTGTCTACGGGACCCGTCTCGTCGTCTCTGTCCCGCTGCGAACCATGGTCGAAACGAAAAGGTCGGAGGTTCGAGGTTCATGGGGTCCGTGGGTCGTCTACCCGGGACGGGAAGCTTTATCCCGTGTGGACGGTCACCGAAGTTCTTCTTTCCGGAACCGAAAGGGATCCAAAAATTGATGAACGAATAAGGGTCCCATTGTCACTTTTCAACTCCACAAGGGACTTTATCGTCGTCACGGGGTCGTAGTCAGGCTGACGCGACTTTACGACAAAGTCTTTTTGAATGCGACCTGACTAGAAAGGACCCTATAGAGATCATTTACTTTGTGAAGCATTTGAATGTTCACACTCCCAAGGGACGTGGCTCAGGAAGGATTCAGTCGTAGTCCCACATTAAAAGGTTTTCGGTTCTCGTACTGAGTAGTGATGTCTTCCTCCTCAGTGTGTGCGGAAGTTGGATGAATGACTGTCTGGGCCGAACCCACTCTCCAGGCTCGGGTGTCGGTCGTCCTGGTCGGGAGGTCCTGTCTCGACCGGCTGCGGCTACCCGTTCTTCGGGAGTCCAAGGGAAAGGGCGACCTGTCTTCGCTAGACGTGGTGAGGGGTCACTCCAGACGCCCAAGTGACGTCGGACCCAGACTCGGGAATTGATTACCAGTACTTCGCTTTCAGTTTGTGTCCATGTCGGGACCCCTGAGTCGGACCCCTCGGACCCCTCGTCCGGGCACACTATGACTCTCCTGTACTCAGGGTGGAACCGAGTTCAAAGTTTACACAGGGTTGTCCTCCTACGTCTTCTTTTGCTCGGGGACCGTCACTGGCCGGTCCCCGTCAGTACGTCACGGGACCTCTCGTCACGCTGACACTCCGCTCCCCGTCCGACGGCGCGGGGGCCTCGGGTCTTCCGAACCCCAGTCGGACCGGGACCGGTGGTCGGGGTCCCGCGTTCGGTCGGCCTCCCGGCAGGGAGGACGAGTGTTCAACTGTTGTCGAAGATTTGCCGGCTGCCGGGACCTCTCGGTCACGGGGGTGTGGGGAGTCTCGGGCAGGCGGGGCGGGGGCCTTCGTTCTACCCCACGAAGGGGAGGGGGGTTCGTGGGGGTGACCGGTCGCTCAGAGACCCGGAGTCAGGACGTCCCTCGTCGGCCCCTACGAGGTGCCTCTCTGGTCTGGCTCCCCGGAGACGACCTTCGACGGGGACGTCGAACGCACCGGTAGCCCCGACCCGGGAGACCTGCGCCGTGGACGACCGGGAGGCCCACCGTCCGGGGAGCGAGTCACCGGGACGACCCGCGGTTGGGGTCGCACGACGAGTGGAAGGATCCTGGACGGGGGTACAGGTGGACAAGTGTGACGACCGTGAGGACGCGGAACAGGTAGGAGAGGAGACTTCCTGTCCCAGGTGTGCCTGTCCCTTGCGTGTCTCACAAGGCTCTGTCCAGCGGCGTGCGGCCGCCCCTGTCCTGTCGAGGATGACCCGGCTCCTGAGACGCCAGACGTGCACGTGGAGTAGCTCCGCCGCCGGGCCCCGTCCCGGGCCACGGGTCGGACGACTGCGGAGTGCACCGGGAACAGGTGGAAAGTTTCTCCGGCGGACACGCCGCGTCCTTCCTCCGTCTACTTCCTCTAAAGTCACTGCGCCCGTGATTGTCGGTGGCGTCCGTAGGGCCGTCTACCCGCCGAAAGTGCCGTCGTGTTTCCCTCGGCCAGACAAAATAGTCCCTCTTACGTTTGGCAAAGTTTCCCACTCGAAGTCCCAGACGCCAGTAAGTCGACCACAGGAGGGGAGGAGGACGGAGAGGGTGGACAGCCCTGAGGTGTGTGTTTCCTCCCTTCGCGGGAGTTGACTTACGTTTAGCGGACGAAAGTCCTGATCCGGGCGCGGTCGGTGGGGGTCGACGGTCGGTCCGCGCCCCGGAGGTGTCCCTCGCCGGCACTCGGGGCCCGGCGAGGAGTGAAGGCGAGTGTTCGGGTAGATAAAAATCCTAGTGTCTGAATTTTTTTTAATGGGTACTTTATTGATTCGTACAGATGTGTCGCTTGATGTTAAATAGAGTTCAAAGGAACAGTTCATTGATATAATAAATAGGAGTGTCCTAATTTGAAGGGTGGTAATGAACCGTTCAAGACTATCTTGCAGATATGTTCAGTGTGAATACCATTTCGTAGGTAGTGAACTTCTTTTGCCAATGTCAAGCCTAATTAATTGGGGAGCCCAAAGTCTCTTAGGGCGGGGAGCGAAGGAACGTCGGAGGACCAGGAGAGTGGGAGCTCTCGCTCCCGCCGGTCCCACTGCGCCGGTGCGGACGAGGGTGCGACCCGGCGACCTCCCGCGAGACCGGGGGTACTCCGGGGAGGTCCGGCTCGCTTCCCGGAAGGTCCGTTCGAGGTTCAAGTCCTGCGTGTCCGGACCCGTCTCTCCTTCGCGCGCGATTCCCCGCGCGGAAGACGTGGTCGGGGGTCTCGTCGGACCTCATCGCGAGACCGAGTCGGAGGCCCCCGTCTCCCGGCGCTGCCCGAGTGCCGCCCAAGTACGGACACGAACGTGCGTCCACACGCATTCGATCGTGACATACACAAGGGTGTCCACGACGCCGAGCGAGTGACACCTGTCGTGGACACCCTTACGACCGGCCGAGACACCCGACCCCGCCCCCCGCGCACCCGCCCTTGGCGAGACGCTAGTTCCCAGGGCGCCTGCGGGCACTTCGGTCGTTATAAGCCGTCGTCCCGAGGAGGCGAGTCACAGGGTTCGCCGTGCGCCGCCGCGACAGGGAGACCCAGACCGACGTCACTTCGGACCCAGAGTGTCTGTTCAGAGTCACACCCCGTCGGGGGCACACCCCCTGCACGGGGGTGGGTGGACGGAGAGGTCCCAGGTCCACCCCAGGACGAGGTAGTCGTGGGGCGGGGGAAGTCGGGGGGCGAAGAGGGTCTCCTGTCCCTCGCCGCACCCTTGGTAGTCGACCAGATCAAGTGCGCGTACTTCGGACGTCGGTGCACCTATTCTGGTCGACCACTGACTCCACCCACCCTCCGTTCTCCCCCGGACCGGTCGGGACCGTGGGCGTCGGGAGGTGAGGTGCCGTGCCGGTGTGTCCACGACACGCCACCACGACGGACGGTCCAGGACGAAAGGAGACGCAGAAAGTAGTTCTTAAGACCCCCGCCCGAAGGGACCACCGAGTCACCATTTCTTACACGGACGGACCTCTGTGCCCAAACTGGGGACTAGGTCCTTCTAGAGTGCCCGGCACCTCGTCGAGTCGGGTACGAGTTGATGGCTCGGACGCGAGGTCTCGGTCACGACACGTTGCTCTCTTCGGTGGCACCAGTCTTCGGGTCCCAGTTGGCCTCTTTTCCGACGTGCCGTCGTTTCTGCGTCACGCCGGCCTTCGTTGCCGGTCTATTTTGATGTGAAATCTTTCTTGCCGGAACAAGATTTTTTGTAGGACCCCGGTTACTGGCTTGTGGAAGGGACATGGGGGGAGTTCTGCTCCGTCTCCTCTGTGCCCGACCTTGTCTGCGGGTCCTGGGCCGTCGGGGCTGCCCGTGACACCCGGAACTCCTTCAGAGGCACCGGTAGCACCTCCGCGGAGACGCACCCGTCGACGGGTGGGAGTAGTCCACAGAGTCAAGAGTGGAGTTTTCCTCCGCGTCTCCGACTCGATTCTAGTGTCGAGATCCGTTTTCCTAAAAGTCCTCGTGTCATCCCAAAACAAGACACTTCCTGAATCTTCACTGTCCGGATTCGGTCTAGATGTATTTGTGACCCTCCTGTAGACCGACGTGGGTGTCATTGAGAAAACAAACAATTCGGTGGAAGTATCTTCCTTTTTGTTAATAAAAGTTTTAGAATTTTTACAGTCGTTTTTCGAGTTCAAGTTAGGTTTAGAAAATCCTTTTGTTTCCACGGGGTTGCGACACATGTCTCTCCGGGGCGGTTCCCCTGGACGTCTGGGGACGGGTGAGACTCGTTCACCTCCTCCGGTGAGTCCTCCGCGACCCCGCCCCCCCCCCCCCCCGCCCGTCGTCCGCGAGGAGGTCGAGACACTGGTCGGGGTTGGCAGTCGTTGGAGTTCAGTCCCTCGCCCCCGACATGACATTGGTCGGTGGAAGATCTTCGGTACGACGACAACTCTGACCCCCACCTCCCATCTGATCGACTCACCCGACCTGCGTCACAAAGTTCTACCCACCCTTCTCCGTAGACTGCCCGGGTCCAGACGCACGGGGTCCCCCGAGTGACTTGGGGGATAAGTGGTTTCTGACCGACCCGGACTCGTCACTCTCACCCTCGTCACTGACGCGAGTCTGACCTGTCGCACCCGCACCCGTGGGAGCGGGGCACCCTGCCGGGGACCGTCTCCGTTCCGCGAAGCGCCTCCCCGACGTGATCGGAGGAGTCGCTCCCACGTCCGTCAAGAGTCGTACGAGGAGGTCCTGAAGTGTCTCTGCTCGGTGCCCTTCCTGGGACCCAGTCAGTCCACCCTCGGGTCCTAGGCTCATCGTCCAAGGAGATCGCCTCGCAAGAGCACACGTCTGTCGGTGCCGCCCCCCCGCCCCGCCAGGGACGAGGGGAAGCTCGGAGTCCGGGAGAGGACGTCCACGGACCGTGCCAGTCACCGGGGTTCTGTCCTTAGGAGGTGGAGACCCCGAACGACTGTCCTCCGGTCCGGAGTGCGGGTCTCGAAGACGAGGGCGACGGGTCCGACCCGGGGGTTCCAGGGGTCCAATCGAGAGAGACCCTGGACTGCACCCTGTAGCGGGTCGTGGGTCCGAGACGGAGGTCAGTCTCGACCACGAGTCCCTCGGGGGCCGTCAGGTCGAGAGTCCTGGGGGCAGGAGGGGGGTAGAAACCTCGGTGTCGACAAAAAGTGAGAGTCAGTGTGGAGGAAAACAGAGTCCGGACGAGAAGGACGGAAGTGAGCGTCTTACGGGTTGAGCCGTACACACGATTCAACGAAGTCAACACAGACTGAGACGCTGGGATCCCTGGTGTCGGGAGGTCCGAGGGGACAGGTACCCTAAGAGGTCCGTTCTTGTGACCTCACCCGACAGTACGGGAGAAAGTCCCCTAGACGGGGTGGGTCCGCGACTTGGGCGTAGAGAAGGTGGAGGACGTGACCGTCCGTCCAACGAATGGTGCTCACGGTGGACCCTTCGGGGGTTGAGAGAATTCTATTAGAAGTCGGTTGTCAATCCGATTAGTGTGGTGATCCATTACCTAAAATGATGGTCTAACCGGTCTTTCACACAGACCCTTGTGTGTCTCTTTGGACTTACTTGAAAAAACCGTTGGCTATCAAAGACAAAGTTTTTATTGAAAGGAAGACTCAACGTCCCTGTTACAGGTTCCGAGGAATGTACGACCAACTTGGTACGTTACCAAACGTTATAAGTTTAGGATAAATGTTGAAAACATAAAGTGTGTGATTCGACTTTTTTTAGTTTTATACGTGTTTTGTCCACTACTGTTGCAAAACGGTCTCGTTTCTCGTAATTTTAAATGTATAGACACAAAGGCGGAGGGTTATTCTTTTCTTTTGACTTTTCAGGAGAATCAGGAGAATAATAATTTTCATGAACAAACTACTGTTTCGTTTCCGAATTTCCTGTGGATAGTACCTCGTCTGGCAGGTAAAGTACTTCAGAGACTGAAGTCAAGACTGGTCGCCGCTTCCGGGTTCGTTTGTGATCTAGTTTCTTGTCTGTGAAATCTTAGTTCTTCCGGGTTATGGAACTCCGTTCTCTTCGGCGATTTCTATTAGTGTTAGGACATATTTTCGGGTTAAATCTGAAAAAAAAGTTCAAAGCAATACTTAGACAGATCTATACTCTTTTAGGGTTGTCCCAACCGACATTTTGACGTCAAGACCTTCTCTCGGGTAAACAATGAGAGAACGGGAGACTTTATATATTAATCTCCAGTCGAGTCGGAGTCCTTTCAGAACGGTTTGGGACGAGAACAACCCCTGTCCGGGGGTGAAGTCTCGTTAAGCACAAGAGAAGACTTCGCGCTGGTCGAACATCGTTCGGACGACGTTTTGGGAATTTGCCGATGTTGACACGTTAAATCTCGTGCGGTTCTTGAATCACCGACTAATCGTTAAACGTGGCACTATTCTTTCACGGTTCGCAGTTATTTCACACCCTTGTACTAGTCTTCAAACCACCCACTGTCTAACCAGGTTCCGACGCACTGGTGCGTGTTCCTTGGTTGGTTACTTTACGCCCTTCCAGAAAAAGACGAAGGTGTCTCCAGAGGTCGTGTCGACCTGAAGAAACTTATCGGTGATATATACGAGTCGAGAGGTTTGGTTTCCTTTTCCTTCTTGCTGGGGGTCCCTTTCGTCGGGCCCCGTCCTTGGCCCTCGGAATTTCTTGGCCCTCGAAGTTTCTTGGCCCTAAGGTCCGTCGGCCCACCTCAATGAGTCTTGCTCTGCTTGCAGTCCTGTGTCGATCCTATTTCTGGACCCCGCCTCCACCAATGACTTCGAGAGTCTCTGAGTTGTTCTCCCAGACCTCCCGACCCTGTTTGCCTCTTCCGGAGATACAGGGGTCGACTCACTCCCGCCGCCGCCCTCTCCCCAAGGACAGTAGGACTGAACTGTCGGCTGAAGGGTCTAGAGGTACCCCGCCCCCCAGGAAGCTCCCTACTTGGGCCCCACGTCCGGTCGCCGGCGGCTTCGCCCTACGGAGGTCTCCCGGTCCCCTCTCCCTGGACTCCTATCTTAGGCCCCCAGCATCCGCGGTCCGGTCGCCGCCCGGGGGCGCGGTCCGCGCGGAGTGGAGAGTGCAGACGCCGGTCCCGGGCGGTCCACCCGCGCATCGGCTACGTCACCGGCGTGGTGCTCCTCATCTTGACGTGCTCGGTGCGCCGGCTCGACAACCGCCACCGGGGCGCGTGCGACGGCGACAGGTCGTGGGTGTGCCGCAGGAGCGGGCGCGCCATGTCGGCGCGGCGCGGCGGGCGCGGGCCGGGGCGGCGGCGGCGGCGGCAGTCGTCGTGCTCGTCGCTCCCGTCGGCGCGCCCGGCGCGGCCCCCGCCCGAGGCCCAAGCCCGGCGGCGGCGGCGGCGGCGGCCCCGAGGGTCCGACGCGCGACCGCTGCGGCGGCAGGGCCGGCGGCGGTACAACCCTCACGGCGCGGCGCGGACTGGAAAGTGGGACCGTTGGCGGCAGTGCTCGCGGCGCGCGCGGCCCGGGGCGGAGGTCGCGGGGCGGGGCGGGGCGGGGCGGGGGTGGCGGCCGGCGGCCCAGGGCGGGGGCACGCAGAGCCGGGGCGGAGGGTCCGCGGGGAGCTGGAGCCCGGGCCTCGAGGTCCGAGACGGGGCGGGTGGGGAGGGGACCGGGCGGGATCTGGGGCGGGTGGCTCTAAGTCCGAGGCGGGTGGGTGCAGGGCGGAGGCTCTTGTCCGAGGCGGGGGACTGCGGGGCGGGGGTGGGAGTGCCCGAGACGTCTGTTGAGAGTTCGGCGGGGAGCGGGGTGGGGCAAGGCCCAATCCCAGCGGTCTAAATCGTTTACTTCCAAGTCCTTCGTGGCAATTTACACTTAAAGTCTATTCGTCGCTCCACAAAAATTCAGATTTATACATAGTATGGACTTTACGTTTAAATTACTCTGTGTAAATCTGATTTTTGCGAAGCGACAAGTTGATTTTAACTGTAAAATGACCCGAAGGACACAATATAGACCGTTGGGATGGACCCCGAAGCATCCCAGACGTTAGGACTGAAACAAAAAAAATTAGACTCTGAAAACTGAGAATCTTTTGAACATTTTGAATGACGTGTTTGGGGCGCCTACACAATGTCTCGCTTTGAGCTCTTGGAAGTGCTGACTAACGGGACGTTTGGATCCTTTCTTTCGAAGGATACTAAACAAACGAATTAAATTGCGTTCTGGACAAAAAAGATAACGATAAGGATTAACAAAACACGTATAGTCTAAAAGAGACTTGACACACTGGCTTTTGTCTTTTCTTTCCTTTACCTGGTGTCTTACCCACACTCAGTCGTAGGCAGGAGACACCCGGACCTTCGAGTCTAAGGGTACAAGGTCCGGTGGAGCGATAGTATCCCCTAGTTGTCAATTTATGCATTTACTATGTTAAACTTGTGTTTGATGAACTATCGGTACGTCAGTAGGGAGACGAGAAACGTGACACCCCACGACACATTCTAAAACAGACTTTTCCCAAAACAACAAATCCAAACCTTCCAATCTTTTGGGACCAATTCCCCTAGGTTTGATCTCGGGGGACCACGTCCGTGCACACGGGGGAGGGGTAAGTAAGAAGTGATTGTGAACGACCCGAAGACCATGTGCGGTTCGGGACCTGTGTTTCGGTTCGGGTTCACAGTGACCCGGTCCTCTTTCTGGGTTTTGTTTGTTCGGACACTCCACCTCTATTCACGATATTTTTCGTCATCTCTTCCCACCCCGACTTCCCCAGTCCTTTAGGAGGGTCTCTCCCTCTGACACCCACTTTCTCCATTCTTCCCTCCATTGGTCGGGTCCGTCTCCTGACGTGCACGTTTCCGGGACTCCGTCTTCCCCGTACACACGACTTTCCTGTCGTTCACCTCGCCCCGCACCTCGACCTCTTCGTCGACTCTCGTCCTGGGGTGTTCCGGAGGGATCTCCTCCCGGGACCGGGGCTTACGCTTCGACCAGTTCCCTCCTAAAACTCGTCCCAACACACCAAGACGGGAAGACTGACGGCCGATCTTCCCCGTCCTCCCCCTCGGGGGGTTCTCCGACAACGTCGGAAGGTTCTCTATCACTCCGAGGTGGTTCTCCGTCCGACGTCACGACCGCTCTTCCACCCCGAGACGTATACGCATTTCCACCCTGTCCGCACATTGTCTCTCCGGTGCAGACGACGTCCCGAACACGTCGGCGGGAACCGACTCTACTCTCCGACGTCCCCTCCGCGACCCTGCCCGTTACGTCCCGACCCTTACCTCCGGTTCCACACGGACCTGGACGACTCAAGGCGTCTGGAACCGTCGTAGACGCCGACCGTGGTCCGGTGACCAACCGACACACTCTTACCCCGAATCTGCCATTCACTCCTGACCTCTTCCGACCGGTGTGTGACTCGGGGCCCGGAGGTCTACGTCCCGACTCCACTCCTCCCCGGCCCTTCCTCGTCGTCTCTCCACCCTCCCGTCACCCTCTTCCTTCCTGTGCGTCTCTAGTTCTGGCTCTTAGGTCCTACCCTTCCTGCGCCACTCACCCGGACCAGACCCACCCCCCACCAACCGAGGGACCACCGGGTCCGAAGAAAGAGGACAGGAGGGAAGGTTTGGTGACTGGTGTCCGTACTGGTGTTCAGTGTACCACTAATAGCCCGTCTATGTGGTCCTAGACCAGTGTGCCAACCGTTTCCGACAGTTCCGACCCGACAACCCTCCCTGAGATTCGAGTGGACGTGTGGACGAAGGGAGACGTCCTCTTCGAATCGAAGACTTGTGGGGCAGACAGACAAGTCCGACGACATTCTCTTGTGGCGTCCGGTCCGCCGAATTTGGTGTCTGCCCGTAGATAATTATAGAGAGTGTCCGACCTGCAGGTTCTAGCCCCGCCCGTACCAGTCAAAGACCACTTCTGAGTTAAGGACCGAACGTCTGCCGGTCGGTGAAGGACGAAGACGAGTGGACCGGGAAGGAGACACGACGTGCACCTCTCCCTCCCCAGAGGTGCCAGAGTAGAGCATTCCAGTGACTGGGGTAGTACCCCCGGGATGGGAGTACTGGGGTAGTTTGGGACTAGCGGAGGACTTCTATGGAGGATTGTGGTAGGGCAACCCTAATCCTCAAACACGCCACCCCCTGTGTCAAGTCCGGAACGACAGTAAGTCAGCGATTCAGAACAGACTGAGACGCTGGAGTACCTGGTGTCGTGCGATCCGAAGGGACGGGAAGTGCTAGAGGGTCTCAAACGAGTTTGAGTACAAGTAATGCAGTCACTACGGTAGGTTAAGTCCGGAATCGTCTGTGAGTTTCAGGGGACCTTCCTGACACCGGGAAGGGTCGGGTGGCAGTGAGTGTCGAGAAGGAGGTCCCGAGAACACAGGGACAGGTCCACGACTCCTCCCACTCCCTCCCAGAGACCCTGGGGCCGAGAGACCCCGTCGGTCACCCGTATACACGACCGAATCGGGTCGTGACCCTCCGACTGGAACCTTTGTCGTGGTGTCACAGAGGTTAGGAGTCGTGTGCTAACCAAATTACCTTTCAAGAATCCTTTTCGTACGGAGTTACGTCGGTGCACGTCTTCGTAAGTCTGCTCCACCACCCACACAGGCTCTTGGTATTGTGGTCGAAGGTGCCTAATTGGTCCGGGGTGAAGGGACGAACTTCGGCCCACGGGAGTGGGGTGTGGGAGGAGTTAGACGGGGAGGAGGGTCGTCCTCTCCACGGACGAGAACCCTGTGACTCTGGATGGACCGTATAACAGACACGACGGTCCGTCAACCGTCCATGACCTCCGTTAAGAGTCCAAACACTCTAAGTGCGACTAAAGTTTCCCTCATGATATCAGATACCTCAGCGTTTCTCAGTCTGTGCCGACTTCACTGAATCGTACGTGCGTGTAAGAACAAGTGTCTCCCCTTTAGAGCCGGAGCCTCCGGGTCTCGTCACCAACTCCTGGGTACCTTACATACATCGTCTCCCTGGAAGGTTGGGCCCACGGAGGTTGTGGACCCTCCCCGAGAAGACTACGGGGACTGGCCCTGTTTCCGTCTTGAGAGTAGAGGGGTGGGACTCAAGGTGGTACCATCAGCAGGGCCGGTACGGCCGACCACAGGTCGACCCACCGACACTCGGGACCTCCAGTCCCGACTGACAGGGAAAAGGCTCGGGGGGGAGTACCCCGTCCAAGACATGTTCAAACCCCCTACTTCCCTGTCCACTTGAGGTGGACGTTGGACCGGGACCTCACCCACGGTGGAGGTGTGGGGAGTCGACCGTAGACCAAAGTCCGAGTCGACCAACTCCTGTGGTCGGTAAGAGCTCGTTTAAATGTCCTCCTAATAAGGACTCACGAACGGTGCACGGTCCCTGCCTCGGACCGTCCCTGTCCGGAGACACAGGAGAGTTACTACGGCACTTCTCCCGTCCTTGACATCAATACCTCCGCTGTGTGGGTCCCTGCCTACCTCGACCGGGGTCGTAACAATTTACAGGTGCAGTGGTGGACTTACCTGTGCCGACTCCCCTTCGGGGAATTAGACAGTCCACTCGACGTCCTGTCCAACCCCCCGGGTCCCTCGGGGGCTCCCTCCGACGCCACGGCCCACGAACATACTAAGACGGGACGGGGACTCGGACGTCAGTGCACAGCGTTTGTGAAGACGGGGAGCGACACGAACCGCCCGCAATTCTCTGTCCCGATCCCTGTTCCCCCGGCGACCCACCCCGGGTTCCGTCCCCTGGTCCGACTGTCAACGGCCGACCTCACCCCACCCGCCGATCCTGTACCCTGCCCCCTGTCCGCACCCTGAACGTCTGGGAGACCCTGGAGAACGACGTCCCCTCGGTCACAATTCTACGACGACCAGCTCGTCAGTGTCCTGTCGGAACAGGGAGTCGACATCCGTTTAGACTGGGCCACCGGGGTCGAGGGAGCCTTCCGGTCCCACGAGTGGAGGACGGGACACCCGGCCCGCGGGGACGTGCCCCCACCCCTCCCGTGGTAGATTGTCCTGGGCGCACGAGCACGCCCGCACGCCGGAGGGGGTCGACCGACGGCACCGGAAGCAGACACAAAATACTACACCGACAATCCCCACGTGTCCCGGTCCGTAGTCTTCCTGAGCATTTCGAGTAGACCACTAATCTTAAATTCCGCGATCCCCACTCCAGGACCCGCAAACTGCGTCTTCCCCTGTTGACTCACCTCTCCGACTACCTCTGTCTAGTGCCCTTTTAAGGCACGCCCCAAATTGACTCTTTATTAGCAAAAGATACTTTCTATTACTGAAGAGACCTCCGACCATAGTTCTAAATAACCGGGTTCTCCGATGTCCCTAACCTCGGTTCCGCTCGTGCCACTCTGGAACCTCCCTCGTTAGAACTTTAACTTCAGAACGAAGTCCAGTTATATAGACTTACGGTGTCGGGAGTCGAGGTGTGTGTATTACAGCCGCCTCTAATTCGTACAGACTGTGGAAACCACCTGTCAGAAGGAGGGGACCGACCAGTGACCTATTGGGGTTCGAGGGACCTAGGTCGACAGTACCCTTCCTCTTCCGGTCCCAGAAGTATGTTCAGGAGGCACTGGTCTGAGGGAAGTTCCCACTCCCCGGTGTTTCACTGGGGTCCCTGTGTGCGCGGACGACCCGTGGGCCCTCCGGGACTCAGGTCGACGCCCGTACCGGTACGGACCACGAGTCGACAGTCGGGGGGCGGGCATCGCCGGTCTGGGTTCTGATACCTTAGACTCCGTTTAGACGGCCCAAAGCTACACCCTCTAAATACTGGCTTGCACCACACACATTTTATGTATTAAGGAGAGTGTGCCGGAGCATTTAGGTTTTCCCAGTCGCTATTTATCCTTTTTTTTTATTTTTTAGTGTCTGATTAAACAAGTCTTTTGATCCCCCTTTAGTTATTCTTTCGACATCGAGTTTTAAACAAGACTTTAACGCATGTGCCTCTTACGTGTGTGAAAAGGGGGGTCACCTGGGTTTGGGGAAGACACGCAAGTTCGCCCGAACCCCTGTAGCCCGCAGTCCGGGTGTACCTAACAGCACTGACGACAAGGGACCCTGGTACTGGGGCAGGACACACTCGACCCGACACTACGTCCGACCCGACCACTCGGCCAGGGAACCTCACCGACGGGGTCTCCGACCTCGGACCACTGTCGCCATCCGCCAAGGACGGAACCGGACGTCCCCAGGTACCCCAGACTCTCCGTCGTGGACCCCCGAAACGGTCCGGTCGAAACTTCTGCGGCGGGTGAAATTTGCTGTTCACGACCTTTCACTTACTCGAGGAGAGTGACGTCAGTCCCGACGTCCTCTCCCGGAAGACAGTAAGATTGAACTGTCGACTGAAGGGTCCTAGAGTGTCCCCAGTCCCCAGTATAGGACCTGGTCGTCGTCCTGTCGCTACAGGGAATCCGGTTGTGCGACGGCTGACGAGCTAAGACCTGAGGGGCCGTTCGTCCATAAAAGGTCAAACTCTTGACCTTTACCGACCTGCCTACGATATCAACTACGTCCGTCTGCTAACTATCCACGACATTTACTATCTACGCCCTATCTGTTAATTCTCTACTATTCACTACACACACGCGAGTCAGCGCAGACTGAGAAACACTGGGGTGCCTGACATCGAACCGTCCGAGGAGACTGGTACCCTAAAGAGTCCGTCCTTATGACCTCACCGAACGGTACGGGAGGACGTCCCCTAGAAGGCCCCTGACTTGGGCCCAGAGGGCGCAGAGGACGTCGCCGACCGTCTAAGAAATGGTGGACCCTTCGGGTACGCCTATTGACTACCTACCAAATCAACTGTCTGCCCCTCTCTCTGACGACATCCTGTACGTCTCACCGAAGACTCTCCAGTTCGTGTCGCACTCACTCGGAGTAGAGTTCTTTAGGACTAGTGCAGTCTCCAAATCTTCTGCTATACCTTCGACCAAGGAAAATAAACAAATTAAAAGCTGGTGCGACACACTGTACACCCTAGAACCAGGGGGCTAGTCCCTGACTTGGGTGGGGGGTGGGGTGGGGGACATCACCTGCACGTCTCGGGATTGGTGACCTGGTGGCCCTTCAGGGACGAAGGAGAACACTTTCTCGACTAACAACCCGAGTGACTTTTCGATGAAGAGGAGGTTCACGTGTCTACTACTGTTAAGTCCTCTCTTTCTGATTGTTGAAATTTCACTCTGTCGGGGTACCCTTGTCTGTCCGCGAAGGCGTGTCGAGACCCCCTCCTCCCCTGGCGTCCCTGGGGAGTCTCGGGTAGTCGCCGAGTACCCCGCCGACGACACCCCTCTCCAGTCACGACGTCACCGGACTGGAAGTCGGGGACTTCCAGTCGTAGGGACCAGAGTGGGGCTCCACCGGGCTCCCGAGAGGGACGGGTCAGATGGCTCTGGGCGCAGGGACGCCCGGAGGGCCGTCAGAGTGGGGCAGGAGGGCAGAGTCGGAGAGGGGTGAAGGAAGGGTGCCCTTGGGGAGAAGTACGAACTGAGTCGTAGTTGAAGGACCTGTGGGCGGACTCAGACCACGACTCCGCCTGTCCGCGAGAGCATTCCCCTACGGACGCTCCGGCAGGGACGTCCTCGGGTGTGCGACGGTGGAGACCTTGGGTGACCCCGGAACGGCACAGGTCCTCCCGGGCAAGCTACCGGTCGGACCGTTCCCGAGAGTAAAGAAGACCCTCCGCCGGACGTGTGGGAACCCCTCCGCCCCCAGGTGAGGTCGAGTCTCCGGCCCGCCTCCCAGTGAACCGACGCCCGCTTTAGTGGAAGAGGGTTCGACGGAGGAGGAGATTAGACGTGTTCCCCTACGTGTGCCTGGAGGGTCGGGCCTCAGCGGTCGACCTGCAGCACCTCCGCGGTCCAAATGGGAAGTCTTTAGTCTCCGCCCGTTTGTAGGGGCGGCCAAAGGGTTGCTCCGTCTAGGCTCTCCCGCATAGTCACGTCTACATTGGGGGTCGGAGTCCTAGACCGGCGGGTCTGGGGGGTCTCGACGCGAGAGGAGAACCGGAGAAGACTCCGGGGGCCGTGCGGGTGTGTGTGTATACGATTGTGCGTCAGTGCACCTCTGTTGTACAGGCCCCGGAACGACACAGATCCTCCGGAGCAAGCTGCCGGTCGGTCCGTCCCCCGAGAGTGTCTGTCGCAGACACAGGGGTGTCGGGGGGCGGTGGCGGGACAGAAGAGTCTTGAGATCCGAAGGGGTGCTGACGGGTCACCGACGGTACACTCGGGCACACTGGGCCGACCAGGGGCACCCGGGGAGACAGCGGTCCGACGGACGACCCCGACGGAGGCTCTCGTGCCGGTCCCACAGGGAGTCCTAGGACGACGACTCGACCCGCCTGTCGTCCAGGTGGTGGAGCCGAGAGAGGTACGGACCCTCCCGTCACACGCCAGGCCGCGGGTCTCGGTCTCGTTCCAGGGGAGCGGGTCTCGGTCCGTCGGGACCCAGGGGTCGACGGTCTGAGGGGTGTCTACGCGTCCGATGAGGTCTGGGCCTGTCCCAGCCCCCACAGTCGTGATCCTCGGCGGGGCCCCATAGGGGACGAGGGGATGTGGTCCCTCTGGGGTTCGACTGACCAAGTCTGTTCGTCGACAGGCACAGGACCGGGGAGGGTTGTCTTGGACTAAGTGGGTCAAGAGGTGATTCCGAAGACGGGACAGGGCGGTGGGGTTCCGTCTCGGGTCGGAGGAGGACCCCGGGGCCCCTGCCACTGAGTCTGTCTGGGAGGGGTCTGTCCCTCCTGGTGAGAGGGTATTACTCCCTCCGTCGGAGGGGACCCCTCAGGTCGCTCGGGGGTCCTGTGTGCCGTAGAAGCCCGTCCCACCCCTTCAGAAGACTCACCCACGACCGTCCCAGTCAGAGGGGTAGGCGCCCCTCCTACCCTCCGTCTCCTCCCTCCGCTCTCAGGGAGACCCACCTCCTGCCCTCCAACTTCGACGACATCCTGTCGGGGAGCAGGTGGCCCCTGTCCTAGAGTCCGTTCTTCGGTGGTCGGTCTCCTCACGTCCGAAGGAGGTCCTGTCCCCTCCGAGACGAGGGGGGCACGGGTCCCCGGACCGACAGTCGACAGACCCGACGGACGGGTGGGTCCAAGGGTCCTCCCCGGGGACCGTAGTTCTCCTGAAGTCCGAGTCTCCTCCGGGCATCTCCAAAGGGTAGTCACCTTCCTGAGCCCACTCACGGGGTCCCGGGGAGACCCGTCGGTGGACTCCGGACGCCTCCGGGGCAGAGAGGAGAAAACGGTTTGAGCCTCCGGCTCCAGTACCTCCCCTTCCCTTCCCACTTCACCTTCAGTGAGCTCCTTCTCTAAACCCTACCCTCGGAGCGAGGACGTCGGAGGGTCCTGGAGGCGACCCGAAAAGGACACAGACTAAGTGACCAGCCCGAGGGTGACCAAGGTCTTAGAAGGACGGGGAGGGGACCCGGGTCTTTCCCTCCGTCCCGTTCCCCGTAGGGTCCGACAAGGTTCACCCTGTGCACAGGACGTCCGCTCGTCATGGGACCCCGACCGGACCGTGGCCGCGGTCCCAGGACACCCGAGAGGGCCGGGGTCTGGAACGACCTGTTGAGCCTGACGAGGCTGGAGTTGGTGTCTCTGACTCGTTGCCCCTCTGGAGGACGGCCTCGGTCCGGTCGGCGGGGTCACGGTCTCGGCGCGGGTCTTTCCCGGAGTCATGGGAGGTCGGGGAGGGTCCAGAGACGGGGAGGCGGGACCACCTCGGGGGTCCTCAGACCTTGTCCCTCAGGGGGGTGGGTCGACTCCAGACACAGACCTCACAGGGGCCGAAGGGGTAGGCTCTCCCTCCACCCCGAGAGCCTTTCGACCTGGTCCTACCGCCTACGAAAGACTTTGAGGACCTCTCTTCCCGTCCTGCTGCGCTCCGAGGGGCTCCTCCGTCGTCACCTGGCACCTCTTCTGCGGGGACTCGTCCGCGACCCCCACCTGAGCCCGAGCCTCGGGTCCAGGGTTTCCCGGTACTCGGCCCGGCCCCCCGGCAGGAACACGCCCCGACCCCCACGGCGGTGGAGTCGACGACGTCTCTTTCCTCCCAAATCCCTACTAAGTGGTGGAAATGCGACTTCTACAAGGTGGTTGGGACCCTTCCTATATCGGGTGTAGGGTGCCGGGGGTTCGGCTACCTAGTTTTCGTCTTCTGGGGTCCGCCTCTGTCATGGGTCCGCCACCCCTCCCGTCCCCGACACCCTCACCCGACCGAGACTGACCTTTCGACCAGGTAATGGACCCCTGCCCCGGAGTGAGTTCCACCCCCGGGAACTTCCCCACCTCCGCAGTGGACCTCTGTGCCAGCCGCCGCGTCGAAGACCCGTCCTCTTTCCCCGAACCCCCGAGAGGACGACTATCCAGAGATAGGACGTTTGTGTCGCACTTCAGAACCTCACGAGGGTCTTCCTCGGGGTAGAAGGTCGGAGGGTGGAGCCCGGGTCTCAGAGACGTCCCCGGGAAGTCGGTGGCGTCTACGAATTTTGTGGAAGGACGGTCGACAGACAGGGAGTCTCCTTCACTGACAGTCTCCGGTCGGGAGGGGGTCGTACCAGACAGAAGTCCCCGAAGACCGGAGTCACGGGGCACTTAGTCCATCGACCCTCAGTGGTAGCCTCTCTAGGTCTCCGTCGCGAGGGAGCTCCCTGGGATGTCGACGGTCAGGAGGGGGGGAGGTCATAGGACCCGACTGTGTGGTCCTCCGTAGAAACAAAGGATTCCCCCCCCCCAGTCTGCGTTCTCCCGTGCGTCCACCCGACCCCACGTACCTCCGGGGTGGGGTCGTACTTCCCGTGGTCCTCGTCCACTCACAGAGGGTCGTTCTCCCATCCTACGAGACCGGTTTTACAGAGGTCCGGGGTCCCGAGGGGGGCGTCGGGTTCGGTGGGAGGTCCGGGAGGGTGGAGACGAGGGGACTCGTCGAGACTCGCCGGAGGTACCGCCGTCCGGGGAGGTGCCTCGACGGCCGTTTCAGGTCGGGGCCAAGACTGGGACCACCTGAGGGCGGCGGAAGTCGGTGGACGACCTTTGTGAAACCTCTTTGCCGTGCCAGTCCCACCCCGGCGGAGACGACCTGGAGTGCGGCACAGGGAATCGACACCTGTCTCGGGGACTCAAGAACACTCGTGTCATTCCTTGTTTCCGGCAGGGGGTTTGTCCCGGTGCTTCTGGGTGGGTAGTCTGTAGGGAGGAGGGTCACCCGAGTCTTCTGGACAGTCGTCTGTTCTAAGGGGGCTCTTCCGAGTCTCCACGGTGGGTAGTTGTCGGACGTAGGCTACCTGTTCCCCGGGGGCGTGGTTTCGATGTATCTTCCCGGGGGCGGGCCGGGCGTCTGTCGTGTCCCGGTCCGGGTCTGAGTGTGCCCGAAGGACCCCCGACACCCCTGCGGGACACGAGTCCCTCCCAGCTGAGACCGGAACCTTCGAACTACGACCCGAAGGGCAGTCTCGGGCCCGGAAAAGGAGGCGACCGGTGCCCTACCCCGACCAGACCCCCAGAGGATCCCCCGTGTCTCTGGTAGTCGCCACTACCCGTGTCTTCCGTCTCCTGCGGCGACCGTGTCCCAGGGTCTTGCGGCTTCGGGGCACGTTTGTCGGTGGTGTGGACGAACACAAACCAATCTTACTCCTGTCTTATTATGTGTCAATCGATGAGGACCCTCTTCCGCTACCGTGGGGTGAGGTCATGAGAACGGACCTTTTAGGGTACCTGTCTCTTCGGACCACCCGACGTCAGGTACCGCAGCGATTCTCAACCTATATGGCTCGCTGAAGTGAAAGTGAAAAGTGAAAGTACGTAACCTCTTCCTTTACCGTTGGGTGAGGTCACAAGAACGGACCTCTTAGGGTCCCTGCCCCCTCGGACCACCCGACGGCAGATACCCCAGTGTGTCTCAGCCTGTGTTGACTTCACTGAATCGTCATCGTCGTCGATGAGGATTTTAGTGGGAGAACAACCTGTCAATGCCTACACTCCTGAGTCTTTTTTGAAATCTCTGTCGTAAATGTTACATCTAAAATCTCGGGAGAAATACCACCAAAAACCCACCTCGACGTCTGACAGACGTGTCGACGAGAAAAGGAGACTCAGGTGAGAAACCCCCGACCCACTCCCCCCGACCCGGCCCCCTCCCTCTCTCCTCCAGACCCTGCACAGTTCCAGTGGTGACGTGTCGACCTTCCAGCCGTTTCACCCCTGCCCCCCGACGTCACCGCAGAGACGGCTCTTCAGGGTCCCTTAATGGTAGAAGGATGTGCAAAGGAGGTACGACCCTGGGCCGTCCCTGTCGTTCCGGTCCCCTAGGTACAGCCAGGGTTTCGGTGTTCGGGCTCCCCTGGTCTCGAGAAACCGATTTCGAATCTAAACACCTTGGAGGTGGTTGCCCTTGTGGAGGGAAAACAGGCACCGGGTACCACTTCCTGTTCGAACAACAACGGCAAATCAACAATCAGCACAAACTGAGACGCTGGAGTACCTGACCTCGGGCGGTCCGAGGAGATAGGTACCCTAAAGGGTCCGTTCTTGTGACCTCACCCAACGGTAAAGGAAGAGGTCCCCTAGAAGGACTGGGTCCCTAATTTGAACGTAGAGGACGAACCGTTCACCTAAGAAGTGGTGACTCGGTCGACCCTTCGGAGTTCCCGTTCCACGACACCCAGCTCGACTTCCTGACACTACCCCGCAGTGGGTCCCTCGGGCCCGTCCGAGTCACGGTCCAGTCTGTCTCAGTCGCGGTCGGAACCTGCGGGCGGTGCTCAAGTGGTCCGCCAGGTTACTGGGTCTCGCCAAGGTCGAGGGAGGGTAGGCGGGACTAGACAGGACTCCTGCGAGAGGGTCCGGTCTGGCGTCCCTCGGGGGTATATGTGTGTGACCGACCAGACTTGTCGGAGAGACGACGAGGGCTCCCACCGATAGCTCTCCCCGAAGACTCGGACTCCGTACCTGAGTCCGGACTTTCTTCTCGAGACTCCACCGTGGGCCCGTAACTCTGTTCCACCCCGGGGTCCCGTGGGTGGGACCCGACAGGTCGGACGACAGGGGTCGTGTGATAACCCCGAAGGGTCTCGACACTTACTCAGACGAGGTGGGACCTTTAGCCACGCACGTTTTTCGAGAGAAATCGATTCTTCTGTGAAGGCCGTGCGGCCAAGGGCGCAGTGATTTCCAAACATGGTCTATTTGGTTCAACCCTGATGTTGTTCGTCTCGTCCGATCCCAAAGGGGAAAGTCGTCTTTTCCCCGGTACGGCGGGGTTCTCCGTGTCTCGCCCCCGTAGAGGGTGGACACGGTCCGAAGCTCACCAGAGGGGGTCCGGAGGGACAGGAACAGACCCCCGACCGTGACGGAACCCACCCCCGGTGTGGTCGATGAGATCCCTGAGGGGCCCTACAGACACCCGATCCACCCCCATGTCACGCCCTCTACCCCTTTCAGACCCCCGTACAGGTCGAGGGACAGACGTGTCCACGGGACGGACCTCCGGACTCACTAGGTTCTCGGACGGGTCGGGACTCGGGTCCCGTCCGGACCGTCCGGGGGGAACGTGGGAACCACCTCCGTCGTAGCGCTTGTAGACCTGAGTCGACCCGTCACACAGGACCCCACAAGAGCCCGTCCAGACTCCAAGACCCCTGGTCGGACCGTTGGTAGACGTCGGACCGGCCGACGAGACTCAGCAGCGCATCGGTCCTCCGCCTCACCGGCCAGACCCACCGGAGAGGGTGGGACCGGTCGGGGGCGGTAGAACTTCCCGCCGGAAGGACTCGCGGGTCTGAGTCCCTGTCCCTCCGGTCAGCGGGGGCCATGTGTCGAGACCGGTCCGGGTCGTCCTGCGTTCACACAGACTGGGACTCGGCTGGTGTTCGGCCTTCGCCCGTACTCAACGGTCCCCGGGGCTCCCCCACCACAGACAGGAGTAGACTGTGGTGACGGCGGGGTGGACCAATGGAACCGGGTACACGGACACCGAGAGGCCCCCAACCAGAGACCGTAGTCCAGCCGACCGGTGACGCCCACACAGGAGCAGGGTGCGGTCGCAGCCTCCGGTGCCCACTGGCAGGTGTCGGTTTCGACGGTCTCCCCCACAAGGTAGGACGCCGAGAGACTCGTCCGACGTTCCGTCACGTCCCACCCCACTGACGAGTGGGCCGACAGGGGGTGAGGGTCCCCCGGTCGGGACTGGTCTTGTAAGGTGGTCACTTTGTGGTGGAGTGTAGGTCCCCTGTCGACACACGTCACCGGTTCGTCAGTCGTGGCCCACTTCCTTCTGTCCGGGACCGGGGAGGGACCGACCGTCGAAGAGCTCGTCCTGGACGTGGGGATTCACCCCGGTGACGACCCCCACCGTCCCCTGCACGCCCCTCCCTCTGAGACAGACACGGGGACAAGGGAGTCCTGCAGACGCACCTCGGGCTGGGGGGTCGGGCTCACGTCGTGAGTTGCACGGACCCAGGGTGGACTCGAGGCCCGAGTGCCTGCCACCCTTGTCGTGGGGGTAGCGTCGGGGTTCCGCCCCCCGACCCTTGTCCTGACGGTCCGAAGGACCAGGGAAGACCCGAATTCCAGTACGGGTACCCCTCGGAACGAGATCTTGTAAGGGGGTGAGAGCCCACGTCGTCCCGTGAGGAAGGCAAGGGAAAGAGGGGTCCGTGGGCGACGTTGACGCGTGTCGACCGACGAGAGGGTCCCGCCGGGACTCGTAGGGGGAGGGGACCTAACTGTGGGTACCGTCCCACACCTGACTCCCCGTCCCAGTCTCCCGACAGAATCGGCTCTTTGGGTCAGAGCCCGAAAGCTTCCTCCTCTGCAGATCTCCCCGACCTCAAGACTGGACGCCCCGTCCTTCATCGTCCGTGGACAGACGTGGTCACACAGGTCTACGTCCCGGGCCGGGCGGGACCTCGTTCCTACTTTTCCTGCCCTTCCCCGACACGGGCCGGGTCTTGGACCGGGTTGACTTGGTCTTACCTTCCGGGGCGGGGGACGGAGGAATTTCTGCAGGGCAGGGAGGGTCGGGAGGGGTCGTGTGTGCCCAGAGTCGGGCCTCGGGGGTCGGTCCCGTCGCTCCCCGGGGTGCCCGGGACCTAGTCCCTACACAGGGCCGGGACTCGAAGAGTCGCGACGCGACTCGAAGAGAACCCTCTTACTTTCACGCTTCGCCAGGGAGGTGCACCGTCCCGGAGGGTCCCTCCAAGGTCCGGAGACTTCGGAGAGAGCGTCTGTGTGTCGAGAAGAGACCGAAGACTTGACGTAGTGACCACACTACTCCTCGGTGCACGGGGGTTCCTGGAGCCAAGGTCCGGTATGGGGGTGGGAGCCCCGCTCGTCGGTCGGGGTCACGGTATTTGTTTGAGGACCATGGTCCTTCCGGGCCAGTCGGTTCTTCGGACAGTCTCTAAGGACCCGACCCGCTAGTTATCAGTGCACTTGATATCTAGTCGTGCACTTTTCGCGAGAGTCTCCCGGGTCTCACCTCGAGTCCGGGCCCCGGCTCACACGCTCCTGGGAGAAAGGACCCTCTCCGTACTTTTACACGAGGGACGACTTTCCCCGACGACCTGCCGCCACCACGGGGGTTCCCGTCCGTCTCCAGGACTCTTCTGGTGAGAACTCCCTGGTCGACGAAGGGTCCCAACCTCCAGTGGAGACGCCGGAGAGGGGGTCCAACGCCAAAACCCATCCTCCACCGAAACCCATCCTCCGCGAATCCAATCTCGGAGCTCCCGCCAGTCGGGAGCCCCCTCCTCGACCCTCGACCGATCCTCCTTTCCCCCACGCACCGTCGCTCCCCAGGGTGCGTGTGTGGTGGGTGGGTCCACCCAGGTGGACGAGACACAGTGACACGGGTGTCGTCGGGACCCCTACCACCGTGGGGAAGGGGTAAGTCGTCTGCTCACCCCTCCTGTGTGGGGTCGGTCACCGGGTCGACCCTTACTCGGTCTTAGGGACGTGAGGAGGGTCGCCCGGTCCCTCCAAGACCGGAGTCGGCGGTCGGGGCACCCGGTCGGCCACCCCGTCCTGAGGGGAGGGTCAGGGGGTCGTAGGGGAGGGGAGGAGGGACACCGGTCCACGCGTCCCGGGTCGTCGACACTGTAGTGCCGGTGGGTCGTCCGTTCCGAAAATTACCGTTCGCGGTCCCGGTCCCGACGGGCACTGCTGAGTGACGCCCTGACCGCCCGAGAGCGAGGAGACGCCCACGACCGGTTCCCCTGACGGTCCGCACACGGTCCGCACACTCCTCGGGACCCGGCCGGGGAGGCGGACGACCCCCGAACAGAGCCCCAGGAGGAGGACGGACCGGAACTGAAGCCCCGACCTTGAGATTCTCTTTGTCGCGTCTCCTTTTCGGGAGGAGAATCCTTTTCGTCCTCCACCGAAGTACGTCGCCGACGGTGCCGTCCCGTCGGTCGCCGAACCGTCCGTCGGACGAGGGTACTCCTCCGTCGCCCGACCGACTTTGTCCCCGGGAGTCGAGCACCCTCGGGATACCAGTCAACGATTGTGAGGGGCTGTCCACGTCTGTTCTCCGGGTCTCGACCCCCTCGTGAACGGACTCCGACGGACCCAGCGTCTCGACCTTGGGTGTCTCCACCCCCGACACCTTAGGCCGTCGGGACCCGGGGAGAGGACGTCCGACCGGACCCTACTGACCCTACTGACGATTTGATGGGGTCGGCGAGACGTCTTGGGTCAGGTGGTGGGAGGCGGTGGGTGGCCACTCTGTCAGTGGTAGGGGTTGGACACCCTCTCTGCGAGCCGTACCCCTGTCCGCGGGCTCGAACAGGAGTGGCGGGGGAGGGACACTACCACCCCTGTCCGACGTCCTCGTTCCAGTGTGACGGTGAGTCGAGGGCTCCCCGGCCGGAGAGTTCCCCGGGTCCATAGAGGGAGGAAGGACAGAACGGGGGTGACCGGGCGGTCGGGGGAGGTGTGACGGGGTTGGCACGAGTGATTCGAGGGGCTGGAGGTCCGGTCTCGTGAAGGGTCGGCGCCCCTCAGACCGAGGAGGAGGCCCGGGTCGGTCCGTCGGGTCCGGTCCTTTCGGGGGCACCGGGGCGTTGTCGACGACGGGGAGGACGGGCTGGGAAGGTTTAGGGAAGGGTAGGACCCAGTGTCCACAAAATGTCTCCTGAACGTGCACGGGTCCTTCGCCGGTCACTCGTCGTGAAGACCGGTGCTCGGTTCGGGGGTCCGGCCCACTCTTGCGGGTGGACTCCGTCGGTGCAGGCCAGGACTTCGAGGACGACGTCCTCCCGGCGCCTGGAGACGTGCCTCTGCTACAGGACGACGACGACGTCCTCGTCGAAAGAGAGAGCCACTCTCCTGTCCACTTCCCAGGCGTCCATGGCCTACGGGGAGACTTGGTCTCCTCGTGTGCAGCCGTGGGCCCCTGCCCCTCCCCGCCGAGACCGTGACCCCCGGGGACCGGGGACGTCTACAGACACGGGAAGAGTAGGACGAGTCAGTCCTCCAGGGGGGTTGGGGCGTGAAACCGGAGGGGGCGGCGAACCCAAACCGGTAGTCGCCCGAGACCACCCTCCGTCCTCCCTTCAACCCCACGAGTAAGGAACCCGTGGAGGTTCATTCCGACCATGTTCGGCCGACACGGGGACGGTCGCGGGGGGGGCGGGAGGGAGGGCGGTCCAGGGTCCGAGATAGGGACTGACAGGGGACCGAGGACGATATAGAGACTACCGGTGGGAAACCGTCTTAGTAGTGGAACGACCCTGGCACGGGGCGGTCCCGTCCGTTATCGGACAGGTCCAGTCTCCTCCTTTGATTCCAAGCCGTCCCGGGGCTGGGTCTCAGGGGGTTACAGAGGTGGGTGTTGTTCCCTGGGGTCCCAGGGGCGGAGTAAACTATTGACCTTGGGAAGGTAGGGAAGGAGTGCCAGAGGACCCGAGGAGGGCGACGGGGCAGGCGGACCCTTCGGGGTGTGGGCGGTGGGGTGGAGGGACCAGGCGCGTCCAGGAGATCCTACCTCCTGTTCAGGTGGTGGTGGGGAGGGAAGCGTCGACTCCCTGAGGCCCTCTCTGGTCGCGGTCGGGGCCGGAGTCAAAGAAGTAGGTCGAGGGTGGGGTGTGTCCCCACAGACCTCTGGCTTTGCTTTCCTGCGGTCGCGTCGCCGGGGACGGGGTCTACTCCTTTGACGCGAGTCTCCTCGACGGTCAGGGGACTCCAGTTTCCAGTCACGATCGACCCGGTTCGGGAGGTTGTTGGGGTGGCTTTGTGCGTGCCGACGGCAAGAGGGGATTACTCCGAGCCTCGCCGGGCCGGTGACATGCCTCCGACGTCCCCAGTCTCGTGGCGCGACGGGGGTGGTCGAGACTTGCGAGGGGTGCGTCGGGACTCGTCGCGACCTCCCACGGTTCGTGGGTCCCCAAGACACCACCTCCACGAGCACAAGGGTCGGGGGCCTCTCGTCGTCCTCGGGGAGCCCCAGTGGGCGGTCCTCGGGCGGGAATGGTCGAGGGCGAGTTCCACCGACTCCCGGACCACGACGAAGAGACGGTTCCGGTCGTCACGACGCATCGACGGTCAGGACAAGTCTATGGACCGTCTCCTCTACCTAACTGACGTGACTGACGACTGGAACCCCGGACGGGCACCCACACCTTTTGACGTCAGGACCGGTCGGGCTCGGTAGGTCCACCTGGACCGTACGGGCCAAGAGTGCCGTCCCGGTAGCCCTCCTCTACCGGCACGCACCTGTCCGCCCCCTCGGGACTCCCCAGGTCACCGAGGTCAGATCTGACAGTGAGAGGGGTAGGGGAGTACTGGTGGAAACCCGGACCTCTCTCCTGCCCTCCTGTCGCGTAAAGGGCACGACCGTGGGGTCGGGTCGGTCTCCCGGGACGACCCCTCCACCCTCAGTAGTACCTTCTCTTCTGGGGGTGTACTGACATTCGACGGTCACTAGAATTGACCCTACTCGATAAGCCTCTGGTTATACCCTTATTGTTCGTCGACATTTTTTACGCAGGAACAACTGTACTTAAGGTGAAGGTGTTTAAATGGAATTCCTTAAGTAGAGACCCTACAAGTACTGAGTCCTGTGTCTCAACCTCTGTGGGGTCTTCAGGTCAATCTCCCCGACCGATTCCCCCGACAACAGAGACGCGACCCACAACATCGCGAGTACGTCCCTGTCCCTCTCCCAAAGAACTGAAAATTTGCTTTTGAGTTCAATGTTGCCGCACAGTCAAGTCAAGTCAAGTCAGCGAGTCAGCACAGGCTGAGAAACGCTGGGGTACCTGACGTCGTGCGGTCCGGAGGGACAGGTAGTGGTTGATGGCCTCAAGCGAGTTTGAGTACAAGTACCTCAGCCACTACGGTAGGTTGGTAGAGTAGGAAACAACGGGGGAAGAGGAGGGTGGAAGTTAGTAAGGGTCGTAATCCCAGAAAAGGTTACTTAGCCAAGAAGCTTAGTCCACCGGTTTCCTAACCTCAAAGTCGAAGTCGTAGTCAGGAGGGTCACTTATAAGACCTGACTAAAGGAAATCCTACCTGATGACAGACCTTTTGGTGGTCGGAAGGTTTACGACAACTTTATCGATGCACACAGAGACGGACTTGTTCTGGACGGTTCTGTCGGACCTTTTACCCGTCTCTACCAGAGCGTCTACACCCCGATCCCCTCCAAAGTTGCGGTGACATAAGTGGAAAACCAGCGTAGTTTGAAAGAGGTTTGCGGGTGCTGGACTCCATCGTCGTGAAATGGGACCCCCCATGGCTCACCCCCGTGGCTCGCCCCCGTGGCTCCCCCGCCCCGCCCCGGCCGCGCCGCGCGAACGCGAGTGGAAGCGACTACGAGGTCGGTCCGGTCGAGCCGCGCGCAGAAGAGGAGGTCGCGGAAGAGCGCGTCCGCGTCGTCGCGCCGGACCACGGCGCGCGCGTCCAGGAGAAGGGCGTCCGAGACGAGGTCGTAGACCTAGCACTTCGCCGACTTCCCATGGCCGCGGCGCGAGGCCCCGGAGCAGGCCGAGGGGACACCACCCCGTCCGGCTGGGCCCGGCACAGTGGTGGTGACTCGCAGAGGCTCGCCCTCGTCGTGGGTTGAGGGGACCCTCCTCCGGCGGCGGAGGTCCCTCGGAAGGCCCTGACCGGCGGGGTAACAAGAGGTACAGCACGGGGAGAAGGGGCCCTGTGCAATGATGGGAGGAGGGTTGACCACCGAGGGCTTCTTCCGTCCCACCCCAGGAACAGTACCGGGACGTGAGTTCGGCCGGTGGACAAACACGAGACCTACCCAATCCTTTCTGACCCGGGGGGAGGGACTGTGCACGTCGGCCGGGACGGGGTTTGGCTACAGTGGACGGTGGGGTCGGCACGCCTTCCCCGAACTCGCCTATATTCGACCTTCCCACCCACCGTGGGTACCGTCCCTCTCGGAGGGAAGCGTGTCCTGGCCGTCGCCTCAGGGGGGGCCCCACGTCCGACATCCTCCCCACCCAGAGTTGTGGACTACAGGGGTCCCTACCTCTCGACCCAGGGGATGGAGGACGGTCACGGAGGGGACCCCGGGTCAACACTCGGGGAAGGGACCCCAAGACATGGACCTTGGACCCGAGGAGGGTCTCGGACCGACCCCCGTCGACCCTCCCCCCGACCCGCCCAGAGGGAAGGACGTGTCCGAGACTCCTGTTTTCTGTCCGTACCGACCAGTACATTCCAAGGTCCCCGGAAAAAATGTCCTTCAGAAGTGGCTCGATCCCACAGACCCGTTAAATTAGATGGTGGTGGTGGTGGTGGTGTCGTGTTGGGAGGAGTGGGTCTGTGTGTCGGGGTCGGTTTAGAAGTTCTCCGACACTTTGCCTCGTGCTGACATACCAAGAAGGGGGGTGTGTGGGGTTAGGGTCAGCACAGGAACTGGACGGAAATGGATTTTTCTGAAATTAGTTTCTTATTTACATTAGTCTCTTCTTTTATGTCTTTAATCAGGACTTAAAAGTAACTTTCCTGACTATGACTTCGACTTTGAGGTTAGGAAACCGGTGGACTACACTTCTTGGTTGAGTGACCTTTTCTGGGCCTATGACCCTTTCTAACTTCCGTCCTCCTCTTCCCCTGCAGTCTCCTACTCTACCAACCTACCGTAGTGGCTGAGTTACCTGTACTCAAAGTGGTTCGAGGTCCTCATCCACTACCTGTCCCTCCGGACCGCACGACGTCAGGTACCTCAGTGTTTCTCAACCTGTGCTGACTCGCTCACTCGACTTGACTACACATGTATGTGCGTGTATATGTGCATACCCATATGAATGTACACATAATACACATCTATGTATTTATATATTTAAAATTTTCAAAGAACTTACAAATTTTTTTTACATGACACCTCAATATTTCATTTAACGTACTGATGGCATCGGATTTCAGGTCTTTTTTTCTTTACCTCCCGACATTCCCGGAGGATAAGACCCACTCGGTCACCTTACAGTGCACCTCCATGTGGTGTCCATGGCAACATTCAGGATCTAGTTGGTGACTTCGGTTAATGTCGAGTCGTCGGTTGTTGTCTCTCTTTTAGTTTACTAATTTTTTTTATGAACAAACTAGGTTTTCTTCCGTCCTTTTCTTTCCTTTTTTTCCGGTCAACTCTGTTTTCTTTTATCGTCCTACTATCTAAGTTTTGGATCGTTGTAACCCTGAAGGGACCGCCAGGTCACCAATTCTAAAACGGAAGTTTTTTTTTTTTTTTTAGATTTACTTTTTCTCTTTCTTTGTTTTGTTGTTTTTGTCTGAAAAGGAAGGTTACGTCCCCCACGTCAAAGTTAGGGACCAACCCCTAGGGTGTACGGAAACACTGGTTTTGAGGTTTTTGTTTCCTCTTTGTTATAACGTTGTTTAAGTTATTTCTGAAATTTTTTACCGGGTGTAATTGTTTTTTTTAGAAATTTTTGAGATTGTTATTACTATTAAGACAAGTTACCTTTGTCGATTCGTGAGGTGCACTTTCCGTCTCTAACGACCTAATATATAATTCTGTTTCCTCGTTCTAGGTGGATGTCCGACGGAGGTTCTTTGTGTGAACTTTATGCTTTTGTGTGTAAACAATGTTCACCCCCCTACCTCTCCTGTCTGGTCGGCCTGACAGACTACGATCGACACCCTTCGTCCTCATCGACCTGGTCTGTGTCGTCCGGCGCCTCGTCGCACCCGGTGACCCCTGTCTCCCGACAGGACACTACCGTCTCAAAATTTCCCCACCCAGGTGGTTCCCGTGCGCCATGGGGATTTGCCACTACAAGAGTTGTGGTCCCAAAGAAAAGTTCTCGAGTGTCTTGTAGGTGGTTCTATCTGGGTGTAGAGATGTATAAACCCGAGTCCAGGTAGATCAGTTTCGATACCAAAAAGTCCACGAGTACATACCTACACTCTCAACCTGATATTGCTTTCGACTCGCGGCTTCTTAGCTACGAAACCTTGACGCCACAACCTCTTCTGAGAACTCAGGGAACTTGACGTTCCTCTAGGTTGGTCAGGTAGGCTTTCCTTTAGTCAGGATCCACAAGTAACCTTCCTGACTACGACTTCGACTTCGAGGTTAGGAAACCGGTGGACTACGATTTTCGACTGAGTAAACTTTTCTGGGACTACGACCCCTTCTAACTTCCACCCTCCTCTTCCCCTGCTGTTTCCTACTCTACCAACCTACCGTAGTGACTGAGCTACCTGTACTCAGACTCACTTGAGGTCCTCAACCACTACCTGTCCCTCCGGACCGCACGACGCTAAGTACCCCAGCGTTTCTCAGTCTGTGCTGACTCGCTGACTTGACCTGACTTGACTGCTACTCCTTTAATTTGGCGTTCAGGTAGTGTCCTCGTTTGTTCAGGTAGTGTACGGTGGTCCCTCGCGCGAGTCAGACGGCGGCGGTCGGGTCGGTGCCGAGTTTGAGGGCCTCCAACACGACCCGACGGGGACGTCGGACGTGTGTCCCTTGAGACAAACGGTTGTGTCCTAGGTCATAGGTTGACCTATACGTGCCCCGGTCGTGGCCTCTCCGGAGTTCCTTACGGGCGAGTCTCCCTGCCTCCACCCGCATAACCGTCTGGACCCTTCTCACACCCGAAGGGACAAGGGGTTCCCTGTCTCTACCCGACATAAGTCCTAAAGTCGTCCTCCCACCACGAGTGGGACTTCCAGACGGGCCTCGTCCTGTCTGTCCCGACCTACTGGGCGGGTGGTACGGAGGAATGAATCGGTACGGGGCACGACAGCCGAACAAAACGATCCGTAGATTAGCTTTCGAAAGAACAACATCAGGCCCGAGTGACGGGGGGTCAAACCCACCCACCCCCACCACACAGATGATTGACCGAGTGACCGAGGGACGCACGGGATTGTTCGTCCTCCGTCACTACGGACTACCATGCAACACCGTAGTCAGTCAAGTCGACTCAGGAGTCAGCACAGGCTGGGAAACGCTGCGGTACCTGACGTCGTGTGGTCCGGAGGGACGGGTAGTGGTTGAGGGCCTCAAATGAGTTTGAGTACAGGTAACTCAACCGCTACCGTAGGTTGGTAGAGTAGGAGACAGTAGGGGAAGAGGAGGGCGGAAGTTGGAAAGGGTCGTAGTCCCAGAAAAGGTTACTCAACCAAGAAGCGTAGTCTACCGGTTTCCTAACCTCGAAGTCGTAGTCAGGAAGGTTGCTTATAAGTCCTGACTAGAGGAAAGCCTACCTGACCAACCTAGAGGAACGTCAGGTTCCCTGAGACTTCTCAGAAGAGGTTGTGGTGTCAAGGTTTCGTAGTTAAGAAGCCGCGAGTCGACAGAAATCTCAGGTCGAGAGTGTAGGTACGTACTGATGACCTTGTGAAAGTTTGGGGTCAAGGCGGACGGGGCATTCCGACACCCGCCCAGTGGGGTAGGGGCCGGGGAGACAACCCGTGGACTGGGGCGAACGGGGGAGTCCCGGGTGCGCCCCGTGCTCGACACGACAGGCCCATCGACACCCCAACCAAGACTCTGGTGAGTGGACGCACTCGACTGGGTAGACGGGTTGAGAAGAAAGGCAGGACCCCTGAGCCCCTCCCGCGCCGGTGCAGAGCCGGGCCCTCACCCATACTCGACGGTCCACTCTCTCGCGACGTCTGACACTGGATGCGCCGGGCTCTGGGGGTGGGCCGGGGGAGCACGCGACCCTCCCCCGGGTGTGGACCCGGACCGACGGCGCCGTTAGACTCTCCAGGAGCCGAGGTCTAGGTGTGCGTGGACGCCGACGAGGCCGAGGTTCCGGCGGGGACCGGACCGGACCCAGCTCACGAGGAGGGAGTCGGCGAAGCTCCTGTCCTTCCTCCACCCACAACACCTCCCACCTGGTCCGTCCCAGGGTCCCTCCTCGGTTCCGGATGAGACTCCCGTCGACGTGAGCCTCCGGGAGCCAGACCCGCCCTGGGTGCCGGGCGGAAGGGGCCCGACTGGACTGGGTGCGAAGGGTGGTCGGAAAGAGTCCGACCCGACCCGGCGTCCCCCGTTCGGCCGGCCGACTGGAGGTCGGACCCAGACCTGTCGTCGAGGGGGTCCCGGAAGACGCAGAGGGTCTGGAGGTCGAGGGGGACGACGGCTTCCTCCCGGTCGCGGACGGGGACAAGGGCGGTCAGGCCGACGTCTTTCCTCTCCTCGTCGGAGTCCTGAGGGGCCCCGGGGGCGGACGACGGGGGCGGACAATGGGGGAGAGGGACCGTTCCGGGGGCGGAGTCTCCCGTCCGTCACAGTGGAGGTTCCTGACCTGAGAATGTCTCACAGGGGGACCCTCTTGGTGGGGTAGGTCGGATGGTGGGACGAGGGGTCGGGCGTCGGAGGGACGGAGCCGGGTCGGTCCCGGGACCCGAAGGAAGGACGAGGTCCGAGGGGAGGGAGGGAGAGTTGAGACCCCGGGGACGGTGAGTCGGAGTCCCCCACTTTCGACGTGGGCTACCTGGGGGTTTGTCTTCGCCGGATTTCCACTGTGTGGAAGTCCCTGAGGTCCTTCGAGTCGCTGAAGACGGCCTGCAGTCTGTCGCTCGGACGTCTTTGGTGTTCTTCGGCACCGACCCGCCGAAGGGGAGTGGGCCGGACCCGGACGTCCTGTGTGCGACCCTCTCCTGGGGAAGGGACGTGCAGGTCCCTCCCACCCGCCCCGGGGGTCGGACGCCCCGTTCCTCTGTCCAACGACGGAATGACATGGGACAGGGGGGGAACCGACCCCCGAGAGGGACGGACTGGGAGCCGGTGGGAGGGGACCCTCGTTCCTGGGGTCCGACGTTTGTGCACCGACCCCGGTTCTTGTGTCCGAAGCGACGGTCTGTCCGGAGCCGAGTAGTGAGTGGGCGGCCCACGGGACCTTTTTCGCGATCAGGCACTCGCGGAGGCGCCCCTGTGGGGTACCATTCTACGAGACTGTGGATCACCGACGGGATTATTCCCAGCGTCGGGGCACTCACACACCACTGGGTCCGGCTCCCCGTGTCGGGACGCTGGAGGGACCCTGACAGGTCTCACGTCCGAGCCTTTGGAGTCCGAGGGGTCCACCGGTTCCCGAAGACCAAAGGCCACCCCCGGGGTCGCTGGGCCGGACCGGGAAACCTCCGACGGACCCCACCGTCCCCCACTGACAACAGTCTCCACCCTCACCGCTCGTAGCGAAGGAGGTAGGGGTGGGAGGTAGAAGAGTCGTTCTGGGGGTACTCTCGACCGTCTCCCCCAGTGTCTCCTGCCCCCGAGGGGTGGGCCCTCTCCGGAGTCCAGACACCGGTCGTTCGGGAGGATCACCGAGAACCTGCTCGAGGACCCAGCAGGAACAACTCACACGTCTCTCCTCCTACCGTGGGACGAAGGGTCTCGTCGAGTCGCAGGGTGCAATCTCTCCGGTTTCTCGACACTTGCCGTCGGCCTGCCGAGGGCCCGCGAAGGTGCCGCGACTCCTGTGCCGTCGTGCCTCGGGTCCCCTCCCCGCCCGCGAGGTCGGTCGGCTGCACGCGCCGTGAACCCCCTGCGGACCGTACGAGGGGGTACGAGGGTCGACGGACCGTCAAGGGACCTCTTCCCCGGTGAGGAGGGAACGAAAACGAACACCGGACCTTTCTTCCACGGGGCCAGGAGGTGACTCAAGGACGTCTAGGAGACGGTCCCCGGACCTTCGAAGTCTCTCGGTTCCGGGGGTCTCGGCGACGAGGTTCTCCACGTCTGGAAAGTACCAATAGGGACCGGTCCGGTCGTGGGGACTGTCCAGTGGTCCCTCTGGGGCCCGACACCCAGGGGCTCGAGACTCGACACTAGGTCCTCTTTCGTTCACAAGGGACTCTGCCTACGCCGGGCCCGGGGGCTCGTCGACTGGGACGACTCGTCTCCTACCACGGCCGGAGCGAAGGGTTGAGGACTACTGGTATCCCCTCCCCGGGGTTCTTAGGTCGTGCTGGACGGTGGGGTCTCGGGGACCGCCGGAACACCGAGGTTGTCCTGCTAATTTGTGTATACACCGCTGACAATGACAACGGTTGCCACTGTCCCCACTACTCCTGGTCCACTCGAGAGGGACTGGAGCGACGCCGACCCCCGGGTGCCGGAGTTTGGTTTTGTTTTGGTTACCCCGGGGTGGGTCCCCTCTCCGACGGCACAGACTCCCGACCTCGGAGCGGCAGACTACCGTTCGGCGGGAACGACAAGTGAAAATTTGAGTCTCCTTTGTTTTTACATTTTGAAGTGAGAAGTCATCGTGACCGGTGCAGGGTCTCCGGGGGTGTCGGTGGGCACCGACCACCCGTGGTGTAGTCTACCGGGTCTTAAATCTTGTAGAGACAGTGACGTCTTTCAAGACAACCCGGCCACGACGACGGTCACCCTTTCCGACCCGGGGACAGGGGCGAGACGACAAGTGACAGTCCGCCACCCCCAGTACGGAGAGACTCGTGACCGAACGAGAAGGCACTTGTCCTCGCACTCGAACCCTGGACGGGCCTCCGTCCCACTGTGGTCACTCGACGGCACACACTGTGTCTGTCCGGGTCCCCCGGAGTCCCGGAAATCCTTCAGTAAGTACGTGAGTCGTTTATAAGGGGTTCGTGGACCGGCCCGTCCTCGGCCCCGACGTTCCTCTCGGTCTGGGAGTCCAAGAGCACCGGGTGTCTCTGTCTCCGTGTGTGCGCTCAAAGTGAGGATGGTTCGTACGACTCTGCCCGCTCGTCTCGTGGACTGGGTCGGGTCCACAGTAGGCCCTCTGAAGGACCTCCTCCGCAGACCACCCTCACGGGTCGCGGGCGTGAGACCCGACACGAGCGAGGAACCACCGCCCGAGGGCTCTAGGACGAACCGAGGACCGGAGGGTCGATCCGCCGGACGTCCGTCTCGACCCTTTCCTCGCCCAAAAAGACCTTCTGGGCCGTGAACCGGACCGTGGACCGGACGACCCCAAGTCGGCTCACCGCCTACCCCCGGACCGGGTGTCGAGACGGGTGTGTCTGGAGTCTCCGAGGTCCTCCGGCAGAAACACCCTCCCCCCCGCGACCCCTCCTCGTGAGACGGAGCCGAGACGATGAACTCCCCGTGTCACCCCCTCGTCCCCGGGGGACCACCCGACGTCGGTCCGTGGGAACGAGGTCCGGGGAGGAAGGAGCCCTCCAGATACCGGGTCGGGGAACGGACGGCTCTCCGTGGGGACCCCTTCTCCATTGAGTCGTGTTTCCTCGACGACTGGACAAAAGGAAACGGGAGGGGACCGGGGGGTAGGTCCGATGGGTGAGTTCCCCACTGAGCACCCTTTCGAGTGTGACGGGGGTAGGGACTGCACACCGGGGACTTCACACCAGGTCGCAGGTCCGTACAGCAGGACAGGTCGTCGTCGCCTACCGGGAAGGGAAACCCTACAACTGTCCTCCTACGGGAACAGACGGGAGGGACGCCCTAGGCCCACCCAGACGGGCAGGGGTCTCTGTGACATGGTGGAGGGACTGTGGTGGGGCCCGTACCGGACGGGACGCGCCCGTCTGTGTTCGTGTCCCGTGTGCACCCGACACGTCGGGCTCTCCTACCTCACCCGACGGCAACGTCTGGACGTCCTCACCTCCGGTTCCCGGGACGACAACGGGCCGGGTGGACGAAAGGCAGAACCGGGGACTCAGGGTCACACTGGCGCGAAGTGTCTGGTCCTTGTCGACTGCCAGGGCTCCCCGGTCCCGACGGGCTCAGTCTCCACGGGGCGGGCGGAGGGTCAAGGACGAGCCGGTTCTGCTGCCTCTCCCCACCTGTCTCTCGACCATAGACTCGGGTTCAGGACCAGGGTCGGGTAGGACCCGTGGACCCGTCGAGTACGGGGAGGGACCCGGAGTGAAGGACCTTTGACCACGACCTTCGCAGGTGGGTGAAGGCCCGTCTGAGAGGGGGACCCGCAACCAACGGGTCGACGTCCACCAGTGGCCCCGTAGAAAACTAACGAGTGGTGGAGGATTTTCCGTCCGACGAACTCCCGTCCCGGACCACGGGCCAGGTACGGTCCGAACCTTCTAGGAGTCACTCGACCACGACTCGCTCGTCTCCCTCTTACTCGGTTCTCTGATCGCCCTAGGGCCTGTCGGGGGAGGGGCTCGGCCCTCCCAGAGGGCCTGGCATCCCACCACCCCCCTCCAACTGACGTCCTACCTTACTGTGTCTCGGGAGGAAGAGTCTCCCGGGCCCTGGGGGCATGTGTGTGTGTGTATAGATGTGCGAGTGTGCACGGGTGGGCACCAGGCGTCTCCCGAAACAAGGGGTGGAGAACGGGTCGGACCGGACTCCCCGGGAGACAGAAGGTCCCTCCCCGTCCACAGAGAACCCCCGTGGCGACGTCCGTTGGAGAACCCTTCGACGAGTAGGTGCTCCCAGGGGGTGTGGGGGAGAACGGACCACCGTCGAGACTTGGGTCCTGTCACCCTGTGGTCTCGCGTTCCGACTTTAAGGAGGACGGGCGGAGAGGGGGTCCGTGGTCCCCCCAGACCCCTGACGATTGACTGGGGGGTCCGGAAGGTGTCCGGTGGTCTGGGGTGTCCGGAGTGACGGGAGGAACACTCTGCCCGTTGAGGCGGGTCCGGGTACTCCACCACGTCTAAAATAAACCTCGACGAGGACTCGCCCCGTCCCCAGCCCCAAGTGAGACTTACGTGGATGTTCTCGGGTTAAGAGGATGTCTACACTCGTGTAGAATAAGAATAAACCCTCTTTTGGTTGACTTTTTACTCCTATTTTGCCTACGCGTAGGGTCTGGAGAGTCTTGTCGCGAACTAGGGGTCGGGGTCCGGTCTCGGGAGGTCGACTCGGGGAGGGACTCGTGGGTGACCCGTCTCGTAGGGCGTCCGGTCGAGTACGGGATGAGACGTGCGACGGTCCTGTTTCCGGACTTGGGTCTTCCCATGAGCCGCCCGCGGGGTGGGGGTCCGGGGTCGATTCGTGGTCGAGGTCCCAAGACCCGTTCAGGGTCGATATTGGTCTTTGTTTTTGGGAGACCATCGTCTTCTCTTCCGTCTCCCGACCCGGGGCCGCCGTCTCGACACCGACTTCGTTCGGAAGTCGGGAGCCCTCCCGTTCCCAGTTCAGTCCTGTCTCCGCACCGGCCCGGGGCTTTCGGAGGTTTTTCGAAATTATGGCTGTGCACCCATGCGAGGTCCGTTCTTTCCTGGAGAGATGTGGGTCTCGGAGTGACTCGCAGTCCGTCACCTCCCCCAGGGGTCTCCTGGAGGGACCGGTGGGCTGGTCGGTCGGGTCCCGGATAGGTGTCCACGCGGGAATGGTGTCGAGGCCTCCCAGGTCCCGCACTGGTTCGGACGGGGAGACCGGCTCACACAGAGAAGGTCGGCGGCCCTCGACGACGTCCCCAGGCCGCACCGGTCGTGGGGCTCACTCGACCTCTGTGTGTTTGTGGACACACTCGTCGCTTGTGGGAGCTCTGTCCTCTGTCGGCCCCCCCCCCCACGGCCCCCTCCCGGTCCTCCGACCCGAGGACGTCCGGGCCGTGGGTCCCTCTGGGTTCCGGGTTTCTCCCCGACCCGGACCCTGGCCTCCTACGGGACCGAGCCGACCCGGACTAGACACTCGTCGCTGAACCCCGAGTCACGAGTAAGGACGTCCCCCTGGTCGAGGGCCGTCCTCGCGGACCGTAGGTGCCGGTGACAGGTCCCGACCCCGGGTGCAGTCTTACAGGAAACGGACTTTCGGGAGCGGACAGGAGCCAGACGAGCGAGTTTCACGGACGAGACCCCACTGCCCGTGTCAGGAGGTAGACGAAGTACTGCCCGTGCAGGAAGTAGAGGCGGGGGAGCCGGTAGCCGACCCCCGTGACAGGTGGTCCGGGTGCCCCCTCGCCCCGGGTGCCGGTTCGAGATTGAGGTAGTGGCAGAAGAACACGGGACGTGACGGCGGGACCAGCCTCTCCCTGGAGTCGACCGGTCCGTTGGTCCTTCCGACCCCAGCTTGACCAGACCAACCTCGGTCTCTGGACGGGAGGTAGCCCCGCTCGACGGACCGTGCAGACGGGTGTCCTTCTCCGCACCGGAACCCGGGGAGGACTCTCCCGTCGTCGGGTCCACCCCGTCCTCTCGACGACTCGTGTCCACCCGCCGTCGAAGGGGCCCAATCCCCGGACGTCCGGTCTGCGCACACGACCCGAGCCTGCTCGTCACGACTGTCGGGCGGAGAGAAGTGCAGAGTAGTCCCATACACGGGGAGGGAGGGCGTTGGGTCGTGGGGGTGGGTCCTGGGGGAGCTCACTGACTTCTGTGCCGGTGTGGACGCCCGGTACCTCTGCGCCGGAGGTCGGGGCGGTCTGGGTGTCAGTGTCCACAAACGACTCGTAGACGGTACGAATCGGGGACTGGGGCGTCCCCTTTACCGCATTCTTCTGACAAGGTGTTTCCCGTCGTCGGACCCTGACTCTGTTCTCTACGAAACTTCCACTCCCCGACCGGGTCCCCGACTAGGGCCCTACCGGGGTCCCCACGACCCCGCCCTCAGGACTGGCGCCCGAGACTGCCAGTCCCCTCCTCCCAAGGATCTCCGTCACCGCTGGCCCCGACGAGGTCCTTACGCAACCGTACCTCCGTGCCCCCCGTTCCAGCGACGTCCCAGAAAAGATCTGAGAGAGCGAGGGAAGAAGGGTTGGGTCTTGGACTCCCCGTGTCATTGGGGGTGGACCCTAGTCGTTTCCCGTCCTTCCTCGGCGCAGGAGGCTCCGGTAGTCAGGGGTTCGGTCAGCGGGAGGTAACAGATCTGGTGCACAACGTCTTAAAGGGCGTCTCTGTCTGGCAGGCACAACTCCGAGACACCCGGGGGCCCAGAGACAGAGGTACCTTTGGTGAGTCGAGACGGAAACACCGTCCTTTCGTCGGTGCGAACGACACATTCGTACTACTCACACCGACACGCGGTTATTTTGAAATAAATGTTTCTGACAACCACCCAGGACCCCCGCCACCGAACGACTGGCGTCCAGAGCTCAAAAAAGATCCCGTCACCGAGAGTGGTCTTAGCGGACTAGTGCCCCGGGTGGGGGTCGTATACTGAGTCCTCCCGGCCCTGTCCTCCTTTCTGTGACGTAAAAGATTGCTCAAGGGTTCCTTGTTAAACTCTTGGTGACCGGTCCCTCCCCCGAATCACCTTTTTGGTACTCAGACGTCAGGCTCGGGACCCAGACTTGGAGCCAAACAGGAGGGGGATTCGCCCAGTGAAGAGGAGGTGGTCGGAGTCGAAGGGGTAGACGTTTTATCCCTACTCGTATGTCGGGAGTCCCACGACCTTCGTGAGGGGCTCCAAGTCCCTCCGGACGCCCCGGTGCCGCCCGTGTGTCGCCCCGGTGTGAGAGAGGGCAGGAAGGAAGATCTGCCCGACCCCCACCTGACCCGTAGCCCCCGGGGTCGAGGCAGCCCCCACCCCCTCGACCCGCCCTTCGGGATTACAGGGGTGGTGGGTTACGACCATCGTTCGAGGCAGGGGTGGGCCGATGACTCGTGGCGCCAGGGTCGTTCCTTTCGTGGACCACCTCTTCTGGGCGGGGCTGAGTCCTCGACCGGACTCTCCGTCCTACCCGGTCCGGGACCCCTCGTCTCGACACGGGACGTCGGATCCTGAGTGTCCCGTGACTCCCTCCACGGGTCTCCGTACCGGCGTTTCGTTGGGGGCCCTCGCCACTCACCGATCAAATCTTCCGTCCCGGCCCGGTCCCCGGAAGCTCCTGCGGGGCCAGGACCCGAGGTTCCCGCGACCCGGCAGGTCCCGTACCGAGACTTGCTGAAGGTGGAGACGCCAGAGAGACACGGGCCCGTCCGACGCCCTCCCCGCCCCTCCCAGTGAGGTACACGGACCACCCTTCCGAGATACCGAACCCCCTCCCCCCGGTGCACGGGTCCGAGGGGCCGAGACTCTGGAACCTACTCGGGTGTCCTGGAACGACCGGTAGGTCGTCGCCCCTGCATGTCTACAGGTGGAACCTCGGAGGGTAGGGGGGAGGGGAAGAGTTCCAGATCTGGCCCTCGTCCTCCCTTCCCGTCCCCGACTTCCGCCGGTTCAGACCGGGTTACGACTGGGGATGACCACCGTTGTTAAGGTAAGGTCGAAGGGTCCACCGCGATCACCATTAATTTCTTGAGCGTACAATCCTCTGGACCTAAGCTAGGGACCCAGTCCTTCTGGGGGGACCTCCTCCTGTACCGTTGGGTGAGGTCATAAGAACGGACCTCTTAGGGTACCTGTCTCCTCGGACCTCCCGATGTCGGGTACCCCAGCGTTTCTCAGCCTGTGCTGACTCGCGTGTGTGTCTCAGTCTTGGACTGACTCCGACCCGGCCCCTCCCCTCCCCTCCCCTCCCTTCCCCTCCCCCCTCTCCGTCGCGACCCCCTTACCCCACGATGTCCGTTGGGGGTGGAGGATCCCTCCTGAGTCCGACCCCCACCCCACACGAAAGTCGTGTCCGGACCCTAGACGCGACTGGTGGGGGGCTGGGCACGTTCCCGGAGGGGGCGGGGTGAACCCAAGGACCGAGAGACTGGTGCCGGTGTCAGAGGTGGGAGGTGACAGGAGAGACAAGTACTCGTGACGTGGGGGGTCCGCCGGGGGGTTCCGGGGTTGGACCCGTGGCTCGGGTCCTGTGTGGACCGTTTCACGCACCACTCCTAGGGGAGGGTCACAGAGACCGGCCGGGGGACCCTTGTGGGGGGCGGTGACCGGACTGGGGGAGACCTTGGGGGAGAGGGGGAACCGAGACTCGAGACCTCGGACTTCAGTGTCTCCTGGACACCGGCGCACTCCACTCCCCCGTAGGACGCTCCCCGACGGACCGCCCCGCCCCCTCCCCTACCGACGGGGTCCTGTCTCCCCCGCCCCGGCCCCACAGACTCTGGGAGGACCCCGTCGTGACCCTTCCGCGGGTACCCCGACCCCCGGTCCTCCCGTGACGACCGGCCCCTCCTCCCGACCTGTCCCTGAGTGTGGACGCCCTCGGCGGTCCGTCACCCCGACTTCATTGCCAAGAACCCCACCCTCGCCCGTCAGGAATGTCCTCCTCTACCCCGGTGTCGACGAGTCACTTCAGGTCCCCGACTGTTCCCGGGGTCCCGACTCCCGTGACCCGTCGCTGTAACCGACGACCCCCCCGCTACTCGACCCTCTGTCTCTCCGGTCCCCACCCGCGTCGACGTGCCGGCCCCCCGGACCACACTCCGACCCGGGTCGTCTCGCAGGGGCCCTGCCACTGACGATTCCGTCGGAGCACCCGGGTCCGCCCCGACCGACCCTCCTCTCGTCCCGACGACTCCCGGGGACCACGGGGACGGGGTCCCGCCAGTAGGCAGGTATTGGTGACTACTTTTCCCTGGACACACTTCACCGGGGTCTCTTCCAGTCCCGACCTCTGCCCGGACAAGTCCCCGAACACCCGTCCGCCGGGACTCCTAGACTGTGACCGCTCTCTGGATCTACCTCCCGGGGACGGAGGTGTGGGGCCTGTGCTGGTCGGACGGTCGGTGGACACCTGCGGAACCGCTGACCCCGGGGTGCGCCGGGTGACGCGTGTCGGGTCGGTCTCCACAGGCTCCGGGCGGAGAGGGGCCCTGTCCGGTCCTCGACACAGCGGGGCGACCGGGCCGACGCGGGCGGGGTCTCCGTACTCCAGCAAGTTCCCGTCGCGGGTCAGAATGGAGGGACGCTTCCCCGACTCTCGGACCTTTCTTCGGTGCAAAGAACGGTCGGAGGGCAGGTCGAGCCTCGCAGGTAACAGGCACTTTGGAAAGCTCTCTCCTCGTGGTCCTGAAGTGAAGGATATCCAGCCGTCCCACCCCTCCCCGACGGCGAAACGTCCCTCACTCCACCAGGGGGGCGCAGGGGGGTGTAGGGGTGCCGTCCTCCGTGTCCCCAGGACGCGAGAGCGGGGAGACGCCTTAACCTCCACCCCGTCCCTCCCCCGCCCTGTAGTTGAATCCTGGCCCCGGGTGGGGACGGGGTCGTCTCCGTTCCGCCACTGTCGTCCGTGTCTCCCTGTTACCGGCCCCAGATCAGTAGTAGGGGGGAACTCCCCTTCTCTGGGTCCCCGTTCCTCTTTCACCCCAGGGGACCGACGGTCGCCCCGGACCCCATCGGGATGGATACCCGAGCGACCGCACCGCCCGGGACCCCGAGCGTGAGACGTCGGCGAGGGTCGGTCCCGAGGTCGCGTGGCAGAGGCACAGGCCCTTCGGTCCCCACCTCTCTTCACCGGACCGGGCGTCGAGACGGGTCAGGGTCCCGCGGGGAACCGGGTGCAACCCGTGGTCCCGAGACCCCGTCCGGCCGCACGACCTCGGCCTCCCGTCGCCGGGGCCCGGTCCGGGGTGGTCGCGCAGGTAACGGAGCCTCGCCGCGTCGAACAGGCAGTCCTGCAGCTAGGCGACGAAGTCCTACAACCGGTACCAGAGGTCCCGGACGTCGGCCCGGACGAACATAGCCTTCACGTCCCCCGGGCCGTACGGGTCCGCGAGGCTGAGGAGTCCCAGGTCCATCTACGTCTCGGGGCCCGAGGCCGTCACGTATGAGTCCAGGACCTTGAAGTCCCCGGGGTCCCTCCTCGACCGACCGTAGTCGTCCCCGCGCGGGAGGGTCGGTAGAACCCTCGGAGGGTGGAGGTCTCAGAACCACCCCAAGTTCCGAGACAAGTTTGTGTCCGTCTTCGACGTCCCTCTCTTCCCTGTCCCTAGTCGGACTCCCCGCCGCTAGCAAAGGTACGCGCACCCTCTGTGCACACATGTCCCCACGTGCACCTTCGTCGAAGGCCCGGTCCGGGCCACAGAGAAGTGACGCAGGCAAACACTGGCACCACTAGTGCTGCCTGGCGCGCGTGGATAATCTTCCTTCCTCTGACCAACCGTCACTAAAGGACCTATACTGGGGTCTTCGTGACCATTGTTTTGTTGTTCGCCGGTGAGCCCGATGAAGTCTCAATTTTTGCGCACACACAGTTTTCTGGGGTAGTCGTCTTACTTTTGTGTCGGAAGAGCTGACGGATAAAACGTAAGGTTAGAGGAAACTACTTTTCCTGTAGCAAAATATCACAATCAAGATCTTCCAGAACATCCAGAAGTATCTTGATCAGTTGAAGTCGAAGCTATAGTCACCAACCCCGTATCTGAACCTAATGACACTGCAGCTTACCAAACGGAACCTTTGCTTGGTTCTAGAAAGACAACAAGGACTCCAACGGAGGTTCATGACGTAAAGTCTGGGAGAACAACTGACACTCCCGATGAGGTCAAGAGGATCCTCTGAGAACGGGTGTCATCATCTGTATTGCCAATAGACTTAATTTAAGAGGGTAAGGACAGGTAAAATCAAGTGACTACGGATTCTAAAACTATGAGTGAGAACGGTAGAGGACGAACTGGTACAGGTTGAATGGAGCTAAGTACCTGGATTGTAAGGTCTAAGGATACGTTATAACAAGAAATGTCGTAGTCTGAAAAATGAAAGTGGTTGGTCTGTGTAGGTGTCGACTCGCAACAGAGACGAAGCCGGGTCGGTGAAGTAAGAAACACCTCGACAATCATTAACGGGAGACGGAAAAGGGTCATCGTGTGACCTATGGAAGACTGGGTCCCCTCTAGTAGAAGACCACAGGATAGAAAAACGGAAAAGTATGACAGGTACCACAAGAGCTCCGTTCCTGTGACTTCACCGAACGGTAACGGAAGAGGTCACCTGGTGCAAATCAGTCTAGAGAAGTCATACTGGACAGATAGGCCCACGGAGACGTGCCGTGCCGGGTATCGAAGTGACTCCAAACGTTCGGAGAAGTGGTACTGTTCCGACACTAGGTACTTCCCCTACAATACACGTAAAATTCACTTTACAAACATTCACTTTTTTTTCCTGTGTCACTTCGTTCTACTTCCTGGATCTCGACGGGGCGGGTACCTCTACCTGCAGGGGGTCGCAGTACAGGTCGGCCTCCTCGACGTGTCGCTCCTGGGGACGTCGGAGAGGCTACCCCCCGACGGGCACCCCGTCGTCCGCTGTGCCCGCAAGTCACACACGTGCGAGTGAAACCCGGACACAGGAGCGGACCCACACTGGTCTGTGGTTGGGACTCTTCAATTTTTCTCCACGTCTGGGGCCCGACGGGACGTCGGGGGCTCAGACCCCTACACCGGGTCCCTGCACGTGAAAATTCTGCTTACTTCGTTTTTCCTCGGTCTCTCTCCTTGAAGGTCCTCGGTCCCCCGGCCCCTCCCACAGGTTAGGTGACTCCACTCGCCGACGTCTCTCCCCACCCACGACTCGAGGTTCCCCAGGTCGGGTTTCGGGGGAGGGTCTTGGGACCGACGGTTTCCACGTGGGTCCTACGTCCAAGTCTAGTTCGCGTCCCGTCCGTCGAGGACCACCCCGCCCCGGAACGCCCCTGGGGACAGGAGTCGGGGAGACCCAGGCGAGGAGGGGCGGCCGGTGTTCACCTACTGCGACGGCCTTGGGCCGACACTCGAGGAACAGTGTGACGGGAGGGGAGTAGTGGTCCGTCCACCGGTCCTTCACCGACCGGGACCGGCCTTCGAGGGTCCCGGGACGGGTGTCGAGAAGCGACACCCCTGCTCGTGACCCTTCCCGTCGGAGGCCCCTCGGACCTGCTAGTCAGCGGGTCTTTCCGCCGCCCTCCAGAGGGTGGGACGTGAAGTTCTACGACGGGCCCCTCTGCGGTGGACATGTCGACGGGGGCTCTTTCCTTCCCTGTGACGTCACTTTCGGCTCTCTTGTACTGGTGTTCCTCCCTCGTGCCCCTCCACACCCACTCCTGCCCCTGTCTGCCGAAAGGACGGGACGACCACCCCTACATTTTTCGACGTCGACGTCGGTCGCGTCGGGTCGCCACGGAGGCACTCACTCTGTGTCTCCATGGTGCCCTGACCTGTCGAGAGGAGGACCCACGCGCGTGTCCTCTCGACTTTTGTCCACGAGTCTACAAAGTCAGTCTCACCGGCTTTCCCCCCTTGCTCGACTGATACCCACACGTTTTACACCCTCTACGGGGTCACCTTATAATGAGTCGGTATTTTTCCTTCCTTCAGGACTGCGTCCGACCTTGTGTCTACTTGCACCTTTTGTGTGAGTCTCCTCCCTCAGTCCGTGTCTCCGGGATTCTTCTCCACTCAGGTCGGTCGGTCTTACCGGTCGTAGTTTTTTCGGTGGTTGTCATTTACGACCTCTCCCACACCTCTCTTCCCTTGGGAGGAGGTGACAACCACCCTTACATTTAACCATGCTGGTGATGTCTCATGTCGTACCTCCACGGAGTTTTGTGATTTTTGTCTCGATGGTATACAGGACCCGTATCCCATCAGGACCCGTTACGATCAGGACCCGTAAATAGACCCTTTTTTTTTTCCCCCCCCTAGGTTTTCCTATGTGCGTTGGGTCACAAGTGACGTCGTGTTAAATGTCGTCGGTTCTGCACCTTCGTTGTCTCCTAACCTATTCCTCCTACACCACGCATATATGTGTCTTACAATGCCGGTATTTTGTTGCTCTATTACGGTGGACGTCGGTGCACCTCCCTGGATCTCTCGCAGTGTGACTCACTTCAGTCAGTCTGTCTCCTCCTCTTTATAGCATACTGCGGGGAATATACTCCTTAGATTTTTTTTCTGTGTTTCCTTGAATGAATGTTTTGTCTTTCTCTGAGTGTCTGAGTCTCTTACTCGACTGTCAACGGGCCTCCTTTCTACTCCCCTCCCCTATCAATCCCTCGAGCCCTACCTGTACGTGTACGACGACATAAAATTTGCCTATTCGTTGGTCCTGGAGGATATATCACGTACCCCTTGTCCACTTAGGGATTCCTGCCTGTCGGCTAACCCCTACGGAGTCCCGAGTCCCCGCCTCACTCCCCCCGCTGACACTTACCTTTGGCGTAAAGGAAGGTCCACTACTTTACAAGACCCTGATCTGCCTCCACCACCAACCAAAGTTTTATAACACTTACATGATTCCCGGGGACTTATCAAGTCGAGTATTTCCAATTGAAATGCACTGTCGTTAGAGTGGAGTCACCTTTGGCTGCGTCGGGACTAGTGTCCGAGACACGCCGAGACCTGGCTCGCTCGGTTGGGGACGGGCCCTGTCAGGGGGTCCTTCAGGTCGGGGCCGGCGAGTGTGGGTGGACGGGCCCCGGAGGACCAGGGGGTCGTGGTATGGCCTTCAGTGGAACGAGGTGACGTCGTGGCCGCGGGGGCCGGGTCGCCGTCGAAGGTCTAGGATTTCGTTTCCTCCTACGACAGTCGGGGTCGGGTCGGCGTTCCGGGGTCGGGTCGGCGTTCCGGGGTCTGGGACAGAGTCGGAACCTCGACCGGGGTCGGAGACGCCCTTAGTGTCCGACCAGGGAAGGACCCCCTCCCACCCGTCTTTGCCTCCGTTACCCCAGGGGAGTTTCGGGGTACCTCCGGTCCCCTCGACCCACAGGTTCGACGGTGTATGGGACCTGACACGGCACACGCCCTGCTTCCAGTGTTACGGCCCCCAGCAGACCCTCTGGTGCCCCTGCCGAGACGGGTCGTACCGGAGGGAGACGAAGGACACCCGCGGGACCTCGGAGACCAAAGACTCGAGGTCGCTCACGTACCGACTCCGGAAGAGGAGCTCCCGGACGGCGGCGGTCCGACGTCAGAAGACCGCGTACTTGAGTGTGTCCCTGAGTCTCGGCACCTCCCCCGGGTCCCGGGGGGCCCCGACCCCCGTTCCGGCTCCACCGGCGTGGAGTAAGAGGAAGAGTCCGCGCAAGGTTTCGCGTGGGACCGACCCGGAACCGGTCCGCTCGAACCGGGGGCTCCCCCAGGCGTCCCCTGGGGACGGGACTATGTCCCCCGACCCGGGGACACACTTCCTCCGCGAGGTCCCAGCGGTCCACCCAACCGAGCCGGAAAGGTCTCCCGAGGTACCGGAGCCCCGCTCCCGACGGCCCAGAAGTGTTCGTCAGGTCCGGGAGACACCTGGGGTCCGGACAGGCCGGCTCCGCGAGGTCCTGGCGACGTCCTTCCCCTGGGTGGAAAGCCCCCCCGAGGGCCCGGAGACGTTCCTCTCCAAAGCAGGAACCTTGCGGGTCCAGAAACCCCCCGTCCTCCGGACGGACCGGCTCCGTGAGGTCCCGGCGACCCCCTTCCTCAAGTCGGGAAGCCACCCCGAGTGCGCAGAGACCTTCCTCCACAGGGCAGGACCCCGGCGGGTCCAGGATACACCTATCCTGAGGGTGGGTCGGTGTCCCGAGGTCGCGACACGCCGTCCCTCCGAGGGTCGGGAGAACCTCCGTCCGTCGGGCAGGCAGCCCCGGGGTCCCGAGAAGGTCTTCCTCGGGGCCTGCAGAACCCCAAAGGTCCCCGGACCGGCGGAGGAGGGACGGTCCAGTACGTCGAGGTCGGGAGCCGAGCACACTGCCCGGGCCCGGTCGAGGTCGGGTCGGACCTAAACGACCGCCTCCAGAGCTTCCTGCCGGTATCGTCGGACCTGCAAGTGCCCACCTAGCGCCCTTCGGTCCCACCCGTGCAACCGACTCCCGTAGACACCCAGTGACACCTGTCTCCGACCTGAACCTCAGACCCCCACCTGTCCCCTCGAGAGCCACCGAGGTTGGAAGAACGACACTAGACGTTTCTGTCCGTCAGCGCCCCAACGGTCCTCCTCGTCTCGGGGGGTCTCTGGTGGGGGGAGAACCGAGACAGAAGTTGTAGGTAAGGGGGGCTCTGGTGGGGGGGCCTCCTCGTCTCGGGGGGTCTCTGGTGGAGGGACCGAGAGATGAGTTGTAGGTGAGCGGGGGCTCTGGTGGGGGGGCCGGGACAGGAGTTGTAGGTGAGGGGGGGCTCTGGTGGGGGGGTCGAGACATGAGTTGTAGGTGAGCGTCTTCGGGAGACCCCCGTCTACGGTGCAGACCCACTGAGTACCGACACGGGTCCTCAGACCGTGTCTCGGTGGGAGAGACTTGTACAGTTTTTGACTCACACACACACACACACACTCACACACACACACTCACACACACACACTCTCACACTCACACACACTCACACACTCACACTCACACACACACTCACACACATACTCATACACTCACAAACTCACACACCCACACCCACACACTCACACTCACACACACACTCACACCCACACTCACACTCACTCACACTCACACACACTCACACACTCACACACACACACTCACACACATACACTCACAAACTCACACACCCGCACCCACACACTCACACTCACACACACTCACACACTCACACCCACACTCACTCACACTCACACACCCACACCCACACCCACACACACACACACGCTCACACCCACACTCACACTCACACACACTCACACTCACACACACACGTGCTCACACTCACACTCACACACTCACACAGACACTCATACACTCACACTCACACACACACACTCACACACACTCACACTCACACACCCACCCACACCCACACACACTCACATACACTAACACACACACTCACACTCACACACACTCACACACACATACTCATACACTCACAAACTCACACACCCACACCCACACACTCACACTCACACACACTCACACCCACACTCACACTCACACTCACACACACTCACACTCACACTCACACACTCACACACACACACCGCCCCCCGCCGTCTGCAGAGGACCCTCGGTGAGACCGACGTCCGGACGTAGAGATCCAGTCCTGTAGGACCACCAGCACGGGACGGAAGGTCCTCGTCTTTAAACGAAGAGTCCCTGTCTTTGGGAGAAAAACCAAAAAAATTTGTGTCGCTGAGGGGCTTCGGGGACAGACGACCACCCAAACCGCCCGTAGACTGTCCAGAGACCCCCTTACCCACGGCGCGGGTGTGGGGTTACGGTAACGGTGGACCCGTAGAGAGGGGGCCGCGGGTGGGGGGTGGGCGTTCTACGGTGTGCCTCGCCTCGTCTCAGGTCCGCCTCTGTATTCCATGGATTAAGACGCTACCCCCGGACCAGAGAGTTCCCCTGGAACGAGACCTTGGACCCTTCCCGTCCGCCCCCGGGGTCGTCGTGGGAGTGGTCTCGAACAGGAAAGGAGGTCCGTGCTTGTGGTTGGTTGAGTCTTAGAATTTCTCTTTTGTGTATATGTCGGTCCACGGGTCCCGGGAGGCGCACGGTCGGGTTCCCCTCCCGACCGTCGAGGACCGTCTCGGTCCTTTGGTCCAGTGTGTGAGGGCCTCCCCTGTCCCACTTTTGGGAACCCAGGTCCGGTGAGACCGCGACCCGGTATGGGGTCGGTAATCGGTCGTAGGACCCGTTTCAACTCAGAATCCTACTGGACCTGTACACTGGACTAAAGAGACCGGGAGTCCCCTTTATTTTGCATGAGGGATACCGAAAGAGACATTTTTGTGACTTGCGTCCGGGAGCTCGTGGCGTACGCGAGACATTTCCGACCAGTCATCGTTCTGCTAGCGAACGTGTGGGTCTCGAGTTTCCCCCCCGCCGCCGTGACAGCTATTAGTGAACGGGACTTGGTCTCCTTTGATTAAACAAAAATTTGACCACTCTCGCCCCTAGTCCCATCCTTAGTTTCTTCGACAACGGCTCTTTTCCCCTTTATCTTCCGACTTAAAGAGAAAAGAAAGGACTCTTGTTTCTTCTATTTTTCTCGTCACTCGTCCGTGCTAGTGAGGAGCAAGAATAGACCAGGATCAGACATCAGACACTGACTCCAGCGAAGAGGCGGGAGATTGAGACGTCCTCGAGTAAGACTTGGCTGATAGGAAATCACAGTCAGTGAGTCAGTACAGGCTGAGACACTGGGTTGCCTGACATCGGGTGGTCCGAGGAGACAGGTGCCCTAAGGGGTCCGTTTTTATGACCTCCCTCAACGGTAAGGGAAGAGGTCCCCTAGAAGGACTGGGTCCCTAGCTTGGGTCCAGGGAACATGCCTTCCGTCTAAGAGAGGACAGACTCGGTGGTCCCTTCGGCATGATAGGAATTTGAGCTACGACTAGTGTCCTCCACAAGGACCCCGAGGGGAAATGTCGTGAGAAAACGTCTGTTGGAGAACCTCCAGAGAAAAACGGAATGTCCTTCCTCCAGTGTCATGATGTGCACTTTCTGCTTCCTGGGTCGATGACCTGATGGACTGTGGTCGGACACTGACAAAGACTTTGTTGCGTTCTCCTTGTTCTTCTCGTGTCCTAGGAGGCAGAGACGAGACATCGTGGCTGGGGACTACCACTCGGGAGGAGATACGCTAGGGGTCCAAGGAGGACCTTCACCCCGTGTCAAGAGCTCCGTGTCTGGACGACACAAGAGGCGGAGGAGGGTGACTCCTAATTTCGGTGGGAAAGGAGGTTTGTTTGACCGAGACAGACAAAAATAAACCGAAACAACCCGTCTCTTTCGAGTTCTAAAACCACCGTCGTTTCGGTGGGTCCCGCCGTCCTACTCCCCAGGTCTGTCACACACCTCTGTTTGTCGGTGGTGTAGGGTCTGTATTTGTGAAAGAAATTATTTACGGTAGTGCAGTATTTGTATTAAATAGTACCTAAATGAAGCATTAGGGTTTAGTGGGAGTGGTTAACGGTAATCGTCGGGGTGGTAGTATTGTTTGGGTTGGTGTTCCCGGGACCGTCTCCGTGTCCGTCCTTCGTCACCGACTGGAACCCGTGAGTGCGTGTGCGAATGTGTGTGTGTGTGTGTGTGTGTGTGTGTGTGTGTGTGTGTGTGTGTGCCGTCCCTCGGACGGGTCCGTCGTGGGGTCCTTTTGCTTTGATGGGCCTGGTTCTAAACAGGACCCCCGTAAAGACGGGCTTCTGCCCCGGAGTGTCGTCTCTAGTGGGCGGATCGTGTGGGACGAGGGATCTGAGTCGCGGGAGGGGTCCGGGTCTGACTCTGAACCCAGTGACCGGACTCCTGTCTCAAGGTACTTTCCCTTCCCGCTGAGTCTCGGTGCGGGGGTCTCCGGTACGGAAGGTCTCCGGTTCGGGGTCCTTCCTCGCTCCGGCACTGGTGCGGGGGACGTTTCGGTGCGGGGACCTTCTCAGGAGGTCTGTGCGGGGGGGAGACGCTGGTGCGGGAGACGGGGTCCGAGGACCCCATCGGGTCCTCTCGCGCCACAGACCCTCAGGGTCCTTTCACTTTCACAATCAGAGAGTCGGGACAGACTGAGAGTCGCTGGGGTACCTGACATCGGGCGGTCCGAGGAGACAGGTACCCTACGAGGTCCGGTCTTATGACCTCACCCTTCAGTAAGGGAAGAGGTTCCCTAGAAGGGCTGGTCCTTAGCCCTGGTGGACGTAACCGTCCACCCAAGAAATGGTTGTAGTGGTGGACCCTTCGGGGACAGATTGGTCACTTTTTCACTTTCAGTGAGTGAACACAGGCCGAGGAACACTGGGGTACCTGACAGGTGCCTTAAGAGGTCCGGTCTTATGACCTCACCCATTAGATAGAGAAAGGTCGCCTAGAAGGGCTGGGTCCCTAGCTTGGGTCCAGAGGACGTAACGTCCGTCTAAGAAATGGTCGACTCGGTGTCCTGTACCACGGAGGTAAGAGGTCGATGTCCGGAACTCGTTCACTGATGAAGGGACATGGAGTTAAAGGGGTAGACATGCGTAGAGAGGTGTTCCTACTTTTTCACTTCGTCAGTGGGGGTGACGTCCTCAAAGGGTCTTTCCAGTCCGAAGACGACTGGTCCCGACTCAGGCCTTGACAGGTGGACGGACGGTGCAAACTGGATACTCCCCCTGGAACCCCCCACCCGAGGGGTCACTCCCAGGACGTAGGACTTAGGGTTTCGACGCCGTGACGTGTCTTTTCCGGTGTGAACGACCCACCCCGGGACTCGTCCCTGGTGCGACCCACTCCTCCCCGGGGAGACTCGTGGGGGTGGGCGTCCGGGGCTGTAGTGACCGAAGGGGTAATCGGCCGGTCTCCCCAGGTCCAGTTATTTACCCGGGACCACCCGTGCAAAAAGGAAGGCGTCTCGTCAAATTACCGTTAATTAAAAAAATGCTCTCCTAAAAATTAGACACCTTTACCTACTTCAGGGGTTCACGGGACAGTTTCAAGGTCCCGGTTGGATTAGATACTATTTTTTACGTTTCACTCCTCGATATTAGACTTTAATTTATAGCCCGAAGTAAAAGGGAGTCGGGTCTACCTACTTATAAAATATTGATAACACTAAATTAAAAAACAATTGATGTCGTTTAAAGATTAAGTAGGTTAAGGGTTCAGGACACCGAGACTGGAGACTTGGGTTTGAGTAGAGAAGAATCGGGTCGACACTGAAGCAGTGACTGTCTCTGATTACCAGTCGAGGCAGTCCCACTGCGCCGCCGATGCCACTACTTACGGCGGGCACCGTGCGGGAAAACTGGGTCACAGTCCGTCTTCCGTCCAGTAAAAAGTTTCCTCGGTAATTTCATTTTGTTTGGGGTGCCAGATCCTCGTCCCCTTTGTACGCCTTTTAGCAATATGAAACACGGATAAGTCACCGGACAGAGGTCCGTAGGGAGTGAGAAAGGTCACCTCCAAACCGGTTGCACGGGGGTGTAACGAGACCCGGGTGGAGGTCACTCCGTGTCTCCTCCTGTCAGTGAGTCAGGCGACCTTGACACCCAAACGGGTTCCCGTCTCCTCCGTCCGTAGACTTCTACACCCGTCTGGAGTGACACCGTGAGGGGAGGTCCTGACGCTATAGCACGGGCCCCCTTTGACTCCGTGTCTCTACGACTTTTTGTCGAGGTTGTGGTCACAACGAATGAAGCTCGTTCTAGACCCAGGGGTGTCTCGTCTGGAGTCGGGGGCTCCCGAGAGGGGTGGACCCCCTCCGAGAGTTAACCACAGGGGTTCAGACACCACACCACCAGGGTCTCGGGTCCGGGACTCCCACCCGGGCGTCTTCCGGAGGTCCTCCCCAGGTTCACACGTGTCGACCCGAGAGAGTCCGCCCCTCGTGTCCCGACCTCGGTTGGGACAAACCGGACACACTGGGGCCCGTCCGACCACTTGGAGAGACTCGGAGTCAAAGGAGTAGATGTTTTACCCTCACTCGGGCAGACGGAGGCTCCCGTCCATGTGCTCGGCGACAACGGACGTACGAACCGTGTGTGTCCGTCTCCCTCGGGTCGGGACTCGCACAGTGGGGTAAGGTGGGTCCGACAAGACTTCCTTCCGGGTGAGACGAGGCGTCGGGTGTAGGTCGAGTAAGTGGGGTGTTAGAGGTGCTTGGCCGGTCCGACCCGTGGACCCAGAAGCGACCTGTGTTGGAGTACTGGGTGGGAGCCCCTCTGTGGACTCAATCCTTAAAGAGACGCTGGTTCGCCGGGTCGTGGTGGTACTGAGGACGTGTCTTGAGAGTCCGTCGACTGCGTAGGAGGGGCTCCCCGACACCTTTCACCCGTGACGGACCGGAAAGGAGGGTGGTCCGTGCGGTCCCCTTCGGCCGGAGGACCCGAGGGACGAACCACAGATGTAAGGTTCGGTCCACTGTCCCTCTGAGTAGGGAGTCAGTGCGAAGGGCGGCAACTGCCGGTGTTTTGCCGGTGCCGAACAGGCCGTTGCGGCTCAGTGCTCTTTCGTTCGTGCAGGTAGTTGGTCGTGGAGCGGACGGGGGGCGAAACACGGGTGGAAAGGTTCCGCGTCGGTCCGTCGTGGACGGTAGACCCAAGGTCTTTGTTCGGTGCACGGACGGAGGACTCGGACCTGGAATTACAGGACAGGGGTTCGGGACGGCCCGGGGCCGACCCAGTTGGGATGGACACAGAAACCGTCGAGAGGATCCCCGTCCGCCGGACCCCCGGAAGAGACAAAACGTTCTTGATGAAAAGTAGGAAAACCAAAAAAGGACACGTTGACGTGGCTCTCCTCTTCTCCCTTCGTTCCCTCTCTTCCTACTCATCGTTGTGGCGTGTGTCCAGTCGGACGAGAGGTCGGGGACTGACAGGGACGTCCGGCGGGGGACGGGGTGGCCCCTTTAGGGGACGTCCCGACCCGAGCGGAGCGGGAGGGAGTGTCAGGACTGACACGTGGTTAGGGGTCTTGGGGACTCGTGTCGGGGGCCACGCTCGACCGGGTGTCGTGAATACAAACAACTCACTTATTTACTGACCTATCCGGGTGATCGTTTCGTCACCGTTCGTCGATCGATCTACCCTGTAGTCGAGTAGTCCCTCTCCGACAACAACAAGTTAGCGAGTCAGCACAGACGGAGAAACGCTGGGGTACCTGACGTCGTGAGGTCCGGAGAGACAGGAGGTGATAGGGGACCTCACACGAGTTTAAGTACAGGTAACTCAGTCACTACGACAGATTGGTGGAGTCAGAGACAACGGAGGAAGAGGAGGACGGGAGTCGTAGTCCCACAAAAGGTCACTCAGTCGAGAAATATAATCCACCGGTTTTATAACCTCGAAGACGAAGTCGTAGTCAGGAAGGTCACTTATAAGTTCCAACTAAAGGAAATCCTAACTAACCAAACTAGAGTGTCAGGTCCTCTGAGAACTCTCAGAAAAGGTCGTTGTATTAAGTTTTCGTAGTTAAGAAGCCGTGAGTCGGAAGAAATTCGCGGTTGAGAGTGTAGACATGTACTGATAACCTTTTTGGTATCGAAACTGATATGCCTGGAAACAACCTTTTCACTACAGAGACGAGAAATTATACGACAGTTCCTTGTTCACAGAAAATTAAAGTACTGACATCAGTGGTAGACGTCACTAAAATCTCGGGTTCTTTTATTTCAGTCGGTGACAAAGGTGACAAAGGGGTAGATAAACGGTACTTCACTACCCTAGCCTTCGGTACTAGAATCAAAGGACTTACAAGTCCCTTTCGTCACACGCGGTCTGGGTCTCCCCGGAACCGTGACGCCCCGACGGGGTTGACCCACCCGCCCCTGTCCTCTTGGTTCAAGGCGTCGTCCGTACGCCCGGTCGACGGGTTTCCGGTCACAAGTCGGACCGGGGAGAGACAAACTGGAGTAAGTAGAGACAGGGGACGACGCACCCCCACCGTAGACCCTTTGTGGTTTGCCGGTGGGTCGACCACTCGGCACTCTCGGCCCGGGCCGGGTCGCACAGGGGTCCTCCGGGCCCCTCGTACGCTTCTTTCCTTAGTCCGGGGTCCCTGAGGGTCCAGAGACGTCTCGTCGTCCCAGGACCGGAACCGGACAGGGAGGCCGGAGCCGTCCTCGTCGGAGTTCGGGGTCCAAGTGTGCTTTCCTGTTTGGGACATCCTAAAGTGAGTATACTTCAGGGATCCCCCCAGTTTGGGGACCTTTGTTTCATTGAAACATGTATTTGTATCATTTTTACCATTTGACACACACACGCGCACATCAACACAGGCTGAGAATTCTGAGGTACCTGACACCGGGCGGTCCGAAGAGACAGGTACCCTAAAGGGTCCGTTCTCATGACGTCACGCAACGGTAAAGGATGAGGTCCCCCTAGAAGGGTTAGATCACTAGTTTAGACGTAGAGATTTGAAATACACATAAAACGGTGTTAATTTTTTTTTTTTTTTTCTGGTCCGGGACTGGGTACGGGACGAAGGCCTCCTAAGATTTTGCTCCTTCCCGACCACTGGCTACGGTGACCCGTGACTCGAGGACCTCTCTGGTACTGGCCCAGTACTAACATCGGCTCTCCGGGGTCGTCGGAGGTACACCCCCTACCCCTGTCACCGGACACCCTGCTCGGTTCCGGTAACTCCAGGAGACAGGGGTGCCCCTCTCTGGTCCCTCAAGTTCACTCGGTGACGGGAAGGCCCCTCGGCGGTCCCAGGTGCTAGTCCGGTGTCGACCCGGTCTCTCTCCAAGACGGAGAACCGAAGTGCGCCGGCCGCGGGGAGGGAGATGGACCCCGACGTGAACCGAGCGTAGAGACCGACCCATCTGGTCTTCGCCCCCACACCGACGGTCGGTCTCCTACAACTGAGTTCACAGCTGGTTGGGAGTAGGGTGGGATGGGTGGTGTCGTGGCGGTCCTATCCACTGCCTGGGGACTCCCGGACTGAGAACTTTTGGGACGGGTCTCTGGGGGCTTCGGAGCCCGGAGGTACCGTCGGACTGGAGTCGAGGACTCGGGAGAGGGGTGGGGAAGGACCCCAGAGGTCTTAGGACGACCTGATATCTCCGCCGGGGAGGTGGGCCACGGGTGGGGTGTTTGACTCGTTCGTCAGTCACGGGTCTGGACGGCTCCAGAGGGACGGTCTCGGAAGGTTGACAGGATGTCGCCGTTACGGGTCCAAGAAATCGGGACCCTCGCCGAGGTCACGGGGGGCTTGAGTCTCAGTGGGGAGGACGGACGACTCACCCGGTCTCAGACGACCCGGGACCCAGGGACCTGGGAAGGAGGGGTAGACCTTCGGACGGTCGGGTCACAGTCGGGAGGTCGAAGAGGGTCCGACCCGTTCCAGTGGACACCCCGTCCAGCCGTTACGGAAGACGGACGTCTTGCCCGGTCGTTCGGGTCCTCGACTATCCTCGACTTGCCGGAGTTCGGGTCTGACACCGACCGGACACCGGTACGACACGTCTCGTCGAGTCGGTCACCTACAGGAACGGGCCCCGGGGACACGAAACTCGGGGTCGGACGGGACGTCTCTGGTAGACCTAAGGAAGGGACCACTGACCTTTCGCCCGAGGTCTCTTACCGCCCGACTCTCGTTTAGGGACGAACCGGGGAAGTGTCGACCCCAGGAGAGACTGGGAGTCATAGGAGGAGTCACTCACCCCTCCATTGTCTCCTTTAGGGTGTCTCCCTCTCTCCCCGACGGACCTCTGACGACCGAGGTGTTGGTACGACGGGTGTGGACCAGACTCAAAGGTCCCCCCAACCCCCACGACCCTACCGACCGGTATCCCGGTGAGTGGACTCTGAACCACGACCCTCTAGGACCTCCGGAGTGCGGGTACCGGTCCCCAACGGAAGAGAAGTTGAGGTGAAAGTCAAGGTGAGTCCTACGGACTTCACTTTCATTTTCACTCAGTGAGTAAGTGTAGACTGAGAAACGTTGGGGCACCTGACATCTCAGGTGCAGGTTCCGGAACCGAAGGGACCACCGAATCGACCATTTCTTAGGCGGACGTTACGCTTTCTGCACCCAAGTTAGGGACCCAACCTTTCTAGGGGACCTCCTCCCGTACCGTTGGGTGAGGTCATGACAACGGACCTCTTAAGGATACCTGTCTCCTCGGACCTCCCGACGTCGGATACCCCAGTGTTTCTCAGTCTGTGCTGACTCGCTGATTCGTGCCGTGTCTGTCCTACGGACTCGGACCACGTCGTCTTCCCCGTAGCACTCCTGGCCCTCGGGCACTCCTTTGCAGGCTCCTTTCCAGGAGGAAGCCGGCGGCGAGTTTTCGGGGACGAAACTCCCGCGTCAGAGGGGAGCCCCCGGAAGACGTCCGGAAGGAGGGCAGGTGCGGGGAGCGTGTGGGAGGTCGGAGGGGTGTGGACGGGAACGTGGGTGGGAGGGGCAACAAAGGTGGTCCACCAGAGGTACAGGACCTAGTCAGTTACCAAGGAGCACGAATTTGGGTCGGGCGTACGTCGGGGCCCTCCCGAGATAGAGGTGAGTCGAAGGGTCCGAGACTCTGGGAGGTCCCGACACCCCGCGTGGCGGGGTCGGAGGGTCCCCCGGTGGTCGGGTCCGCCCCGGACCGGACACCGCCGGGTTAGAGTAGCAAAGAGGGGGAGGGACGGACAGGGAGAGACCCCTCTCGACGGGGTGACTGGACCCATCCGGCCCCGACCATCCCCCAAACTTCCGAAAGCCCGGAAGGAGGCCCCACGACCACACTTTCGAAACATCTCCACACTCCGCGACCTCCCACAGCTCCACGGGTCGCTCCGCGTCGAACGGACGGCGACCCGAACCCGGGCCTAGAACAGGGAGTCGACGAGGTCGGCCCCCAACGAGAGAGAGCCGACGGCGCCACCGGAACCGTGGACCCCCCGGGAGAGCCAGGTTCAGGACACCCCTCCCCACGTGCTGAGCACCGGGGGGCTCCTCGGTCTCTCCGCCGGGCTGCTGTGCCTCGACAGGGGTAGGAACCGGAGGAGCAGCCAGTTGGTGTACCCCTACGACGTCCGGACGGAGACCGCCAGTCCGAGGAGTCACATCAGCCTGGTCCGGCGCCCCCCTCTAGGGACGTCCCGCGGACGGACGGCCGCCCCGAGCCCGGTGGAGTGTCGGTGGCACCGCAGTAGAAGCCGGCGGTCACCCGTCTCGGACAGAAGGGAACCCCCTCTCTCCGTCTGTCTTGGACAGTCCGCGTCTGTGCACCTTCACGACTCGTTGTGCAGAGGTACAGGGGGCGGGGTGTGTGACAGAGGTCCTGAGGCAAGAGGACAGAGTCTGACTCTTTCCCTACTTTCCACCTTCACTTGAGCGAGTCAGCACAGGTTGAGGGACGCTGGGGTACCTGACATCTGCCTTTTAGGTAGATACCCTAAAAGGTCCGTTCTCATGACCTCACCCAACGGTAAGGGTTGGGACCCTAGCTTGGGTCCAAAGGGTGTGACACCCGTCTGTGAAATGGTACATTCGGTGGTCCCCAATCCAGGGACCTCTTTCCCTACTCCCCGGTTATTTTGCGTCGGGGGAGCCACCCGCCGTCACGTCGCTACAAGACTGAACCTAGGGTTGGTGTGGGGAAAGTCCGCCCGTGGTGGCAGTCGGGTTAAATGTCTGAGTCCCTCTGCCGTGTGTCTTCGTGGGACCGAGAACTGGGGCGAGGGGTGTGGTGGAGCCGACGGGAGGTTCTTCCACACCGGTGGAGGGACTGTCGTGGAGTTGTGGACGCTCGACTGTACGAGTGGATTCAGCCGTGTTTGTGCCGGGCCTGAACCGTGACCGGGAGGCCTTGCGGGTTGGGGGACCCCGGGGCTCCCTCTGCCCCGCGACGGAGACCGAGAGAAACTCCACCCTGTCCTAGTACAAGGGTGCCGTTCGCCCGTCGTAGTGGTACTGGCTCCGGTTGTACCGTCGTCCCGACCCTCGCTTCCACCTCGGTCACTCGGAGGCAGTGGCGGACGGGACCCGGGTCTACCACGGAAGTGCCCCGTCGGGGCCCGGGTGTCGGAGTACGAGCCGGTGGACCGCGGGAGGGGTCGAGTTCCACTCGACCGGCGACGGACCGAGGGCCACGACCGGACAGGACCAGGGGACCGGGTACGACCTTTAAGAGTCCTGTCAGTACCTTTGTCCCACCCGTGTCACCCGACGGTCCGGGACCTGACCGTTTTCGGACCTCACCCTCCCGAAGGGTGACGTGACTGGGAGTCACCTCCCACTCTTAAGGCCCACTGGAGTACCGTCGTATGATTGGGGCACAGTGCGTCCCTATCGCTCGGCCCGGACGTCGAGAACGACCCGGGGGTCCGTCGTGCGGGTGGGGTCAGGAGGATCCCAAGGCCCCGGTCGCCGACGGCATGCACCATTCAACCGGACCCGACCCCAGTCCGAGCCGGACCCGGTCTCACCCCTGCTACACTCCCCGATCCCGGCCCCCACCCGTCCCCGTCCGGACCCGAGTCGGCACACGACCATAACCCGAGTTCCCAGTCGAGTCCCAACCCCAGTCGTACTCCCAGACCCGTGTCCTTTCCTCGGTCGGGTCCCGTGCAACGGTCGTCGACCTGCTCCCCGACTCTCGAGACCAGGACTATAAAGCCGAAGACGCTTGACCAGGTCCCTTCGCCCGGACCGTAGGGCGAGAGGCCGTGTCCGAGTCGTGTAGGGAAACTGGTGTCTTTACCAGAGACGCCTCCGAACTCACAGGGGTGGACCGGTGGAGGTCGCCCGAAGGGCAGTGGACGAACTACTCGGGTCGCCCCGTCGCGTCACCCCTCCTGCACCCGAGACATCAGGCGACCGGGACCCGAGCCGTACCAGGGGGTCCTCCTCTCGACCAAGTAAGGTCGAGGCGGGGTCGGTCGTCCCATTGGAACCCGCTGGTCCCTGGGGTGGGGACGGGACCCATAACACTCGAGACAACTCAAGTGGGGACGTCTTCTCGGGACGTCTCACCGGTCGTGAGTGGTCGCCAGGCAGACCCTTACCGACTCCCCGATGTTATAAATAGTCGCAATCGTTATCGGGACTTCCGTGAGGAAGATCTTACCAGGGACTCTTTCAACCCCCAAGACGTAGTTTTCTGGGGGTCTGAGGGATTAAGGTCCGTCCGTACCTCTTACCACTCGCAGGATCTCCAAGAGAGATTCCCTGGGGGGGACCCCTCGGTCCCTGCGAACCTCCGTGACGGGAGACCCGTCCTGCGTCCCGCCCCGAGACCAGTGGCCCTGTGTCGGGGTCGAGCGCGACGGTCAGCCGTGCCCTCACCGGGCCCTGCCTGGGACACACCACAGGGCGAGACGGGGCTGAGTTGGAGGGGACGGCAACCGTGGCCCAACCCCGTCCATGTCTCGGGGTCGGAGGCCGGGACCCCAGGAGTTCGTGTGACCACCGGGTCTTTCTGTCGTAGAGAGATATCAGTCCAAGGGATCGGCCGTCGGGGTACCCCAGTCGAGACGGGACACGGGGACCGGACCTCAGGGTGGGACGGGTCCGACCGGGCGAGGTGACCCCTGTAGCGGACCACTTCGACTTTATCTAAGTCCTACAAACGTTCACCGACCCCGG